>JAGHMJ010003626.1:830000-1332500 GCA_018749465.1 Paracanthobrama guichenoti
AACATGCATTTCTGACACGTGTTTTTATAGCAAAGTGCCACGACCTCGACACGTGATTTACCATAAAAGCGGCGTGTTTAGCGCGTGCGCTTTGAGGTCACGGAAAACATGCATTTCTGACGCGTGTTTTTATAGCAAAGTGCGCGACCTCGACACGTGATTTACCATAAAAGCGGCGTGTTTGTAGCGCGTGCGCTTTGAGGTCACGGAAAACATGCATTTCTGACACGTGTTTTTATAGCAAAGTGCCACGACCTCGACCGTGATTTACCATAAAAGCGCGTGTTTGTAGCGTGCGCTTTGAGGTCACGGAAAACATGCATTTCTGACACGTGTTTTTATAGCAAAGTGCACGACCTCGACACGTGATTTACCATAAAAGCGGCGTGTTTGTAACGTGCGCTTTGAGGTCACGGAAAACATGCATTTCTGACACGTGTTTTTATAGCAAAGTGCCGCGACCTCGACACGTGATTTACCATAAAAACGCGTGTTTTGTAGCGTGCGCTTTGAGGTCACGGAAAACATGCATTTCTGACACGTGTTTTTATAGCAAAGTGCACGACCTCGACGCGTGATTTACCATAAAAGCGCGTGTTTGTAACGTGCGCTTTGAGGTCACGGAAAACATGCATTTCTGACACGTGTTTTTATAGCAAAGTGCACGACCTCGACACGTGATTTACCATAAAAACGCGTGTTTGTAACGTGCGCTTTGAGGTCACGGAAAACATGCATTTCTGACACGCGTTTTTATAGCAAAGTGCACGACCTCGACACGTGATTTACCATAAAAAGCGCGTGTTTGTAGCGTGCGCTTTGAGGTCACGGAAAACATGCATTTCTGACACGTGTTTTTATAGCAAAGTGCACGACCTCGACACGTGATTTACCATAAAAAGCGCGTGTTTGTAACGTGCGCTTTGAGGTCACGGAAAACATGCATTTCTGACACGTGTTTTTATAGCAAAGTGCCACGACCTCGACACGTGATTTACCATAAAAAAGCGCGTGTTTGTAGCGCGTGCGCTTTGAGGTCACGGAAAACATGCATTTCTGACACGTGTTTTTATAGCAAAGTGCACGACCTCGACACGTGATTTACCATAAAAACGCGTGTTTGTAACGTGCGCTTTGAGGTCACGGAAAACATGCATTTCTGACACGTGTTTTTATAGCAAAGTGCACGACCTCGACACGTGATTTACCATAAAAACGCGTGTTTGTAACGTGCGCTTTGAGGTCACGGAAAACATGCATTTCTGACACGTGTTTTTATAGCAAAGTGCACGACCTCGACACGTGATTTACCATAAAAGCGGCGTGTTTGTAACGTGCGCTTTGAGGTCACGGAAAACATGCATTTCTGACACGTGTTTTTATAGCAAAGTGCCACGACCTCGACACGTGATTTACCATAAAAGCGGCGTGTTTGTAACGCGTGCGCTTTGAGGTCACGGAAAACATGCATTTCTGACACGTGTTTTTATAGCAAAGTGCCGCGACCTCGACACGTGATTTACCATAAAAGCGCGTGTTTGTAACGCGCGCTTTGAGGTCACGGAAAACATGCATTTCTGACACGTGTTTTTATAGCAAAGTGCACGACCTCGACACGTGATTTACCATAAAAAGCGCGCGTGTTTGTAACGTACGCTTTGAGGTCACGGAAAACATGCATTTCTGACACGTGTTTTTATAGCAAAGTGCACGACCTCGACACGTGATTTACCATAAAAACGCGTGTTTGTAACGTGCGCTTTGAGGTCACGGAAAACATGCATTTCTGACACGTGTTTTTATAGCAAAGTGCACGACCTCGACACGTGATTTACCATAAAAACGCGTGTTTGTAACGTGCGCTTTGAGGTCACGGAAAACATGCATTTCTGACACGTGTTTTTATAGCAAAGTGCACGACCTCGACACGTGATTTACCATAAAAGCGCGCGTGTTTGTAACGTGCGCTTTGAGGTCACGGAAAACATGCATTTCTGACACGTGTTTTTATAGCAAAGTGCGACGACCTCGACACGTGATTTACCATAAAAAGCGCGTGTTTGTAACGTGCGCTTTGAGGTCACGGAAAACATGCATTTCTGACACGTGTTTTTATAGCAAAGTGCACGACTCGACACGTGATTTACCATAAAAACGCGCGTGTTTGTAACGTGCGCTTTGAGGTCACGGAAAACATGCATTTCTGACGCGTGTTTTTATAGCAAAGTGCACGACCTCGACACGTGATTTACCATAAAAGCGGCGTGTTTGTAACGTGCGCTTTGAGGTCACGGAAAACATGCATTTCTGACACGTGTTTTTATAGCAAAGTGCCGCGACCTCGACACGTGATTTACCATAAAAACGGCGCGTGTTTGTAACGTGCGCTTTGAGGTCACGGAAAACATGCATTTCTGACATGCGTGTTTTTATAGCAAAGTGCACGCGACCTCGACACGTGATTTACCATAAAAACGCGTGTTTGTAACGTGCGCTTTGAGGTCACGGAAAACATGCATTTCTGACACGTGTTTTTATAGCAAAGTGCACGACCTCGACACGTGATTTACCATAAAAACGCGTGTTTGTAACGTACGCTTTGAGGTCACGGAAAACATGCATTTCTGACACGTGTTTTTATAGCAAAGTGCACGACCTCGACACGTGATTTACCATAAAAACGCGTGTTTGTAACGTGCGCTTTGAGGTCACGGAAAACATGCATTTCTGACACGTGTTTTTATATAGCAAAGTGCACGACCTCGACACGTGATTTACCATAAGCGCCGTGTTTGTAACGTGCGCTTTGAGGTCACGGAAAACATGCATTTCTGACACGTGTTTTTATAGCAAAGTGCACGACCTCGACACGTGATTTACCATAACGCGCGCGTCACGGTTTGTAACGTAGCGCTTTGAGGTCGCGGAAAACATGCATTTCTGACACGTGTTTTTATAGCAAAGTGCACGACCTCGACACGTGATTTACCATAAAAACGCGTGTTTGTAACGTGCGCTTTGAGGTCACGGAAAACATGCATTTCTGACACGTGTTTTTATAGCAAAGTGCACGACCTCGACACGTGATTTACCATAAAAACGCACGTTTGTAACGTGCGCTTTGAGGTCACGGAAAACATGCATTTCTGACACGTGTTTTTATAGCAAAGTGCACGACCTCGACGTGATTTACCATAAAAAGCGCGTGTTTGTAACGTGCGCTTTGAGGTCACGGAAAACATGCATTTCTGACACGTGTTTTTATAGCAAAGTACACGACCTCGACACGTGATTTACCATAAAAACGCGTGTTTGTAACGTACGCTTTGAGGTCACGGAAAACATGCATTTCTGACACGTGTTTTTATAGCAAAGTGCACGACTCGACACGTGATTTACCATAAAACGCGCGTTTGTAACGCGCGCTTTGAGGTCACGGAAAACATGCATTTCTGACACGTGTTTTTATAGCAAAGTGCACGACCTCGACGACACGTGATTTACCATAAAAACGCGTGTTTGTAACGCGCGCTTTGAGGTCACGGAAAACATGCATTTCTGACACGTGTTTTTATAGCAAAGTGCCACGACCTCGACACGTGATTTACCATAAAAACGCGTGTTTGTAACGCATGCGCTTTGAGGTCACGGAAAACATGCATTTCTGACACGTGTTTTTATAGCAAAGTGCACGACACTCGACACGTGATTTACCATAAAAACGCCGCGTGTTTGTAACGTACGCTTTGAGGTCACGGAAAACATGCATTTCTGACATGCGTGTTTATAGCAAAGTGCACGACCTCGACACGTGATTTACCATAAAAACGCACGTTTGTAACGTACGCTTTGAGGTCACGGAAAACATGCATTTCTGACACGTGTTTTTATAGCAAAGTGCACGACCTCGACACGTGATTTACCATAAAAACGCGTGTTTGTAACGTGCGCTTTGAGGTCACGGAAAACATGCATTTCTGACACGTGTTTTTATAGCAAAGTGCGCGACCTCGACACGTGATTTACCATAAAAAGCGCGCGTGTTTGTAACGCACGCTTTGAGGTCACGGAAAACATGCATTTCTGACACACGTGTTTTTATAGCAAAGTGCACGACCTCGACACGTGATTTACCATAAAAACGGCGTGTTTGTAACGTGACGCTTTGAGGTCACGGAAAACATGCATTTCTGACACGTGTTTTTATAGCAAAGTGCACGACCTCGACGCGTGATTTACCATAAAAACGCGCGTTTGTAACGTACGCTTTGAGGTCACGGAAAACATGCATTTCTGACACGTGTTTTTATAGCAAAGTGCACGCGACCTCGACGCGTGATTTACCATAAAAGCGCGTGTTTGTAACGCGTATGCTTTGAGGTCACGGAAAACATGCATTTCTGACACGCGTGTTTTTATAGCAAAGTGCGACCTCGACACGTGATTTACCATAAAAACGCGTGTTTGTAACGTGCGCTTTGAGGTCACGGAAAACATGCATTTCTGACACGTGTTTTTATAGCAAAGTGCACGACCTCGACACGTGATTTACCATAAAAAACGCCGCGCGTGATTTTGTAACGTGCGCTTTGAGGTCACGGAAAACATGCATTTCTGACGCGTGTTTTTATAGCAAAGTGCACGACTCGACACGTGATTTACCATAAAAACGCCGCGTGTTTGTAACGTGCGCTTTGAGGTCACGGAAAACATGCATTTCTGACACGTGTTTTTATAGCAAAGTGCACGACTCGACACGCGTGATTTACCATAAAAACGCGTGTTTGTAACGCAGCGCTTTGAGGTCACGGAAAACATGCATTTCTGACACGCGTTTTTATAGCAAAGTGTAACGCGACACGAGGTCACGAAAACGATTTTTACGCACGCACCGACACGTGATTTACCATAAAACGCGTGTTTGTAACGCACGCTTTGAGGTCACGGAAAACATGCATTTCTGACACGTGTTTTTATAGCAAAGTGCACGACTCGACACGTGATTTACCATAAAAACGCGCGTGTTTGTAACGACGCTTTGAGGTCACGGAAAACATGCATTTCTGACACGTGTTTTTATAGCAAAGTGCACGACCTCGACACGTGATTTACCATAAAAACGCGCGTGTTTGTAACGTACGCTTTGAGGTCACGGAAAACATGCATTTCTGACACGTGTTTTTATAGCAAAGTGCACGACCTCGACACGTGATTTACCATAAAAACGCGTGTTTGTAACGACACGCTTTGAGGTCACGGAAAACATGCATTTCTGACATTTCGACACGTGTTTTTATAGCAAAGTGCACGACCTCGACACGTGATTTACCATAAAAACGCGTGTTTGTAACGTGCGCTTTGAGGTCACGGAAAACATGCATTTCTGACACGTGTTTTTATAGCAAAGTGCACGCACTCGACACGTGATTTACCATAAAAACGCGTGTTTGTAACGTACGCTTTGAGGTCACGGAAAACATGCATTTCTGACACGTGTTTTTATAGCAAAGTGCACGACCTCGACACGTGATTTACCATAAAAACGCACGTTTGTAACGTACGCTTTGAGGTCACGGAAAACATGCATTTCTGACACGTGTTTTTATAGCAAAGTGACACGCGATTTACCATAAAAACCGCGGTTTGTAACGATTTGAGGTCACCATGCATTTCTGACACGTGTTTTTATTGCACTTCGACACGCGATTTACCATAAAAACGCGCGTTTGTAACGTGACGCGCTTTGAGGTCACGGAAAACATGCATTTCTGACACGTGTTTTTATAGCAAAGTGCACGACCTCGACACGTGATTTACCATAAAAACGCGCGCGTGTTTGTAACGCATGCGCTTTGAGGTCACGGAAAACATGCATTTCTGACACGTGTTTTTATAGCAAAGTGCACGACCTGACACGTGATTTACCATAAAAACGCCGTGTTTGTAACGCGCGCTTTGAGGTCACGGAAAACATGCATTTCTGACACGTGTTTTTATAGCAAAGTGCACGACTCGACACGTGATTTACCATAAAAACGCGTGTTTGTAACGCACGCTTTGAGGTCACGGAAACATGCATTTCTGACACGCGTTTTTATAGCAAAGTGCACGACCTCGACACGCGATTTACCATAAAACGCCGTGTTTGTAACGCGCGCTTTGAGGTCACGGAAAACATGCATTTCTGACACGTGTTTTTATAGCAAAGTGCACGACCTCGACACGTGATTTACCATAAAAACGCGTGTTTGTAACGTGCGCTTTGAGGTCACGGAAAACATGCATTTCTGACACGTGTTTTTATAGCAAAGTGCACGACCTACACGCTGATTTACCATAAAAACGCGTGTTTGTAACGCGCGCTTTGAGGTCACGGAAAACATGCATTTCTGACACGTGTTTTTATAGCAAAGTGCACGCACTCGACACGTGATTTACCATAAAAACGCACGCGTGTTTGTAACGTACGCTTTGAGGTCACGGAAAACATGCATTTCTGACACGTGTTTTTATAGCAAAGTGCACGACCTCGACACGTGATTTACCATAAAAACGCGTGTTTGTAACGTACGCTTTGAGGTCACGGAAAACATGCATTTCTGACATGCGTGTTTTTATAGCAAAGTGCACACGACTCGACACGCGTGATTTACCATAAAAACGCGTGTTTGTAACGTACGCTTTGAGGTCACGGAAAACATGCATTTCTGACACGCGTTTTTATAGCAAAGTGCACGACCTCGACACGTGATTTACCATAAAAACGCGTGTTTGTAACGCACGCTTGAGGTCACGGAAAACATGCATTTCTGACACGTGTTTTTATAGCAAAGTGCACGCACCGACACGCGATTTACCATAAAAACGCGTGTTTGTAACGTGCGCTTTGAGGTCACGGAAAACATGCATTTCTGACACGCGTTTTTATAGCAAAGTGCACGCGTGCCGCGACACTACACGTGATTTACCATAAAAACGCCGGTTTGTAACGCACGCTTTGAGGTCACGGAAAACATGCATTTCTGACACGTGTTTTTATAGCAAAGTGCACGACCTCGACACGTGATTTACCATAAAAACGCGTGTTTGTAACGTGCGCTTTGAGGTCACGGAAAACATGCATTTCTGACACGTGTTTTTATAGCAAAGTGCACGACCTCGACACGTGATTTACCATAAAAACGCGCGGTTTGTAACGCGGCGCTTTGAGGTCACGGAAAACATGCATTTCTGACACGTGTTTTTATAGCAAAGTGCACGACTCGACACGTGATTTACCATAAAAAACGCGTGTTTGTAACGCGCGCTTTGAGGTCACGGAAAACATGCATTTCTGACACGTGTTTTTATAGCAAAGTGCACGACTCGACACGTGATTTACCATAAAAACGCGCGTTTGTAACGTGCGCTTTGAGGTCACGGAAAACATGCATTTCTGACACGTGTTTTTATAGCAAAGTGCACGACTCGACACGTGATTTACCATAAAAACGCCGTGTTTGTAACGCACGCTTTGAGGTCACGGAAAACATGCATTTCTGACACGTGTTTTTATAGCAAAGTGCACGACTCGACACGTGATTTACCATAAAAACGCGCGTTTGTAACGCACGCTTTGAGGTCACGGAAAACATGCATTTCTGACACGTGTTTTTATAGCAAAGTGCACGACTCGACACGCGATTTACCATAAAAAAAACGCACGTGGTTTGTAACGCGCGCTTTGAGGTCACGGAAAACATGCATTTCTGACACGTGTTTTTATAGCAAAGTGCACGACCTCGACACGCGATTTACCATAAAAACGCGCGGTTTGTAACGCACGCTTTGAGGTCACGGAAAACATGCATTTCTGACACGCGTGTTTTTATAGCAAAGTGCACGACCTCGACACGTGATTTACCATAAAAACGCCGCGTTTGTAACGCGCGCTTTGAGGTCACGGAAAACATGCATTTCTGACACGTGTTTTTATAGCAAAGTGCACGCGATTTACCATCGTTTGTAACGCGCTTTGAGGTCGTGATTTACCATAAAAAGTGCGCACGTGTTTGTAACGCGTTTGTAACGTACGCTTTGAGGTCACGGAAAACATGCATTTCTGACACGTGTTTTTATAGCAAAGTGCACGACTCGACACGTGATTTACCATAAAAACGCGCGTGTTTGTAACGCGTGCGCTTTGAGGTCACGGAAAACATGCATTTCTGACACGTGTTTTTATAGCAAAGTGCACGACTCGACACGTGATTTACCATAAAAACGCCGTGTTTGTAACGCACGCTTTGAGGTCACGGAAAACATGCATTTCTGACACGTGTTTTTATAGCAAAGTGCACGACTCGACACGCGATTTACCATAAAAACGCGTGTTTGTAACGTGCGCTTTGAGGTCACGGAAAACATGCATTTCTGACACGTGTTTTTATAGCAAAGTGCACGACTTCGACACGCGATTTACCATAAAAAAACGCGTGTTTGTAACGCGCGCTTTGAGGTCACGGAAAACATGCATTTCTGACACGTGTTTTTATAGCAAAGTGCACGAATTCGACACGTGATTTACCATAAAAACGCGGTTTGTAACGCAGCGCTTTGAGGTCACGGAAAACATGCATTTCTGACACGTGTTTTTATAGCAAAGTGCACGACTCGACACGTGATTTTACCATAAAAACGCGTGTTTGTAACGCACGCTTTGAGGTCACGGAAAACATGCATTTCTGACACGTGTTTTTATAGCAAAGTGCACGACTCGACACGTGATTTACCATAAAAACGCGCGTTTGTAACGCGGCGCTTTGAGGTCACGGAAAACATGCATTTCTGACACGTGTTTTTATAGCAAAGTGCACACTGCGACACGCGATTTACCATAAAAACGCGTGTTTGTAACGCACGCTTTGAGGTCACGGAAAACATGCATTTCTGACACGTGTTTTTATAGCAAAGTGCACGACCGACACGTGATTTACCATAAAAACGCGTGTTTGTAACGCACGCTTTGAGGTCACGGAAAACATGCATTTCTGACACGTGTTTTTATAGCAAAGTGCACGCACTCGACACGTGATTTACCATAAAAACGCGCGTTTGTAACGCACGCTTTGAGGTCACGGAAAACATGCATTTCTGACACGTGTTTTTATAGCAAAGCACACGCACCTCGACACGCGATTTACCATAAAAACGCGCGTTTGTAACGCACGCGCTTTGAGGTCACGGAAAACATGCATTTCTGACACGTGTTTTTATAGCAAAGTGCACGACTCGACACGTGATTTACCATAAAAACGCACGTTTGTAACGTGCGCTTTGAGGTCACGGAAAACATGCATTTCTGACACGTGTTTTTATAGCAAAGTGCACGCACTCGACACGCGATTTACCATAAAAACGCGTGTTTGTAACGCACGCTTTGAGGTCACGGAAAACATGCATTTCTGACACGTGTTTTTTATAGCAAAGTGCACGCACTCGACACGCGATTTACCATAAAAACGCGTGTTTGTAACGTGCGCTTTGAGGTCACGGAAAACATGCATTTCTGACACGTGTTTTTATAGCAAAGCACACGACTCGACACGCGATTTACCATAAAAACGCACGTTTGTAACGCGGCGCTTTGAGGTCACGGAAAACATGCATTTCTGACACGTGTTTTTATAGCAAAGTGCACGACTCGACACGCGATTTACCATAAAAACGCGCGTGTTTGTAACGACGCTTTGAGGTCACGGAAAACATGCATTTCTGACACGTGTTTTTATAGCAAAGTGCACGACTCGACACGTGATTTACCATAAAAACGCGCGTTTGTAACGCGCGCTTTGAGGTCACGGAAAACATGCATTTCTGACACGTGTTTTTATAGCAAAGTGCACGACTTCGACACGTGATTTACCATAAAAACGCCGCGTTTGTAACGCACGCTTTGAGGTCACGGAAAACATGCATTTCTGACACGTGTTTTTATAGCAAAGTGCACGACTCGACACGTGATTTACCATAAAAACGCGTGTTTGTAACGCACGCTTTGAGGTCACGGAAAACATGCATTTCTGACACGTGTTTTTATAGCAAAGTGCACGCACTTCGACACGCGATTTACCATAAAAACGCGCGGTTTGTAACGCACGCGCTTTGAGGTCACGGAAAACATGCATTTCTGACACGTGTTTTTATAGCAAAGTGCACGACCTCGACACGTGATTTACCATAAAAACGCGCGCGTTTGTAACGCGCGCTTTGAGGTCACGGAAAACATGCATTTCTGACACGTGTTTTTATAGCAAAGTGCACGACTTCGACACGTGATTTACCATAAAAACGCGTGTTTGTAACGCACGCTTTGAGGTCACGGAAAACATGCATTTCTGACACGTGTTTTTATAGCAAAGTGCACGCACTCGACACGCGTGATTTACCATAAAAACGCGTGTTTGTAACGTACGCTTTGAGGTCACGGAAAACATGCATTTCTGACACGTGTTTTTATAGCAAAGCACGTCGACACGCGATTTACCATAAAAACGCGCGTTTGTAACGCGACGCTTTGAGGTCACGGAAAACATGCATTTCTGACACGTGTTTTTATAGCAAAGTGCACGCACCGACACACGTGATTTACCATAAAAACGCCGCGTTTGTAACGCACGCTTTGAGGTCACGGAAAACATGCATTTCTGACACGTGTTTTTATAGCAAAGTGCACGACTTCGACACGCGATTTACCATAAAAACGCGCGTGTTTGTAACGCACGCTTTGAGGTCACGGAAAACATGCATTTCTGACACGTGTTTTTATAGCAAAGTGCACGACTTCGACACGTGATTTACCATAAAAACGCCGCGGTTTGTAACGCACGCTTTGAGGTCACGGAAAACATGCATTTCTGACACGTGTTTTTATAGCAAAGTGCACGAATTCGACACGTGATTTACCATAAAAACGCGCGGTTTGTAACGCACGCTTTGAGGTCACGGAAAACATGCATTTCTGACACGTGTTTTTATAGCAAAGTGCACGACCTCGACACGCGATTTACCATAAAAACGCGTGTTTGTAACGTACGCTTTGAGGTCACGGAAAACATGCATTTCTGACACGTGTTTTTATAGCAAAGTGCACGCACTCGACACGCGTGATTTACCATAAAAACGCCGTGTTTGTAACGCGCGCTTTGAGGTCACGGAAAACATGCATTTCTGACACGCGTGTTTTTATAGCAAAGTGCACGACTCGACACGCGATTTACCATAAAAACGCCGCGTTTGTAACGTACGCTTTGAGGTCACGGAAAACATGCATTTCTGACACGTGTTTTTATAGCAAAGTGCACGACTCGACACGCGATTTACCATAAAAACGCGCGTGTTTGTAACGTACGCTTTGAGGTCACGGAAAACATGCATTTCTGACACGTGTTTTTATAGCAAAGTGCACGACTCGACACGCGATTTACCATAAAAACGCCGCGGTTTGTAACGCACGCTTTGAGGTCACGGAAAACATGCATTTCTGACACGTGTTTTTATAGCAAAGTGCACGCACTCGACACGCGATTTACCATAAAAACGCGCGTTTGTAACGCACGCTTTGAGGTCACGGAAAACATGCATTTCTGACACGTGTTTTTATAGCAAAGTGCACGACTCGACACGCGATTTACCATAAAAACGTGTTTGTTTGTAACGCGCGCTTTGAGGTCACGGAAAACATGCATTTCTGACACGTGTTTTTATAGCAAAGTGCACGACTCGACACGCGATTTACCATAAAAACGCCGCGTTTGTAACGCACGCTTTGAGGTCACGGAAAACATGATTTTACCATATAGCAAAGTGCACGACAATTTCGACACGCGATTTACCATAAAAACGCACGTTTGTAACGTGCGCTTTGAGGTCACGGAAAACATGCATTTCTGACACGTGTTTTTATAGCAAAGTGCACGACGACGACACGCGATTTACCATAAAAACGCGCGTTTGTAACGCACGCTTTGAGGTCACGGAAAACATGCATTTCTGACACGTGTTTTTATAGCAAAGTGCACGCACTCGACACGCGATTTACCATAAAAACGCCGCGGTTTGTAACGCACGCTTTGAGGTCACGAAAACATGCATTTCTGACACGTGTTTTTATAGCAAAGTGCACGACTCGACACGCGATTTACCATAAAAACGCGCGGTTTGTAACGCGGCGCTTTGAGGTCACGGAAAACATGCATTTCTGACACGTGTTTTTATAGCAAAGTGCACGACCTCGACACGTGATTTACCATAAAAACGCACGTTTGTAACGTATGCTTTGAGGTCACGGAAAACATGCATTTCTGACACGTGTTTTTATAGCAAAGCGCACGCACTCGACACGCGATTTACCATAAAAACGCGCGTTTGTAACGCGGCGCTTTGAGGTCACGGAAAACATGCATTTCTGACACGCGTGTTTTTATAGCAAAGTGCACGCACTTCGACACGCGATTTACCATAAAAACGCGCGGTTTGTAACGCACGCTTTGAGGTCACGGAAAACATGCATTTCTGACACGTGTTTTTATAGCAAAGTGCACGACCGACACGTGATTTACCATAAAAAACGTGTTTGTAACGTACGCTTTGAGGTCACGGAAAACATGCATTTCTGACACGTGTTTTTATAGCAAAGTGCACGCACTCGACACGCGATTTACCATAAAAACGCACGTTTGTAACGCACGCTTTGAGGTCACGGAAAACATGCATTTCTGACACGTGTTTTTATAGCAAAGTGCACGACTCGACACGTGATTTACCATAAAAACGCGTGTTTGTAACGCACGCTTTGAGGTCACGGAAAACATGCATTTCTGACACGTGTTTTTATAGCAAAGTGCACGACTCGACACGTGATTTACCATAAAAACGCCGCGGTTTGTAACGTGACGCTTTGAGGTCACGGAAAACATGCATTTCTGACACGTGTTTTTATAGCAAAGTGCACGACTTCGACACGTGATTTACCATAAAAACGCCGCGTTTGTAAACGACGCTTTGAGGTCACGGAAAACATGCATTTCTGACACGTGTTTTTATAGCAAAGTGCACGACGACTTACACGCGATTTACCATAAAAACGTGTTTGTAACGCGCGCTTTGAGGTCACGGAAAACATGCATTTCTGACACGTGTTTTTATAGCAAAGTGCACGCAATTTCGACACGCGATTTACCATAAAAACGCCGCGGTTTGTAACGTGGCGCTTTGAGGTCACGGAAAACATGCATTTCTGACACGTGTTTTTATAGCAAAGTGCACGCACCGACACGCGATTTACCATAAAAACGCGCGGTTTGTAACGCACGCTTTGAGGTCACGGAAAACATGCATTTCTGACACGTGTTTTTATAGCAAAGTGCACGACTCGACACGCGATTTACCATAAAAACGCGCGTTTGTAACGCGCGCGCTTTGAGGTCACGGAAAACATGCATTTCTGACACGTGTTTTTATAGCAAAGTGCACGCACTCGACACGCGATTTACCATAAAAACGCGCGCGGTTTGTAACGCACGCTTTGAGGTCACGGAAAACATGCATTTCTGACACGTGTTTTTATAGCAAAGTGCACGCACTTCGACACGTGATTTACCATAAAAACGCCGCGGTTTGTAACGCACGCTTTGAGGTCACGGAAAACATGCATTTCTGACACGTGTTTTTATAGCAAAGTGCACGAACTTCGACACGCGATTTACCATAAAAACGCCGCGGTTTGTAACGCGCGCTTTGAGGTCACGGAAAACATGCATTTCTGACACGTGTTTTTATAGCAAAGTGCACGACTCGACACGCGATTTACCATAAAAACGCACGTTTGTAACGCACGCTTTGAGGTCACGGAAAACATGCATTTCTGACACGTGTTTTTATAGCAAAGTGCACGACTCGACGTTTGTAACGCACGCTTTGAGGTCACGGAAAACATGCATTTCTGACACGTGTTTTTATAGCAAAGTGCACGACACGCGATTTACCATAAAACGCGCGGTTTGTAACGCACGCTTTGAGGTCACGGAAAACATGCATTTCTGACACGTGTTTTTATAGCAAAGTGCACGACTCGACACGTGATTTACCATAAAAACGCGCGTGTTTGTAACGCACGCTTGAGGTCACGGAAAACATGCATTTCTGACACGTGTTTTTATAGCAAAGTGCACACGACTCGACACGCGATTTACCATAAAAACGCGTGTTTGTAACGCGCGCTTTGAGGTCACGGAAAACATGCATTTCTGACACGTGTTTTTATAGCAAAGTGCACGCACTCGACACGCGATTTACCATAAAAACGCCGCGTTTGTAACGTACGCTTTGAGGTCACGGAAAACATGCATTTCTGACACGTGTTTTTATAGCAAAGTGCACGCACTCGACACGTGATTTACCATAAAAACGCGTGTTTGTAACGCGACGCTTTGAGGTCACGGAAAACATGCATTTCTGACACGTGTTTTTATAGCAAAGTGCACGACTCGACACGCGATTTACCATAAAAACGCACGTTTGTAACGTACGCTTTGAGGTCACGGAAAACATGCATTTCTGACACGTGTTTTTATAGCAAAGTGCACGCACTTCGACACGCGATTTACCATAAAAACGCCGCGGTTTGTAACGCACGCTTTGAGGTCACGGAAAACATGCATTTCTGACACGTGTTTTTATAGCAAAGTGCACGCACTCGACACGCGATTTACCATAAAAACGCGCGGTTTGTAACGCGGCGCTTTGAGGTCACGGAAAACATGCATTTCTGACACGTGTTTTTATAGCAAAGTGCACGACTCGACACGCGATTTACCATAAAAACGCGCGTGTTTGTAACGCACGCTTTGAGGTCACGGAAAACATGCATTTCTGACACGTGTTTTTATAGCAAAGTGCACGACTCGACACGTGATTTACCATAAAAACGCACGTTTGTAACGTACGCTTTGAGGTCACGGAAAACATGCATTTCTGACACGTGTTTTTATAGCAAAGCACACGACTCGACACGCGATTTACCATAAAAACGCGCGTTTGTAACGCACGCTTTGAGGTCACGGAAAACATGCATTTCTGACACGTGTTTTTATAGCAAAGTGCACGACCTCGACAAGTGATTTACCATAAAAAAAACGCACGATTTGAGGTTTGTAACGCGACACGCTTTGAGGTCACGGAAAACATGCATTTCTGACACGTTTTTTGAGGTCACGGAAAACATGCATTTCTGACACGTGTTTTTATAGCAAAGTGCACACGACTTCGACACGTGATTTACCATAAAAACGCGTGTTTGTAACGCACGCTTTGAGGTCACGGAAAACATGCATTTCTGACACGTGTTTTTATAGCAAAGTGCACGACTCGACACGTGATTTACCATAAAAACGCGTGTTTGTAACGTACGCTTTGAGGTCACGGAAAACATGCATTTCTGACACGTGTTTTTATAGCAAAGTGCACGCACTTCGACACGCGATTTACCATAAAAACGCCGCGGTTTGTAACGCGCGCTTTGAGGTCACGGAAAACATGCATTTTTGACACGTGTTTTTATAGCAAAGTGCACGCACTTTAACACGCGTGATTTACCATAAAAACGCCGCGGTTTGTAACGTACGCTTTGAGGTCACGGAAAACATGCATTTCTGACACGTGTTTTTATAGCAAAGTGCACGAATTCGACACGCGATTTACCATAAAAACGCCGCGGTTTGTAACGTGCGCTTTGAGGTCACGGAAAACATGCATTTCTGACACGTGTTTTTATAGCAAAGTGCACGCACTTCGACACGCGATTTACCATAAAAACGCGCGGTTTGTAACGCGGCGCTTTGAGGTCACGGAAAACATGCATTTCTGACACGTGTTTTTATAGCAAAGTGCACGCACTCGACACGCGATTTACCATAAAAACGCCGTGTTTGTAACGCGCTTTGAGGTCACGGAAAACATGCATTTCTGACACGTGTTTTTATAGCAAAGTGCACGACTCGACACGCGATTTACCATAAAAACGCGCGGTTTGTAACGCACGCTTTGAGGTCACGGAAAACATGCATTTCTGACACGGGTTTTTATAGCAAAGTGCACGACTTCGACACGCGATTTACCATAAAAACGCGCGTTTGTAACGCACGCTTTGAGGTCACGGAAAACATGCATTTCTGACACGTGTTTTTATAGCAAAGTGCACGCACTCGACACGCGATTTACCATAAAAACGCGTGTTTGTAACGCACGCTTTGAGGTCACGGAAAACATGCATTTCTGACACGTGTTTTTATAGCAAAGTGCACGCACTCGACACGCGATTTACATAAAAACGCGTGATTTACCATCACGGAAAAAACGCGTGTTTTTATAGCGTTTGTAAAAACGTAACGCGCTTTGAGGTCACGGAAAACATGCATTTCTGACACGTGTTTTTATAGCAAAGTGCACGACTCGACACGCGATTTACCATAAAAACGCGCGTTTGTAACGCGCTTTGAGGTCACGGAAAACATGCATTTCTGACACGTGTTTTTATAGCAAAGTGCACGACTCGACACGTGATTTACCATAAAAACGCGTGTTTGTAACGCACGCTTTGAGGTCACGGAAAACATGCATTTCTGACACGTGTTTTTATAGCAAAGTGCACGACAATTTCGACACGCGATTTACCATAAAAACGCACGGTTTGTAACGCGCGCTTTGAGGTCACGGAAAACATGCATTTCTGACACGTGTTTTTATAGCAAAGTGCACGACTCGACACGTGATTTACCATAAAAACGCGCGTTTGTAACGCGCGCTTTGAGGTCACGGAAAAACATGCATTTCTGACACGTGTTTTTATAGCAAAGTGCACGACCGACACGTGATTTACCATAAAAACGCTGCGTGTTTGTAACGCACGCTTTGAGGTCACGGAAAACATGCATTTCTGACACGTGTTTTTATAGCAAAGTGCACGACACTCGACACGCGATTTACCATAAAAACGCGCGGTTTGTAACGCGCGCTTTGAGGTCACGGAAAACATGCATTTCTGACACGTGTTTTTATAGCAAAGTGCACGACTCGACACGCGATTTACCATAAAAACGCGCGTGTTTGTAACGCACGCTTTGAGGTCACGGAAAACATGCATTTCTGACACGTGTTTTTATAGCAAAGTGCACGACTCGACACGCGATTTACCATAAAAACGCGCGTGTTTGTAACGCGGCGCTTTGAGGTCACGGAAAACATGCATTTCTGACACGTGTTTTTATAGCAAAGTGCACGCACTCGACACGCGATTTACCATAAAAACGCGTGTTTGTAACGCACGCTTTGAGGTCACGGAAAACATGCATTTCTGACACGTGTTTTTATAGCAAAGTGCACGACTCGACACGTGATTTACCATAAAAACGCGTGTTTGTAACGTGACGCTTTGAGGTCACGGAAAACATGCATTTCTGACACGTGTTTTTATAGCAAAGTGCACGACCGACACGCGATTTACCATAAAAACGCCGCGTTTGTAACGCACGCTTTGAGGTCACGGAAAACATGCATTTCTGACACGTGTTTTTATAGCAAAGTGCACGACTCGACACGCGATTTACCATAAAAACGCCGCGGTTTGTAACGCACGCTTTGAGGTCACGGAAAACATGCATTTCTGACACGTGTTTTTATAGCAAAGTGCACGCACTTCGACACGTGATTTACCATAAAAACGCACGTTTGTAACGCGGCGCTTTGAGGTCACGGAAAACATGCATTTCTGACACGTGTTTTTATAGCAAAGTGCACGACTCGACACGTGATTTACCATAAAAACGCGCGTTTGTAACGCGCGCTTTGAGGTCACGGAAAACATGCATTTCTGACACGTGTTTTTATAGCAAAGTGCACGACTCGACACGCGATTTACCATAAAAACGCACGTTTGTAACGCGGCGCTTTGAGGTCACGGAAAACATGCATTTCTGACACGTGTTTTTATAGCAAAGTGCACGACCTCGACACGCGATTTACCATAAAAACGCCGCGGTTTGTAACGCACGCTTTGAGGTCACGGAAAACATGCATTTCTGACACGTGTTTTTATAGCAAAGTGCACGCACTCGACACGCGATTTACCATAAAAACGCGCGTTTGTAACGCGCGCTTTGAGGTCACGGAAAACATGCATTTCTGACACGTGTTTTTATAGCAAAGTGCACGACTTCGACACGCGATTTACCATAAAAACGCGTGTTTGTAACGCACGCTTTGAGGTCACGGAAAACATGCATTTCTGACACGTGTTTTTATAGCAAAGTGCACGACTCGACACGTGATTTACCATAAAAACGCGGTTTGTAACGCGCGCTTTGAGGTCACGGAAAACATGCATTTCTGACACGTGTTTTTATAGCAAAGTGCACGACTCGACACGCGTGATTTACCATAAAAACGCCGTGTTTGTAACGCACGCTTTGAGGTCACGGAAAACATGCATTTCTGACACGTGTTTTTATAGCAAAGTGCACGACACTCGACACGTGATTTACCATAAAAACGCGGTTTGTAACGTGCGCTTTGAGGTCACGGAAAACATGCATTTCTGACACGCGTTTTTATAGCAAAGTGCACGACACTCGACACGTGATTTACCATAAAAACGCGTGTTTGTAACGCACGCTTTGAGGTCACGGAAAACATGCATTTCTGACACGTGTTTTTATAGCAAAGTGCACGACTCGACACGTGATTTACCATAAAAACGCGTGTTTGTAACGCGGCGCTTTGAGGTCACGGAAAACATGCATTTCTGACACGCGTTTTTATAGCAAAGTGCACGACTCGACACGCGATTTACCATAAAAACGCCGTGTTTGTAACGCGCGCTTTGAGGTCACGGAAAACATGCATTTCTGACACGTGTTTTTATAGCAAAGTGCACGACTTCGACACGCGATTTACCATAAAAACGCGTGTTTGTAACGCGGCGCTTTGAGGTCACGGAAAACATGCATTTCTGACACGTGTTTTTATAGCAAAGTGCACGACTCGACACGCGATTTACCATAAAAACGCCGCGGTTTGTAACGTGCGCTTTGAGGTCACGGAAAACATGCATTTCTGACACGTGTTTTTATAGCAAAGTGCACGCACTCGACACGCGATTTACCATAAAAACGCGCGGTTTGTAACGTGCGCTTTGAGGTCACGGAAAACATGCATTTCTGACACGTGTTTTTATAGCAAAGTGCACGACTCGACACGCGATTTACCATAAAAACGCGTGTTTGTAACGCACGCTTTGAGGTCACGGAAAACATGCATTTCTGACACGTGTTTTTATAGCAAAGTGCACGACTCGACACGCGATTTACCATAAAAACGCCGCGGTTTGTAACGCGCGCTTTGAGGTCACGGAAAACATGCATTTCTGACACGTGTTTTTATAGCAAAGTGCACGCACTCGACACGCGATTTACCATAAAAACGCCGCGGTTTGTAACGCACGCTTTGAGGTCACGGAAAACATGCATTTCTGACACGTGTTTTTATAGCAAAGTGCACGACTCGACACGCGATTTACCATAAAAACGCACGCGGTTTGTAACGTGGCGCTTTGAGGTCACGGAAAACATGCATTTCTGACACGTGTTTTTATAGCAAAGCGCACGACTCGACACGTGATTTACCATAAAAACGCCGCGTTTGTAACGCACGCTTTGAGGTCACGGAAAACATGCATTTCTGACACGCGTTTTTATAGCAAAGTGCACGACGCACTCGACACGCGATTTACCATAAAAACGCCGCGTTTGTAACGCGACGCTTTGAGGTCACGGAAAACATGCATTTCTGACACGTGTTTTTATAGCAAAGTGCACGACTCGACACGTGATTTACCATAAAAACGCACGTTTGTAACGTACGCTTTGAGGTCACGGAAAACATGCATTTCTGACACGTGTTTTTATAGCAAAGTGCACGCACTCGACACGTGATTTACCATAAAAACGCGCGTGTTTGTAACGTACGCTTTGAGGTCACGGAAAACATGCATTTCTGACACGTGTTTTTATAGCAAAGTGCACGCACCGACACGCGATTTACCATAAAAACGCGCACGTTTGTAACGTACGCTTTGAGGTCACGGAAAACATGCATTTCTGACACGTGTTTTTATAGCAAAGTGCACGCACTCGACACGTGATTTACCATAAAAACGCGCGTTTGTAACGCGCGCTTTGAGGTCACGGAAAACATGCATTTCTGACACGTGTTTTTATAGCAAAGTGCACGACTCGACACGCGATTTACCATAAAAACGCGCGTTTGTAACGCACGCTTTGAGGTCACGGAAAACATGCATTTCTGACACGTGTTTTTATAGCAAAGTGCACGCACTCGACACGTGATTTACCATAAAAACGCGCGGTTTGTAACGTGGCGCTTTGAGGTCACGGAAAACATGCATTTCTGACACGCGTTTTTATAGCAAAGTGCACGACTCGACACGTGATTTACCATAAAAACGCGTGTTTGTAACGCGCGCTTTGAGGTCACGGAAAACATGCATTTCTGACACGTGTTTTTATAGCAAAGCGCACGTACACGCGATTTACCATAAAACGCCGCGGTTTGTAACGCACGCGCTTTGAGGTCACGGAAAACATGCATTTCTGACACGTGTTTTTATAGCAAAGCACACACTCGACACGTGATTTACCATAAAACGCCGCGTTTGTAACGCACGCTTTGAGGTCACGGAAAACATGCATTTCTGACACGTGTTTTTATAGCAAAGCACGCACGACTTCGACACGTGATTTACCATAAAAACGCCGCGTTTGTAACGCACGCTTTGAGGTCACGGAAAACATGCATTTCTGACACGTGTTTTTATAGCAAAGTGCACGACTCGACACGCGATTTACCATAAAACGCGCGTTTGTAACGCATGCGCTTTGAGGTCACGGAAAACATGCATTTCTGACACGTGTTTTTATAGCAAAGTGCACACTCGACACGCGATTTACCATAAAAACGCGGTTTGTAACGCACGCTTTGAGGTCACGGAAAACATGCATTTCTGACACGTGTTTTTATAGCAAAGTGCACGACTCGACACGTGATTTACCATAAAAACGCGTGTTTGTAACGTACACTTTGAGGTCACGGAAAACATGCATTTCTGACACGTGTTTTTATAGCAAAGTGCACGACCGACACGCGATTTACCATAAAAACGCGCGTGTTTGTAACGCACGCTTTGAGGTCACGGAAAACATGCATTTCTGACACGTGTTTTTATAGCAAAGTGCACGACTCGACACGCGATTTACCATAAAAACGCCGCGTGTTTGTAACGCGGCGCTTTGAGGTCACGGAAAACATGCATTTCTGACACGTGTTTTTATAGCAAAGTGCACGCACTCGACACGCGATTTACCATAAAAACGCGTGTTTGTAACGCACGCTTTGAGGTCACGGAAAACATGCATTTCTGACACGTGTTTTTATAGCAAAGTGCACGACCTCGACACGTGATTTACCATAAAAACGCGTGTTTGTAACGTGCGCTTTGAGGTCACGGAAAACATGCATTTCTGACACGTGTTTTTATAGCAAAGTGCACGACCTCGACACGTGATTTACCATAAAAACGCGTGTTTGTAACGTACGCTTTGAGGTCACGGAAAACATGCATTTCTGACACGTGTTTTTATAGCAAAGTGCACGACTCGACACGCGATTTACCATAAAAACGCGCGGTTTGTAACGCGCGCTTTGAGGTCACGGAAAACATGCATTTCTGACACGTGTTTTTATAGCAAAGTGCACGACTCGACACGCGATTTACCATAAAAACGCGTGTTTGTAACGTACGCTTTGAGGTCACGGAAAACATGCATTTCTGACACGTGTTTTTATAGCAAAGTGCACGACCTCGACACGTGATTTACCATAAAAACGCGTGTTTGTAACGTATGCTTTGAGGTCACGGAAAACATGCATTTCTGACACGTGTTTTTATAGCAAAGTGCACGACTCGACACGCGATTTACCATAAAAACGCGCGTGTTTGTAACGTACGCTTTGAGGTCACGGAAAACATGCATGACACGTGTTTTTATAGACACGCACTCGACACGCGATTTACCATAAAAAGTTTGTAACGTACGCTTTGAGGTCACGGAAAACATGCATTTCTGACACGCGATTTATAGCAAAGTGCAAAAACGATTTACCATAAAAACGCGTGTTTGTAACGTGCGCTTTGAGGTCACGGAAAACATGCATTTCTGACACGTGTTTTTATAGCAAAGTGCACGCACTCGACACGTGATTTACCATAAAAACGCGCGGTTTGTAACGCGTGCGCTTTGAGGTCACGGAAAACATGCATTTCTGACACGTGTTTTTATAGCAAAGTGCACGACTCGACACGCGATTTACCATAAAAACGCGTGTTTGTAACGCACGCTTTGAGGTCACGGAAAACATGCATTTCTGACACGTGTTTTTATAGCAAAGTGCACGCACTCGACACGCGATTTACCATAAAAACGCGCGTGTTTGTAACGCGCTTTGAGGTCACGGAAAACATGCATTTCTGACACGTGTTTTTATAGCAAAGTGCACGACCTCGACACGTGATTTACCATAAAAACGCGCGTTTGTAACGCGCGCTTTGAGGTCACGGAAAACATGCATTTCTGACACGTGTTTTTATAGCAAAGTGCACGACTCGACACGCGATTTACCATAAAAACGCGTGTTTGTAACGCGCGCTTTGAGGTCACGGAAAACATGCATTTCTGACACGTGTTTTTATAGCAAAGTGCACGACTCGACACGTGATTTACCATAAAAACGCGTGTTTGTAACGCGGCGCTTTGAGGTCACGGAAAACATGCATTTCTGACACGTGTTTTTATAGCAAAGTGCACGACTCGACACGTGATTTACCATAAAAACGCGTGTTTGTAACGCACGCTTTGAGGTCACGGAAAACATGCATTTCTGACACGTGTTTTTATAGCAAAGTGCACGACTCGACACGTGATTTACCATAAAAAACGCGTGTTTGTAACGCGCGCTTTGAGGTCACGGAAAACATGCATTTCTGACACGTGTTTTTATAGCAAAGTGCACGACCTCGACACGCGATTTACCATAAAAACGCCGTGTTTGTAACGCACGCTTTGAGGTCACGGAAAACATGCATTTCTGACACGTGTTTTTATAGCAAAGCGCACGCACTCGACACGTGATTTACCATAAAAACGCGTGTTTGTAACGTGCGCTTTGAGGTCACGGAAAACATGCATTTCTGACACGTGTTTTTATAGCAAAGTGCACGACCTCGACACGTGATTTACCATAAAAACGCGTGTTTGTAACGTATGCGCTTTGAGGTCACGGAAAACATGCATTTCTGACACGTGTTTTTATAGCAAAGTGCACGACCTCGACACGTGATTTACCATAAAAACGCGCGTGTTTGTAACGTGCGCTTTGAGGTCACGGAAAACATGCATTTCTGACACGTGTTTTTATAGCAAAGTGCACGCACCTCGACACGCGATTTACCATAAAAACGCGTGTTTGTAACGCGCGCTTTGAGGTCACGGAAAACATGCATTTCTGACACGTGTTTTTATAGCAAAGTGCACGACACTCGACACGTGATTTACCATAAAAACGCGCGTGTTTGTAACGCGCGCTTTGAGGTCACGGAAAACATGCATTTCTGACACGTGTTTTTATAGCAAAGTGCACGCGACTCGACACGTGATTTACCATAAAAACGCGCGTGTTTGTAACGTACGCTTTGAGGTCACGGAAAACATGCATTTCTGACACGTGTTTTTATAGCAAAGTGCACGACCTCGACACGTGATTTACCATAAAAACGCGTGTTTGTAACGTGCGCTTTGAGGTCACGGAAAACATGCATTTCTGACACGCGTTTTTATAGCAAAGTGCACGACTCGACACGTGATTTACCATAAAAACGCGTGTTTGTAAGCGCTTTGAGGTCACGGAAAACATGCATTTCTGACACGTGTTTTTATAGCAAAGTGCACGACCTCGACACGTGATTTACCATAAAAACGCTGCGTGTTTGTAACGTACGCTTTGAGGTCACGGAAAACATGCATTTCTGACACGTGTTTTTATAGCAAAGTGCACGACGACGTGATTTACCATAAAAACGCCGTGTTTGTAACGCGCGCTTTGAGGTCACGGAAAACATGCATTTCTGACACGTGTTTTTATAGCAAAGTGCACGACCTCGACACGTGATTTACCATAAAAACGCGTGTTTGTAACGTACGCTTTGAGGTCACGGAAAACATGCATTTCTGACATGCGTGTTTATAGCAAAGTGCACGACTCGACATGCGTGATTTACCATAAAAACGCGTGTTTGTAACGTACGCTTTGAGGTCACGGAAAACATGCATTTCTGACACGTGTTTTTATAGCAAAGTGCACGACCTCGACACGTGATTTACCATAAAAACGCACGTTTGTAACGTATGCTTTGAGGTCACGGAAAACATGCATTTCTGACACGTGTTTTTATAGCAAAGTGCACGACCTCGACACGTGATTTACCATAAAAACGCACGTTTGTAACGTATGCTTTGAGGTCACGGAAAACATGCATTTCTGACACGTGTTTTTATAGCAAAGTGCACGACCTCGACACGTGATTTACCATAAAAACGCACGTTTGTAACGTATGCTTTGAGGTCACGGAAAACATGCATTTCTGACACGCGTTTTTATAGCAAAGTGCACGACCTCGACACGTGATTTACCATAAAAACGCGCGTTTGTAACGTATGCTTTGAGGTCACGGAAAACATGCATTTCTGACACGTGTTTTTATAGCAAAGTGCACGCGACGACACGTGATTTACCATAAAAACGCGTGTTTGTAACGTATGCTTTGAGGTCACGGAAAACATGCATTTCTGACACGCGTTTTTATAGCAAAGTGCACGACCTCGACACGTGATTTACCATAAAAACGCGTGTTTGTAACGTACGCTTTGAGGTCACGGAAAACATGCATTTCTGACACGTGTTTTTATAGCAAAGTGCACGACCTCGACACGTGATTTACCATAAAAACGCGTGTTTGTAACGTACGCTTTGAGGTCACGGAAAACATGCATTTCTGACACGTGTTTTTATAGCAAAGTGCACGCACCGACGACACGTGATTTACCATAAAAACGCACGTTTGTAACGTATGCTTTGAGGTCACGGAAAACATGCATTTCTGACACGTGTTTTTATAGCAAAGTGCACGACCTCGACACGTGATTTACCATAAAAACGCGTGTTTGTAACGTGCGCTTTGAGGTCACGGAAAACATGCATTTCTGACACGCGTTTTTATAGCAAAGTGCACGACCTCGACACGTGATTTACCATAAAAACGCGTGTTTGTAACGTGCGCTTTGAGGTCACGGAAAACATGCATTTCTGACACGTGTTTTTATAGCAAAGTGCACGACCTCGACACGTGATTTACCATAAAAACGCACGTTTGTAACGTGCGCTTTGAGGTCACGGAAAACATGCATTTCTGACACGTGTTTTTATAGCAAAGTGCACGACCTCGACACGTGATTTACCATAAAAACGCGTGTTTGTAACGTACGCTTTGAGGTCACGGAAAACATGCATTTCTGACACGTGTTTTTATAGCAAAGTGCACGACCTCGACACGTGATTTACCATAAAAACGCGCGGTTTGTAACGTCGCGCTTTGAGGTCACGGAAAACATGCATTTCTGACACGTGTTTTTATAGCAAAGTGCACGACCTCGACACGTGATTTACCATAAAACGCCGTGTTTGTAACGTACGCTTTGAGGTCACGGAAAACATGCATTTCTGACACGTGTTTTTATAGCAAAGTGCACGACCTCGACACGTGATTTACCATAAAAACGCGTGTTTGTAACGTGCGCTTTGAGGTCACGGAAAACATGCATTTCTGACACGTGTTTTTATAGCAAAGTGCACGACCTCGACACGTGATTTACCATAAAAACGCGTGTTTGTAACGTACGCTTTGAGGTCACGGAAAACATGCATTTCTGACACGTTTTTATAGCAAAGTGCACGACCTCGACACGTGATTTACCATAAAAAGCGGCGTGTTTGTAACGCGCGCTTTGAGGTCACGGAAAACATGCATTTCTGACACGTTTTTATAGCAAAGTGCACGTCGACACGTGATTTACCATAAAGCGCGCGTGTTTGTAACGTGCGCTTTGAGGTCACGGAAAACATGCATTTCTGACACGTGTTTTTATAGCAAAGTGCACGACCTCGACACGTGATTTACCATAAAAACGGCGTGTTTGTAACGTGTACGCTTTGAGGTCACGGAAAACATGCATTTCTGACACGCGTGTTTTTATAGCAAAGTGCACGACTCGACACGTGATTTACCATAAAAACGCACGTTTGTAACGTACGCTTTGAGGTCACGGAAAACATGCATTTCTGACACGTGTTTTTATAGCAAAGTGCACGACCTCGACACGTGATTTACCATAAAAACGCACGTTTGTAACGTATGCTTTGAGGTCACGGAAAACATGCATTTCTGACACGTGTTTTTATAGCAAAGTGCACGACCTCGACACGTGATTTACCATAAAAACGCGTGTTTGTAACGTGCGCTTTGAGGTCACGGAAAACATGCATTTCTGACACGTGTTTTTATAGCAAAGTGCACGACCTCGACACGTGATTTACCATAAAAACGCGTGTTTGTAACGTACGCTTTGAGGTCACGGAAAACATGCATTTCTGACACGTGTTTTTATAGCAAAGTGCACGACCTCGACACGTGATTTACCATAAAAACGCGTCTTTGTAACGTGCGCTTTGAGGTCACGGAAAACATGCATTTCTGACACGTGTTTTTATAGCAAAGTGCACGACCTCGACACGTGATTTACCATAAAAACGCGCGTTTGTAACGTATGCTTTGAGGTCACGGAAAACATGCATTTCTGACACGTGTTTTTATAGCAAAGTGCACGACCTCGACACGTGATTTACCATAAAAACGCGTGTTTGTAACGTACGCTTTGAGGTCACGGAAAACATGCATTTCTGACACGTTTTTATAGCAAAGTGCACGACCTCGACACGTGATTTACCATAAAAACGCGTGTTTGTAACGTGCGCTTTGAGGTCACGGAAAACATGCATTTCTGACACGTGTTTTTATAGCAAAGTGCACGACCTCGACACGTGATTTACCATAAAAACGCGTGTTTGTAACGTGCGCTTTGAGGTCACGGAAAACATGCATTTCTGACACGTGTTTTTATAGCAAAGTGCACGACCTCGACACGTGATTTACCATAAAAACGCCGCGTGTTTGTAACGCGCGCTTTGAGGTCACGGAAAACATGCATTTCTGACACGTGTTTTTATAGCAAAGTGCACGACCTCGACACGTGATTTACCATAAAAACGCGGCGTGTTTGTAACGCGCGCTTTGAGGTCACAGAAAACATGCATTTCTGACACGTGTTTTTATAGCAAAGTGCACGACCTCGACACGTGATTTACCATAAAAACGCACGTTTGTAACGTACGCTTTGAGGTCACGGAAAACATGCATTTCTGACACGCGTTTTTATAGCAAAGTGCACGACCTCGACACGTGATTTACCATAAAAACGCACGTTTGTAACGTATGCTTTGAGGTCACGGAAAACATGCATTTCTGACACGTGTTTTTATAGCAAAGTGCACGACCTCGACACGTGATTTACCATAAAAACGCGTGTTTGTAACGTGCGCTTTGAGGTCACGGAAAACATGCATTTCTGACACGTGTTTTTATAGCAAAGTGCACGCACTCGACACGTGATTTACCATAAAACGCGCGTGTTTGTAACGTACGCTTTGAGGTCACGGAAAACATGCATTTCTGACACGTGTTTTTATAGCAAAGTGCACGACCTCGACACGTGATTTACCATAAAAAGCTGCGTGTTTGTAACGTGCGCTTTGAGGTCACGGAAAACATGCATTTCTGACACGTGTTTTTATAGCAAAGTGCACGACCTCGACACGTGATTTACCATAAAAACGCGTGTTTGTAACGTATGCTTTGAGGTCACGGAAAACATGCATTTCTGACACGTGTTTTTATAGCAAAGTGCACGACCTCGACACGTGATTTACCATAAAAACGCGTGTTTGTAAAGTATGCTTTGAGGTCACGGAAAACATGCATTTCTGATATGCGTTTTTATAGCAAAGTGCACGACCTCGACACGTGATTTACCATAAAACGCGTGTTTGTAACGTGCGCTTTGAGGTCACGGAAAACATGCATTTCTGACACGTGTTTTTATAGCAAAGTGCACGACCTCGACACGTGATTTACCATAAAAACGCGTGTTTGTAACGTACGCTTTGAGGTCACGGCAAACATGCATTTCTGACACGTGTTTTTATAGCAAAGTGCACGAATTCGACACGCGTGATTTACCATAAAAACGCGTGTTTGTAACGTATGCTTTGAGGTCACGGAAAACATGCATTTCTGACACGCGTTTTTATAGCAAAGTGTACGACCTCGACACGTGATTTACCATAAAAACGCGTGTTTGTAACGTGCGCTTTGAGGTCACGGAAAACATGCATTTCTGACACGTGTTTTTATAGCAAAGTGCACGACCTCGACACGTGATTTACCATAAAAACGCGTGTTTGTAGCGGCGCTTTGAGGTCACGGAAAACATGCATTTCTGACACGTGTTTTTATAGCAAAGTGCACGACCTCGACACGTGATTTACCATAAAAATGCGTGTTTGTAACGTACGCTTTGAGGTCACGGCAAACATGCATTTCTGACACGCGTTTTTATAGCAAAGTGCACGACCTCGACACGTGATTTACCATAAAAACGCACGTTTGTAACGTACGCTTTGAGGTCACGGAAAACACGCATTTCCAACGCATTTTTATATCAAGTGCACGTACTCGACACGTGATTTACCATAAAACATGCATTTGCGTCAAGGACGAGTGTTTTGCTGTCAAACCGCACGCTTTTGACGTGTGAGTGCGCAATCAGACGCCCGCCCAAGCATGGCTTGCCATATTCATTCAGTGGTCACGTATCTGTGTACTATAATTTATTGGTCAAACTGTACTGAATCAACATTGGACAAATTAAATGCCAGGATATTGAACATACAGGAAGAAATAGATGAGGCAGACTGGAATGATGCATGTCTAAAAACACAAACACAGACAATAAATACAAGGTTTACTTCAATATAAATGGTTAATGAGAACCTATGTAACACCTCATCAAATGTCTGCTGATATTACAGATGTGTGTTCTAAATGCTATAGGTATGCCTCTGGGAATGTCTACAAATACAAAACTTTTGGAAGGACGTTATAAAATGTATGTCAGACATTCAGGCATTACAATTCCTTTGAATGTAAAACTTTGTATTCATTGAATATATCCGATGGACTTAAACGTGTCCAGAAGAGCTATTGCATTATGCTGGAAGAGTTGCACAACTGGATTTCTACCACCAAAAAGCACTTTGAGCTCAAAGAGGCGATATAGCCACCCCCTCCCCCTGAGAATGCACTTTCCATGAGACATTACCACTACTGTAAATCTCACTACAGATATCCAGTGAGCTTCAGACTTCAGATCTCTTTCCGCAGCGAGGACACACGGAGACTCCAGGTACAATATGAAGGAGCTGAGACTACTCAACAGAGGTGGAAAGAGTGCTGAACATTTGTACTCAGGTACAAGTTCTGTAATTGCTGAAATAATACTCAATTTCAAGTAAAGGTACCGGTGACAAAAAAAGTACTTAAGTAACAGATTACTCTTCTCAAAAACTACTCAGAGTTACTTTTTAGACAGTGATACTTAATGAATTACCAATATATATTTAATCAAGTCATAGACCTATTTAGAACAGAATAGCTACTTTCAAACACACTTTTACCTTACTGACATGAATTAGTGGTCATGATACTGGAATTTAACCTTCAAAAATATCCTATAATACCAAACACTGCATGATATAATAGTATGAGTGTTTGCACTAACATGATATTATATTAACGTTTAGACCAGTGTTTGCTGTGAAATACTGTGCTTGCGGATATCTGCGTATAATGTGTTTATAGCGAGGAGCGTCTCGATCGCTTCAGTAAATGTAAGCGCTGTGCGTTTGGATCACTTGTGCTAAAATGCGCCGCCAAACATTAGGCTATATGTTTTCACTCCAAACTCACTTCATAATGTCATAATGAATGAAAACATTTGAACAAATGATAATCAATACAGGCTATTTTTCTCTAGTGTAGCGTACTGAAGTGTTCCTTTCTAATGGTATAGGCATTTCCTTTTTAGTTATAGGCCGCCTGCATTTATCCCTAAAAGATAAAGGATTATTATTAGTGTTATTATTATTTTATGCAACCCTACAAGTATGAATATCAACAAACCTGGTGTTCTTTATATATAGTTTTTGTGAATTTTAACCAGAAAAATCGCTTTTTTTTTCTTTTTTTTTAATCAAATCATGCAGCCCTAGTTGCTCCTGATATCAGCATGTTCACAGTTGTGACTTTTTGTCCTTCTCTGTGTACATCTGGATTATGCTGTGTCGTAACCAAATGCAAACCATTCAAAAAGTCAATCTTTTAATCTCTTCACATTCGTTGGTCTAGTTCCCTCACAGTCAGTCAGCTGATACAGGGCCATCAGGGGAGGTGTGGAAAAACATTCATATTCATGATGATTCACGCCCTGACTCAAAACATGTCTTACAAACTTTAAATCAATATATTGTTTTATGTGAATGACTGGGCAGAGATATTTTAACATCATTTTGAAGCCAAAATTCTAGCCTACATGACCCAGTTACCAAAAGTCGGTACACTTTACTTGAAGGGGTGTCCATAAAACTGATAAGACACCTTCATAATCATGACATGACCCATCACGAATATGAAGGAGTTTGTATGCATGTTTATGACAACTGTCATTAAGTGTCATTCGCTCAATTATGTCATTTTTAATGCAAAGATGACATTGTGATGTCTTGACATAAACCAATACATCATAACCTGTCAGTGTCTTTGTCATGACAACTTGACATTACCAAGACAACATAACCTGTTATAAACATAGCATAGCAGATTAATTATCAAGCTTAAGAAACTACTTAGCTTTATAGGTTAACATTACATTAAACTGTCATGTGGTTGGTTTTAACATTGGCTGTAATCAGGCCATTATAATGTCATGAATTTTTTTTAATTTTTTTTTATTTGTCATTAAAATGTCATGACGTTTATGTCAAGTTGTCATAAAGACATCTCAAACAATGTCATCTTTGCATTAAAAATGACATGACACTTAATGACAGTTGAATGTTTGTATGTATGCATGTTTATGAAGGTGTCATGTCAGTCTTATGGACACCCCTTCAAGTAAAGTGTCACCCAAAAGGGTTGTGAACAAATATTCAGTATGGGTTTCATAGCCTTATTTCGAGTCGGGTCAGGGTCGGCCAAGCTCCTGATTGGATGAGCCAGGTGGTTTTCAGCTTCTCAATGTAGTGTCACTGTGGATGTGCTGGAGGAAAAGTTGAGCAAAAATGTATACAATGCAACTGAATCCACACCAACATGTTCACTAAAAGGGGCATTTAATACAAGTGCATTTAATTCATTTTAAACTTTTTGAAGATCAGCAGCACCGAGCAGTCAATTTTATAGACTTTCCCCACACAAGCAGTTTATTCAGGACACTTCTCATTTGACTTCTATTCAAACAGGTCTCTTTACTGACCATTTCAAGATGGCAAGACGTATTATGTATCTGAAGAAGCCAGACTTCATCTACTTATGTACATTTCTATGGTTGTCAACCCTAGCTGCGGTGAATGCACAGGTAAGAGCACTCCCTTAGACAAAATGCATAAGCATTGAAAATAGGAATAACAAATCTTTTCAATTTTTTTTTTTTTTTTTCAAAAATAGGAAATGTTGCAACCCAAACCTGATGAGGTTCTGTCTATAAATGAAGGAAACGCAAAAATTCCAGGTAAGAGCGAATAGTGTTACAAAATATGAATGTGCTATTTAGAGCTCAAAAGTGGTGTAAAGAAACTGTACTTTGCAATTTGTAGCCCCATTTCAACGAAACAGTTGGAGGTCCCTCCTTACTGTTAAAAAAACAGAAAAAAACCCACTAGTTCAAGAGTTCAAGAGAGTTTTATTTGTCACATACACAGTTATATACAGAATATACAACCGGCAGTGAAATGTAAACAGGTCCGCTCCATGGACAGTGCAAATTCACAGTTAAAAAACACAAGGAGGAAATTATAATAGAAATAGAATAAAAAAGTACTATATATATATATATATATATATATATATATATATATATATATATATATATATATATATATATATACATATATATATATATATACATATATATATATATACACACACACTCACCTAAAGGATTATTAGGAACACCATACTAATACTGTGTTTGACCCCCTTTCGCCTTCAGAACTGCCTTAATTCTACGTGGCATTGATTCAACAAGGTGCTGAAAGCATTCTTTAGAAATGTTGGCCCATATTGATAGGATAGCATCTTGCAGTTGATGGAGATTTGTGGGATGCACATCCAGGGCACAAAGCTCCCATTCCACCACATCCCAAAGATGCTTTATTGGGTTGAGATCTGGTGACTGTGGGGGCCATTTTAGTACAGTGAACTCATTGTCATGTTCAAGAAACCAATTTGAAATGATTCGAGCTTTGTGACATGGTGCATTATCCTGCTGGAAGTAGCCATCAGAGAATGGGTACATGGTGGTCATAAAGGGATGGACATGGTCAGAAACAATGCTCAGGTAGGCCATGGCATTTAAACGATGCACAATTGGCACTAAGGGGCCTAAAGTGTGCCAAGAAAACATCCCCCACACCATTACACCACCACCACCAGCCTGCACAGTGGTAACAAGGCATGATGGATCCATGTTCTCATTCTGTTTACACCAAATTCTGACTTTACCATCTGAATGTCTCAACAGAAATCGAGACTCATCAGACCAGGCAACATTTTTCCAGTCTTCAACTGTCCAATTTTGGTGAGCTCGTGCAAATTGTAGCCTCTTTTTCCTTTTTGTAGTGGAGATGAGTGGTACCCGGTGGGGTCTTCTGCTGTTGTAGCCCATCCGCCTCAAGGTTGTGCGTGTTGTGGCTTCACAAATGCTTTGCTGCATACCTCGGTTGTAACGAGTGGTTATTTCAGTCAAAGTTGCTCTTCTATCAGCTTGAATCAGTCGGCCCATTCTCCTCTGACCTCTAGCATCAACAAGGCATTTTCGCCCTCAGGACTGCCGCATACTGGATGTTTTTCCCTTTTCACACCATTCTTTGTAAACCCTAGAAATGGTTGTGCGTGAAAATCCCAGTAACTGAGCAGATTGTGAAATACTCAGACCGGCCCGTCTGGCACCAACAACCATGCCACGCTCAAAATTGCTTAAATGTATGGGATAATACTAATCCCATGGAAATAGGGCTTAAAGGGTTAGTTCACCCAAAAATGAAAATTAGCCCATAATTTATTCACCCTCAAGTCATCCTAGGTTCAAGATTCAAGATTCAAGAGTTTTATTTGTCACATACACAGTTATATACAGAATATACAACCGGCAGTGAAATGTAAACAGGTCTGCTCCATGGACAGTGCAAATTCACAGTTAAAAACACAAGGAGGAAATTATATAGAAATAGGATAAAAAAAGTACTATATATATATATATATATATATATATATATATATATATATATATATGTCTATATCTGTAGAATTATAAATAATCAAGTCAAGAGAAAAAAAGGTAAAAAATAAGGATAAAGTGGAATAAAATAATTGAAGTAGACTGTGCAGTGAGTAAACTGTAGACTTATAAATATGTGGTTAACAAATGTATAAAGAGTATAATGTGCAAACAGGTTTATAACAAGTTGTTACACAGTAACAACGAGAACAGAAAGTGCAGTGCAATGACAGTGTATCGATGTTTATCCTGAAGTGAAGTCACGTGATGTTAAGTGACTGAGTTCAGGAGTCTGATGGCCTGGGGGAAGAAGCTCCTCCTGAGTCTCTCAGTTTTGGCCATCAGGCTTCGGAAGCGCTTACCAGATGGCAGCAGCATGAAATGAGGGTTTGCAGGGTGATTAGAGTCCTTGATGATCTTGGTAGCTCTACCTTTGCAGCGTTTGGTGTAGACGTCCTGCAGAGACGGGAGAGCTGACCCTGAGATACGCTCGGATAAGCGCACGACTCTTTGATTGTGGACTTCAGGAAGAGACAGCAACGGACATACTCCCCCCTCATGATCAGCGGGTCACCAGTAGAGAGAGTGAGCAGCTTCAAGTACCTGGGTGTAAACATCTCCGAGGACCTGACCTGGACTGCTCACATTCAGACACAGGTGAAAAAAGCCAGGCAAAGACTGTACCACCTGCGCCAGCTGAGGAAATTCAGGGTTTCACCAGCTATCCTGAAAACTTTCTATTTAGGGGCGATAGAAAGTGTTTTAACTCAGTGCATCACAGCGTGGTATGGGAACAGCACCAGTCATGACCGCAAAGCCCTGCAAAGAGTCGTGCGCTTATCCGAGCGTATCTCAGGGTCAGCTCTCCCGTCTCTGCAGGACGCCTACACCAAACGCTGCAAAGGTAGAGCTACCAAGATCATCAAGGACTCTAATCACCCTGCAAACCCTCATTTCACGCTGCTGCCATCTGGTAAGCGCTTCGAAGCCTGATGGCCAAAACTGAGAGACTCAGGAGGAGCTTCTTCCCCCAGGCCATCAGACTCCTGAACTTAACATCACGTGACTTGACTTCAGGATAAACATCGATACACTGTCATTGCACTGCACTTTCTGTTCTCGTTGTTACTGTGTAACAGCCTGTTATAAACCTGTTTGCACATTATACTCTTATACATTTGTTAACCACATATTTATAAGTCTACAGTTTACTCACTGCAAAGTCTACTTCAATTATTTTATTCCACTTTATCCTTATTTGTTACCTTTTTTTTTTTTCTCTTGACTTGATTATTTATAATTCTACAGATATAGACATTATATATATATAGATAGTACTTTTTTTATATCCTATTTCTATTATAATTTCCTCCTTGTGTTTTTAACTGTGAATTTGCACTGTCCATGGAGCGGACCTGTTTACATTTCACTGCCGGTTGTATATTCTGTATATAACTGTGTATGTGACAAATAAAACTCTTGAATCTTGAATCTTGCAGGGCTTTGCGGTCATGACTGGTGCTGTTCCCATACCACGCTGTGATGCACTGAGTTAAAACACTTTCTATCGCCCCTAAATAGAAAGTTTTCAGGATAGCTGGTGAAACCCTGAATTTCCTCAGCTGGCGCAGGTGGTACAGTCTTTGCCTGGCTTTTTTCACCTGTGTCTGAATGTGAGCAGTCCAGGTCAGGTCCTCGGAGATGTTTACTCCCAGGTACTTGAAGCTGCTCACTCTCTCTACTGGACCCGCTGATCATGAGGGGGGAGTATGTCCGTTGCTGTCTCTTCCTGAAGTCCACAATCATTTCTTTGGTCTTGCCAACATTCAGAGAGAGACAGTTGTCCTGGCACCATGATGTTAGATGCTCCACCTCGCCCAAGTATGCCGCCTCATTGTTGTTGGAGATGAGGCCCAGGACAACAGTATCATCAGCAAATTTGATGATAGAGGTGGAGCTGTGTGTGGACAAACAGTCATGCGTGTAGAGAGAGTAGAGCAGGGGCTCAGGACACAGCCCTGTGGAGCTCCCACACTCAGGGTGATGGAGGTGGAGGTGGACTGGCCTATTCTCACCACCTGAGGCCTGCCAGTGAGGAAGTCCTCAATCCAGTGGCAGAGAGAAGGATTCAGGCCGAGATCCAGGAGTTTGGAGGTTAGCTTGGTGGGAACTATGGTGTTAAAGGCTGAGCTATAGTCAATAAATAGCAGTCTTACGTAGTTCCCACTTTTGCTGTCGATGTGAGTGAGGGAGGAGTGGAGGACATGAGAGATGGCATCTTCAGTCGATCTATTGGGACAATAGGCAAACTGAAGAGGGTCCAAAGTGCCAGGAATGAAGGCGCAAATGGTGTTTTTAATGAGTCTCTCAAAGACCTTCATGACTATAGACGTGAGAGCCACTGGACGATAGTCATTTAGGCAAGAGGGTTTACTGTTCTTAGGGACAGGGATGATGGTGGATTTTTTGAAGGAGGTGGGGACCACAGATGTAGCGAGGACTCATTAAAGATAGATGTAAACAACCCGGCGAGCTGATCAGCACAGGACCGCAGAACACGACCTGAAATACCATCCGCCCGGCAGCTTTCCTGACGCCCACACGCTTGAGTGCTCTCCGAACTTCATCCTCTGAGACAGAGATCACGTGGTTGTTGCTGCTCTGAGTAATTTTCTCTGACGCGCCACTTGGCGGAGTCGCGTTGCCGCGGTTACAGTCAAAGCGAGCATAGAAAGAGTTTAACTCGTTCACAAGCAACGGATCAGCGTTCGCCTCTGCAAAGGATTCAGATCCAAAAGAGCAGATGGACCTCAGACCTTGCCACGCGCGCGCCGCGAGTCGTTGAGTTGGAAATGAGACTCCACTCGGTCTTTATATCGGAGCTTTGCGGCTTTAACTGCACGCCGCAGAGCATAACAGGACATTCTGTATTCAGTCATATTCCCTGAATGGAGACCGGCGTTGTAAGCAGCAGTGCGTAGCGCTCACTGCCGCTATGGATTGAATTGTCCACCCACGGTTTCTGATTTGAGAAGGACGTTATTGTTATTGTTTGCGTGGCTTGCTCTGTAAGCGTGTCGATGAAGCAAAGCGCCACAACTGTGAACTCACTGACGTCAGCTGAACTCGCTCGGAACCCAGTCGACGTCATCAAGAGCTGCCTGTAGCGCGGTCTCTGAATCGGGGGACCAGCGCTTAACTTCCCGCCTCACCGGTGGTTCCTGGAGGAGCTTTTGTTTGTATTCGGGAGTGAGGAAAATGGCGGCATGATCCGATTTGCCAAATGCTGGAAGTGACCGCGCTTTATAGGCGTTCTTAAACGGGGTGTAGCAATGATCCAGTGTGTTTGCTCCTCGTGTGGGGCAGGAGACGTGCTGATGAAAGTTTGGCAGGACTTTCTTTAGGTTAGCTTTGTTAAAATTGCCCGCGGCAATGAATGCCGCGTCGGGATGTTGGTTTATGATGCCGCTGGCAACATCATGAAGGCCAGATAAAGCCAGCGCTGTGTCTGCCTGCAGTGGGATGTAAACGGCGGTCGCGACAACCGCAGAAAACTCCCTCGGCAGATAGAATGGGCGGCAGATGATTGTTAAATGTTCCAGATGAGGCGAGCAGGACCGCGAGAGAATGGTGATGTTCCTGGGATCGCACCATTTCTTGTTGATCATGAAACACACTCCACCGCCTTTGGATTTACCGGCCTCGGCTGTTCTGTCCATCCGAAAAACAGAGAAGTTCTCCGACGGCATCACAGCTGTGTCCGGGACCGCGGGCGTGAGCCATGTTTCGGACAAACAGTAGATATTACAGTCTCTCATGTCCCGTTGAAAACTTATCCTGGCTCTAAGATCGTCCATCTTATTATCCAAGGATTGAACATTTGCTAGAAGAATGCTCGGGAGAGGAGGTCTGAATGCCCTTTTCCTCAGTCTGTTACGCATACCAGCACGTTTCCCGCGGTGTTTCTTGGTTCTTCGCCGTTGACTCGTCTGTCCATTGTTCAACTCGGTGTTGCGAAGAATCTCAGATGGCCACAGGGGATCGGTGAAAGTGTCCTGAAGCAGTCCAGTGTAGAGGTAACCAATGTCCAAAAGAGTTTTGCTGTCATAGTAGATCAATGCAGATGATAAGTTTGCTTTCAGATGAAAACAATCTCTTCCACCCAGGTCTTTTACTGTAAAGGATGAAGTAACAGTTCAAATTCCTTCTAAATGCAGATGATATTCTAAGAGATTCTATGTACAGGTTTTTGGTCCAATAAGTAATACTTTAGTCTTATCTGAATTTAATAGAAGAGATTACAGGTCATCCAGTATTTTATATCTTTAACACAGACAGAGATTTCATCATGATGAAATGTATAACTGAGTATCATCGGCATAGCAGTAGAATAATTTTGTGTTTTCTTACAATATTAGCAAGTGACGGCATATATATTGAGAATAACAGAGGGCCTAACACAGATCCTTGCGGCACTCCATAATTTACTGATGTTATCTTAGATTTTTTTTCCTGTTTAAAAAGACAAAATTGTAAACCAAACTTAATGCCTGTCCTTGAATACAAGGGTAATTTTGTAGTTGATTTAAGAGTATTTTATAATCTACAAAGTGTCAAATGCAGCACTAAGATAAAGTAAAACTAGCATTGAGATACGGCCCTGGTCAGATGCTAAAAGTAAGTATTTTGTCATTTTAACTAGCTCAGTTTCTGTGCTATGATGAGACCTGTAAATCACCAGAGGAGAGCTGTCCAGAAGAGAGACAAAGTCTGATAACCACACTCGGGCCAGCCAAATACTAACAGCAAACAGGGCCCCATTCTGGTGAACTCTCTTCAGAACTCCCGGAAGCAGAGCAATAGGGGGAAAAGCATATAGGGGTAGCCTCGGCCACTCTTGCACCAGGGTATCCAGTCCCAGAGGAGCTGGATAAGTCAGTGAAAACCACAGAGGACAGTGAGAGGTCTCGATTGACGCAAACAGGTCTACGTCTGGCAGAAAGTGCTTCAGAGCCTGAAACACCGCCATCAGTTCCAGGCAATTTATGTACCAAAAAAGCTGATAGTCCCACCACAGTCAAGCGACTATTCATGATCGACCCCCAACCCGAGAGGGATGCATCTGTCATTAACGTAATGCAACAAGCACAAGCTCCCAGCACAGACCCTTGGGACAGGAATCAAGGATCTTTCCACAAGACTAAAGCACAAAGGCATCACTGCATGAATTTGAACATGCGAAACAGACTCCCCCTCTGGGACAATCCCTTTGTTCTGAGCCACCACTGTAATGGTCTCATGTTCAGCAGGCCAAAAGGTATTATTTTTGTAAGGAGCGGTTTTACTGCTAAGACAAAAGCTGAGATCCAACACCCTGCATTAAAACAATAAATCTCAATCTGAAGAGAAGATCTCACAGAGAAACTGTAGGACACCGCCCTGACCAAAACCATCTCCCCTTCTCTACCTCCCTTTCCCCCTTCCCCCTGATTCAAGTCCCAGAATGCAGATATACTACATATTATTTATCTTGTGAATCTATTGTTTTATCCCTTTCATGTCTGGTGTCTTTTTAAAGGTCACAGTGCGATTGGTAAAATGGTCTCAACATCACTGAAGTCACTGTTAGGGTTAGAAAGCTCCTTTTGTGAGTGGTCTCTCCAAAGATATCTGATCCTCTCCCCCAAACTAGGTGTTTGTGTTACAAATATTTACAACCCTTTGTTCTGGTCTGGGTATTTAAGGAAGAGTAGCAGGGCTGCCATTGGGAACATTCTGTAGACAGAACCCCCATGCAGTGCTGTGTCAGTGTCATAAGAGACACGCACACACACACACACACACACACACACACTGTATGTAGTGTGCCAGATATGACTCTTTGAAACTATTTTCATATTACTTAATTGTATTTTATATTTTATGCTGAAAGTTGTGTACCATGGATTCATGTTTAATTACATTCTTTAAATTCTGTCTGGCCAAAATAAATGTTAATCTTGATTTATTCTGTATTTTTCTTAAGTCATTACTCAAGTAGTTTCGCATGCGGAGTTTGTAGGAGTTTCCGTAAATCTTTCTGTCAGGGCAGATTCATACCGAGGACCCCATGACCGGAGCATGGCGCTAAGCATGAGGGGCAATCCGATTTCTGACTGTCACTGTTATTAACAAGTTGCAGCTCTCGTGACTATTGCTAAAATTACACTTTCTGTTATGAGTAAGCATGTGCGACTCACTTAAAAGGTAAAATAGTTCACTCTGTAATCCTCTGTAATATCAGAACTGACTAATTTGTGTCCGTGAGGTAATGTAATTATAATCGCGAGCATTATCCTCTGAGCGACTCTGGGTCCCATGGAGGAACGAGTATTTGAAATTAAGAGATACTAAGAGAAATCAACGATCTAAATTAAATCACAACTAAACTTATGATCAGCTGTTAAGTTACAAATGTAACAAAGTTACAAAGAATTGGAGTCAGATCAAATTATTCATGGAGTCAGATTTAAAATTCGATGGTCATAAATTAAATGAATCCAACAGAAATTCTGAAAAGGCATACACGCACAGTCCTTCGACCAGGCCGTTAGATTCCGTCCTTGGGCTAACGGATGGACCTTACACTTTGGATGGCGCTGCCGTAAGACCCAACAGTCTCTGAAATTGTTTGACAGTGAATGACTGGCCTAGCTTTGGTTCTTTTACAGCTGAGAGAATCAATGCTATATGTGCAGGCGACAGAAAAGCCTGCATCATCACGGAATCCCATACCATGCCCAGATAAGTGGTTCTCTGTACTGGAGAAAGAACACTTTTCTTTGCGTTCAGCCTCAACCCCAACTTCTTAATATGAGCGAGAACAACATCTTGATGTTGAACCGCTATCTGCTCTGACTGAGCTAAGATCAACCAGTCGATGTTGTAATTGAGTATGAATAATTGCAGTACCAGTGCCTCAACCAAGGCAGAAGAAACCGCAGTGCGTGATTTCAAACCCTGAGATGAAGCACTGGATCTAACAGGTGAGGCTCGAGAAAAGGAAGAGCCCATCTCTAACACCTCTGTTAGAGCCATTTGCAATCCCCACGACTGAAGCCACCGCTATGCCTCAGCAGCAGCGGAACCTGAGCCACGAGGAACGCGAGCCGAAGCACCCTTCTCAGTGAGCAGCTGGAGGGAGCACAGCGTTCTTAATGGCAAATGCTCACAGTGCTCACAACCAGCCCCCTCGAAGGCTGCCTGAGCGTGCTGCGCTCCCAAACAAACAACACACATAGAGTGCGTATCCCTACATGTAATGAAGCGAGGGCAGGGATGAACACACTTAGTGAATTGCTGTTCACTGTTTCTTTTCTTTTTTATAAAGGTGGAAAACTACTGCCTAGCAACTTCTAAAGATAGACAAAAACACCAATTTTCACAGGTTACTGAAGGGACATGTGATGTTACATCTCTCCATTGGACGGATTCCATACATGCTTCACGACAAACACGCAGGGGCGTTCTCACAGAGTTTTACCGCAGAGTGGCAATTATAAGACCAGCATAATGCTATACTGGTCTGAAAAAGACAGAGAGCCACAGCCAGCTGATGTGAGAAAAAGTGATGCAAAAATACTGTAAGGCGTTATTTTCCATAAAAAGTAAATGAGTAATTAGTTACTTTTTTAGGGTGTAGCGAAATATTGCAATGCACATTGCAATACTTTTAAAAGAAACTTTCCCCAACACAGCATTTGTTTTTTTACTACAGCCATGGAATCACTGTCCATTGAAGTGGCAGCTCTAGGAAGACGTCTGTACCCTGGTATGCTGTATGATTGCCGCAAGGATTCCTTCATTCCAGGTGGTGTAACAAAAACAGAAGTTTATATCTCCCTTCCTTCCCAATTGTTGAATCCAGTCAAAATGCCACACTAGTCCTTCTGTAGCAACACTTTAAAACCTGCATCACTTCCTCATACACAATTTTTAAAACCAGTTCTCATTTCAGGTCTTAGTCTGTGGGATAAGAAGTCACTAAGTGAAGATTTGAACACCCATCCACAGCTCCTGACAGATCTGAAGTTCAGTAGCTCTGACTCACTCTCTAGTAAGTTCAGTCTCCTGGATATAAGTGCTTCCCTGAAGACCAGCTTCTTAGGAGGGCTGGTGGAGGTGGGAGGATCTGCCAGTTACCTGCATGATACCAAATCCTCAAACCAACAGTCCAGAGTTACAATGTCTTACAGTGAAACCTCAAGATTTGAACAGCTCACTATGAGCCATCTGGGCCAGATCACCTACCCTCAGGCGTTTGACCAGAAAACTGCAACTCATGTGATCACGGCTGTACTGTACGGCGCTCAGTCCATCATGGTGTTTGATCAGACCATTTCAGAAGGGGAAAACAAGGAGGAAATTGAGGGAGAACTGAATGTCATGGTCAAGAAGATCCCTGGATTTTCCATTGAGGGAAAAGGAGCTTTACAAATGACAGATGCTGAAAAGAAAGTGGCTGAGAAGATTGCCTGTACATTTTATGGTGATGTCCGTCTTAAGCAGAATCCCACCACATACATGGAGGCCATAGAGGTGTACAAGAAGCTCCCCACTCTGCTGAAGGAGAATCCAGAGAATGTGGTTCCAATCAAAGTCTGGCTATATCCTCTTCATCTTTTGAATACAAAAGCAGCTCGGTTGGATTGCGAAATCAGCACAAGCGCAGTTTCCAACACTGAAGATATAATGGAGGAGCTGGGAGAAGTAGAGAGGACATACAAAGACTTGTCTGAAAGAAAATTAGTGAATGTTTTCAGTAACATAAAAGAGAGACTGCACTTATTTCAGAGCTCTTTTAACATGTACAAGACACTGCTCATAAAATCAATGGCCTGGGTCTTGCCTGCTATTCGAGGAGGAGAAATGAAGGAGAAGGCACTGGAAGACATCCTGAAGATCCACAGGAGCTCTCCTTTTGATGCTGGCATGCTTAAACAGTGGTTAAATGATGCAAACTCTGAACTTCACCTCTTGAGTTCTTACACCAACTCATTGAAGGGGATCAAAATTGAAGACTCAGACCATCTCAACACTATCCTCCTTGATCCCGATATTGATGTTGTGGTGTGCTTGACTTTTACCTCTCTGCAGTATGAAGACCTGTATCTTTCATCCCTGACAGAGTTTCTGAAAACTGACAAGTTTAAAGAGCTAAAAGGAGGGGAAAACATGGTTTCTGTGGCATCTTTTAAAAAGTGGTTCAATGATCCTGATGTCATCACAAAAATGAGAGAGAACATATCTCATTTCAGAAGTTTTTCAGAGGCCAATAAAGACAATAAGAGAATTTGCTTCATTATTTCTGCCATCTCCAATCCCTCCAGTCCAGGCTCCTCCATCTATCTGTATGAACAAGGGAAACTGACAGACACACAGTTCCAGCTTGTTTCCAAACCACCCCCACCAATTGTCAGAAATGTCATGTACCAAGCTGTGTCCCTGAAACTGCAGAAGTCCCCAACTGGAGAAACAGTGCAGTACAGAGTGGAGTACAAGGAGGTAAAAGCAGGTTCTAATGAACAGAGCACTGTCATAGACACAACTGATGAAGACTTTACTCTGACTGGATTGGCGTTGGGAAAGCAGTACTCGATCCAGTACAGGATAGTGAGTAGAGTGGGAGTGAGTGAAGCCAGTGATGCTGTCAGCCCTGTACCCCTTCTCGGTAACTATCACCAACACATTTATATGCATTCATATTTTTGTCAATGACATTTGGTGCATTCAGTCTATAACTGTTCTACAGTAGATTAAGTCCAAAGTATACTTCAGTTTCTTACACATGCCCTAGTGGTTTTAAATCCTGGTCCTGGGGTCCCACCACTCTGCACATTTTGTATATCTTTCTTATCTGAAATCCTCAGTTCCACACATCATCACTTAACTGGGCTGAATACTAGTTTTACTGGTACATGTGTATTTGGATAATAAGTTTATGATAAATCATGAGCTGAATTTGGTAAGTAGGTAATAATGAGTTAAGTATGATGTGCCCCCTCAGGTAAAGTCATGACACAGTGATGCACTTACAATCAAGTAAAATATGAATAAGCATATACACTAAGAATCTTTATTCCTTTACACCCGGTACAAAAAAATATATAACTTATTGTTTGTAGTTCTTTTATTATTATTTATATAATAAAAAAATATATGGACTTTAAAAAAGAAAGCCCAATCATACCTGTAAAGAAACACATAAGGCACATTTATATGCAAAATAGGGTGCATCCATAAGCTAATGCTAATCGAGGCATATACAATAAAAAAACTAAAAATAGTTAATTACCGTACATAACCTCCTGAAAAATCCCAATTGAACATACATGCAAACATGTCTTTAATTATTAATTCAGTTTACCAAAGCTGTCAACATTTATTTGGTTAAAACTGCAGCATTACTGTAGGCGCCTGAATAATCGGCTGCGGCCCGGAGGCTTGCTCCAAACTTCATTTCGTTATACTGTACATGTGTAATGACAAATAAACTTCAACTTCAACTTCAACTTCAACTTCGGAACACAACTAACACACCAGGAACACAGAGAGTGCCACTAATGAGTGTCCCACCAGAAACTAACCCTACCTACTGTAGTTCTGGGAAGAAAAGTAGCTATGCCTAAACATAAATTAATTACAAAAATCAGAAAACAGTTTAGATCAAATTAAATTTATTAGTGGTAGTTATTAGTCTGTTTTCTACATTTGATTAGACGGATCTGTGTAATTAAATAATCATGTGCCATTTCAATTATTTGTCACAAAGCTGCAAATGGCAGATTATGATATTATTCCTAGTTTAAATTATGACAGTATTAAATTCAGAGTACTTTTTATTTATTCTTACAGAGCCTAATTAATTTAGTTTACCCCTAAATGTTAATTAATGCATTTACTAACATGTTTTTAATGCTGCTGTTATCCATGCATGAATCCTTATGACTCCTGTCATAGTTAAGGATAGCTCTTCATTGGTTCATGATTAGTTCATCACTAATCATGAGTTCATGCTGAAAATAACTGTTAATTCAGGTATTAGTATGTGATTATTCATGCCCTGTTATTGTAAAGTGTTACTAAACTTTCTAATGCACATGTAATGTAATGTTCTAATGCACATGTAACAGCATGCACACAATCTAATTTTTGTGTGCATGCTGTCAAATGCAGTATATACGTTTAAAGGTTGTATGTTCAACTATATGGATACACTAAGTGTTCTCGTCTAAGTGAAGTATAATTTGGGATTAACATACACTATTAATACACTGGAAAGTTCACAGTTAAAAGGTCACAGTTAAAGCAACAACTGTCTGAAAGAGCAATGAGTTCATTTACCAAATCTTAATTAATGCACACCGTGTCTTTAAATGCTTTTTATATTTCTACCCAGATGTGGAGCTTAGAATAACTGATGCTCCAGCATGAGACAGTGGCTGGATTTAAAACTTTTAGGGTCCATTCAAATTTTGAATGCAGTTGTCACTCTTTTACCAACCAAACTAACTATGAAGAACTGTATTCAACCTGTTCTGTGAATGAAGCCATTGTTTTTTTCCTCTTAATTCCTTTCTCAGCACAACCTCAGATTGTGGGTGGGACAGGTGGTTATGGAACCAGCTTTATAACTCCTTCCATCAGCACCATTAAGAAGATCAAAATGTATTACGAAGAAGAGGTGGGTAGAGTAACTAAAAACTGTACTCAAGTAAAAGTATCAAATGAAAAGACTACTGAAGTAGTGACTTACTAGTAATGATGATGGCAAAGTCAATTAAGCATATATTACATACCACATGACTTTTGAAAAAACAGTCCTGCAGGGTTCAGCTCCAACCCTAATAAAACTCACTTGCTTGTAGCTGCCTATAACCTTCAGACCTTGATTAGCTTGTCCATGTGTGTTTGATTAGGGTTGAAGTAAAACTATGCAGGACCGACATTCGCCACCCCTGTCTTGGAGGCATCACTAACAAGCTGATGAATTTAATCAAGGTGTGCTTGGTTAGGGAGTCATCTAAAATGTGAAGTGCTGGGGGTCCTCCAGAACCAGGATTGGGAACATCTAGGTTACTATTGTAATCACTTCAGGGAACGGGGACATTACGCCAGAACTGAATTGACAAATTGGGATCTCACCTGAGAACCCAATCACCTTTGAGTATAAACTAAACGAGCCAATGCACATTGGCGTGCGAGATTTACATCGTGCCCCACAAAGCCGGTTCAGTGGTAACCTAGACATTCCCTTTCAGTCAGCCACACTTAATGTTACGTCAGAACTGAACTGACAAACTGGGATCCCTGCCAAAGCTGCCCCTACCAGCATGCCTCTAAAGCCACCATAACCCCCCGCACCTGCTGGGGCGGAATATAGGACAGAGCTTTTTATGCAAGGAAGGTAAATTACTGCTGTTCCTTCTGACAATGCAGAGAGACTATTGGACAACACTGGGAAAGCATGTTTTTTCCAAAAGGAAAAGGAATGTTATGGAGACCTCATCCTACCCATAGGGTGGTGTCATGAGGGAATTACACATATGAACTGACTATCAGGGCAGTGCTACATATGGAAGGTCTCCGGTAGATTTAGCCTGATTAGGCTGAGGTCAACACCAAGCAGAGAGAGCAGAGAGGGCAGAGTCGACTCTACTTAGGGAAAGACACAGACTCGCAGAGAGGGGAAGAATACACAAATGGGATCACTATATGGATCACAGCATATGGGCAGCTAGCCTAGCACTGGGGTCAATCACTGGGCGAACTTATGAGTGTTAGGCCTGGCCTCAAACGTCTCGGCCCAACTGACTGCTGCAGGGTGCTGAAGGAACCCCAACAGGGTTCGCTAGCTCAGGAACTCACCTGAAAAGCAAGATCAGTGCACATAGTATCTGGTCCCTAGGAGGGGAATGGTGCAGCAAGCGAGACACGAGCGGGGCTCTCCCCATTACTGGCACGGGAGGACAGTGACTGTACACAAAGACTATAAAATCTGGCAAACGTGTGCCAATGCCTAGGAGGAAACAGCACTCCTAGTAGAGTGAGCTCTCACCCCAAGGGGGCACAGCCCGCAGTGAGTTTTGTATGCCAAGACAATGGCATCCACCATCCAGTGGGTGAACTTTTGCTTAGAGACAGCCTGGTGTCCATAACAGACAATGAGCTGGTCTGAGGTCCTGAAGCTCTGCGTACAGTAAATGTACAGGTGCAAAACGCAGACGGGACAGTTCAAAATGCAAGAACTGCAAGAACAGTGGTTCGAAGGTCGCTCACTGCAAGGCTGTTAGCACCCAGGAGAGGTCCCAAGAAGGTACAAGGTGAGTGCCAGGAGGTTTTAACCATCTCATGCCCCTCAGGAACCTGATGATTAGGTCGTGCTTTCACATGGATTTACCGTCTACTGCATTGTGATGTGCAGCAATAGCGGCAACATATACTTTCAGGGTGGAGGGAGAAAGCACAGCCCTGATCAAGCATCTCCAGGGGTTGAACAGGTTCAACTTCAAGGCATGGCCATGGCTTGTAGAGGGCTCCTTCGCCAAACTGATAGTGTCTACCACTCAAGTCTTCTGCATCCTGTCCAGAGATGACACATGGAGGTTCCAGATGTCTGGACGCATGTGCTATAGGGTGCCCCGGAGTAAAACTACTAGCAGTGGATGTGTCCGGAAAGGTAAACATGTCTACCTGTGCAGCTCAGAAGTGTCTCCAGATCAGCTGGACCGCCTGGGGATGGAGTCTCCATTCTCCCAGAAGCGTAGGCTGTCATGACAGCTCATCGGCTACACGATTGAGCACGCCCAGTATATGGATGGCACAAAGTGTCCTCAGATGCTTCTGACTCCAGGGAGATGTCGGGCGAGTTTTGAGATGCAACGGGAGTGTAAGGAGATGTTTTCTGATATTTTAGGAGATGTTGCATGGGGGTCAGGGTGCGATTCTGTAACCAGATCAGCCCTTAATGCTATGCATTATGTACCCTATTTCCTTGAGGTCAGGTATACATTTCTTACTCTTTACTTAAGAGCATTTGATGTTATGCATCTATTAACTTTGAATTGATTATGTAATTGGCATGATATATTTACCTGACTAATAATTGTTACATTGATTTATTCTGATTTACTCACGTGTCAGGTTAGTAACAGACTAAAGTCCAGTTTTGAGTGGAGCATAGGGCACACCAACTGAGATTTTAGAGTTCCAGCTAACTCTTGGCATAAGTGTACTTAGACGGTGATGGCTAAAAAGGGAATTTCTGTTAAGGACAACAATAATGTTGATCGGCCAATCTAAATAGGGTGAGCCTTACCTCTGTTTAAGGTAATGTTACTCTAACTAAGTGTATGTGGAAAACCATGGCATTACCAAACCAAAGCTACTATAAGAAGAGTAATGTTGGTCAACTTATATCTGTAGTAGTGGTCATGATTTCTGACTAGAGATAATGTTATGAATTTTAATTCAAGTGTACACAGATCTATGGGGACTAAATAAAATACTCTTAGAGAAAGTAAGCATGAGAGCGGCACTCTAAAACAGTATAGTCAATTACCTCTGTCTAGTGATCAAGACTGGCAAGTTTGTAATCGTGGGCCCGTATAATGAACGGCTGGTGCGAGGACTCAGTGCGACTCTGAGAACCAAATGAATGATTTCAATAAGAGTAAAGAGTTAAACAGATTAATCAATCATAATTGTTATACAAATTACCTAATAACCAATCGGCATTCTAACCTAAATTCGAGGTCATGATAAAATGGAGTCGGATAAAGATAAATTGGAATGAAATCACTTTGCCCTGCTGAAAAGACAGAACGCGCAAGAAACCTTCACCACCAATCATTGGGACGATTGGGTGGGCCTTAGCGTAGACCTCCTTGATGATGGATGTACGCAGTGGCCACAGCGACGTATTGTAATACAATATCATCAAACTATAGCAACGCTCTCCCACATATTTTGCTTTTGTAACTGTGCTTATTTCTGTCAGTGGTATAAGTAGCAGTGGGTGGTAAGAGACTAGAAATGTACAGTTTTCTACCATCTTGCTGATAAGGTTTCTTTAGTCATTCTGCAATCCTGCAGCCTGAACCACTGTAGGCAAACCACCCATACACACTTGAGCCCAGTGCTCTCAGTAGCCAGGAAAGCATGGCTGTCAGCTCTGGGTTGGACTCGATCAGTGCTACAGTCCCCAAAGGGGGCAATGCAGCAGAGTATTCATCTCCAGATTACCAGAAGAGGGATATGATTGGGGCATATCAGAGGGGACTCTTTTAGGGAAATAAGCGCTTTCAGTGTTTAAGCGAACAGGGGAAATGGCCACGGCACAGCTTGCAGGACTTGCTCTTTTAGGGAAATAAGCTATTTCAGTGTTGAAGTGAAAAGGGGAAAAGGCCGCAGCACAGCTTGCAGGACTTGCTCTTTTAGGGAAATAAGCTATTTCAGTGTTGAAGGGAAAAGGGGAAATGGCCGCAGCACAGCTTGCAGGACTATGGAAGCCTGCAGTGTGCAAAAAAAGCTCTTTTAGGCTGTATTGGAACAGCAGGAAATGCTCTTTTAAAGTCACAACCACCGCTGCAGCACCATCACACTAACACAGGACCTAGACTCGTAGCACACTTGTACAGATGACTGGTAGAGCAGAACAACACAAACGCTCGAGTTCCAAAACGAAGAGCTGATTGTGTGATTGCACATGCTATTCCTAATATACCCACTTCGCAGGGCAGGTGTGTGATGTATGTTGAATGTGACTGACTGGAAGGGAACAACTGCTACAGAGGATAAATGGTGTAGAGTAGGGGTTCTCAACCCTGGCCCTCGATGTCCATTTTCCTGCAGAGTTAGGCTCCAACTTTGATCAAACCTCACCTCACCTGCCTGTAACTTTCTTGTAATCCTGAAGAGTTTAAATAGCTTTGTTTAGTTAAACTCTGCAGGAAAGTGGATCTCAAAGGCCAGAATTGAAAACCCCTGCTCCACACCAAGACATTAATTTATTTTCTTCCATCAGTTTTTCAAAATGTAATCAGGTATATATTTCTGCAATCATGTGTAACAGTGTCTAACAATGGCTGTGTATATTTAGTGTTTAATAATCTTTTGTTTGTAACGTATTCCCTGTAGCATAGAATCATTCACAGGCTGCAGACACTGGTGTTACACTAATATAGACTTTTGACTTGTGACTTGACTTGGACTCGCGAACAACTGACCTGAGACTTGACTCAAGACTTGACATGGACTTGAAGACTGAGTCTTTCAAGTCTTTTGGCATGGCATTCCCGATCACGTTCTCTATTTACTACCCCACATGACAGCACGAAACGGCACCTTTTACTATTCATTCACAAATATGTGCAGCAGCAAATATCACAAAACACTCAAAGACTTGAGACTTGGCATGACTTGGACCCTAAAGATATAGACTTGACTTGGACCTCAGAGACTTAAAACATGACTTGGACCTCAAAGACTTGAGGCTCGACTTGGACCGCAGGGACTCAATTCGGTTCAGTGTTGATTCAGTTCAGTCCAATAACTCTCATAAAGTGAATTATGAAAGAAGTTCAATTCAGCTGTAAAACAGCAATACAGAAGACAATTATTCTGCTCAAGCTTTGTTCTCCTCTGATAACATCAGTGACAACTGTGATCAGTGATAACATTGATAATATTGCAGAATATTCAGTGCAGTCAAATCAATAATATTGCAGAATATTATGTATCCCCAACTAAGCAAGCCAAACGCAGCAGTGGCGAGGAATTCAAAACTTCATCAGTGACAGAATGGAGGGGGAAAAAACCTTGGGGGAAACCAGGCTCATTTAGGGGAATCAGTCATTCTCTGGCGTAGAAGTGCAAGCAATAGAGTGCTATAGAGCAATAGAGTGCTTTCGCAAATTTGGTTTCAGATGATTAAAGGTTCATGCCCACTTCTTCCAATGCTCTTTACTGTACTTTCCCAATGTTCATAAGTTTTTGCTACTATTATCAGTGCACAGGTGAACTGAACAAATAATTCAAACTGATTTGCGAAAAATTCAGGACATTTTGCCAATTGTTTGATCAACACTTTGAAAAAAATTTACACAAAAGACACCACTGGATTAAGCATTTCTTAACATTTATTACATTAAAATAAATTAACGTTAGGAACATCGCTTAGTGTAACGAAGAAAAATTTTTCTCATAAGAAATATACTTGAGTAAGAGTAAACGCTGCTTGCTTTTAGATCTACTCTAAAAGCAAATGTTTTTCTAACACGTTAAATGTAACAAAGCAAGCAAACAACACATGCCTCTAGTGTGTGGATTGTTTTCATTACATTTTTTTTCTTACTTTATCTCATTTTTATTTTGTCATGTCCATCATGTGACATACAATGTATTTTCTGTGCCACTGCAGAGCTCCACGGTGATCGCCAGGTTCAAAGCAATTGAAGTGACTTTCAGTGCTGGCCACATATTTACAGTTGGTAACTATGCAAATTGGAAAGTAAAAGAATTTCTTTTCGAAGACGATGATAAATTTGTCGCTGCAACACTGTGGCCAAATAAGGAGAAGAACAGATTCCGTGGGATGGAATTTGTGGTTGAAAAAAGCAACGGTGCAAAAACAACATTTTCCATCAAGTGTAAAGAAGTGGGTAACCCTGTGACTGTTGATGTGAAGTCTGGAAAGTGTTACGGCATTAAGGTGAGATTTGCAAATGAAATCGATTCTCTGGGATTCTACTTTATTTAGATACCTTCGGTTACATACTGTATATCGGTTACTGACAGATAACAAAGAGCATTAAATAATCTATAAACATACTGAAGTTAATGCATGTAGCAGATTTTATGAATAAAAGTGAAGTATCAGATTTGGACCAATCATTAAAATTGTACTTGCTTTCTAGTATCAATCAGATTAGTAAAATGGTTGATGAGGTAAATGGATCAATAATAATTTCAGTAACATGAAGGTTAAATTAAAAATATCAAATCTATGAGTCAATCAATAAAAGTGATTGCAGTATTGGGTATTCAAAATAGTGTTCTATTTCATTTTATTATCATTTAAGTCCATTTTTTGTTCCTTTTCTTTATATTATATTCTGTTTTGTACTTTGTGGAAGACAGCTTGTATTAATGTGTGTCCAGATGAAAAGCCAAAGCAAATGATCAGGTAGAAAGAGAAATATGTTTCAAAGGCTTATGGGGGCAAGACCAAATTGGATATATGGGCACAACAGAGGTCTATGAGGTCTATTTACATAAGACACAAACCTTGCCACTTACTGGAATAAGGGGACTGACAAACATTGCAAGATATATACAAACATACTGTTTACTTGGCTGGGCCGCCCAGTTATATTAACAGCTGTATATTTGCTGACCCATTTTTTTTTCCATCCAAGAGAACAACTCAAACTCGGGTCCTGGAGGGCCACTGTCCTGCAGAGTGTAGCTCCAACCAGCTCTAACTCACCTGTCTGGAAGTTTCTAGTAATCCTTAAGACCTTTATTAGCTTGATTAGAAACCATACCTCTCATTGCTTTCATACGGTTTACATAAACAGAGAATATTTGTTATAGGAATTACTTAATTAGGCACAAGTAGACACTTCAAGCTTTCTAAAAGCATATCTCTATGTGTGTTTAGAAAAGGCTGTAGTTGATACAACACAACTTTTTCCTAGTACCTTAGAAATAAAAGGAACCACAGAAACAGGTTGGTAGTTTCAGTCAGAAACCGAAAGGAGCATTTTTGGCAAAGAAATACTCCATCAAACGTCTAACTTATTTTTTTAAACTTTGGCCATGTTTAGCATGGGAACAGTGTAAATACAACTCAGAATGCATGAAATAGCATTATACCCCCTCTTTAATATAACTCTGATTGTATATACACCTAGTCATATACACCTAGGATGGATTGTGAGTGAGTAAATGATGTAATAATTTCCATTTTTGGGTGAACTATCCATTTAAAAAGCAAATTAAAGTCCAGTTGAAACTAGTAGTGGGTAGTTTCGGATAATTTTACTGACTCGGATCTTTGAATCTCGTTCAGTAAAATGAACAAATCTTTTTTTTTTTTTAAGTCATTTCGTTCATTTCAGCAGAATCTAATTAAAATGATACACGTTACATTTTCCAACACATTTAGTACTACTTTTGGAATAAAACAAAAAACAAAACTATAAGCTAATGCAGCCATGGCCAAACTTTGAAAAAGAAATTATTAATTAATTGCTTAGCTGGGTCTTAATCAGGCTATGTATGCAGTCTGTTAGTTCACCTCACCTCCCGATCCAAATCGTTCTTTCTTTTCTCTCTTCACATTTAATCACGTCTGGAAGGCGTCCAGGAGGCATCCAAAATAGATGCCCAATCCACCTCAACTGGCTCCTCTCAATGTGGAGGAACAATGGCTCCACTCTGAGCTCCTCCCGAGTAACTGAGCTTCTCACCCTATCTCTAAGGGAGCGTCCAGCCACCCTGCAGAGAAAGCTCATTTCGGCCGCATGTATCCGGGATCTTGTCCTTTCGGTCATGATCCACAACTCATGACCATAGGTGAGAGTAGGAACGTAGATTGGCCGGTAAATCGAGAGTTTCGCCTTACAGCTCAGCTCCTCCTTTACCACGACAGACCGGTACATCGACCACATTACTGCAGAAGCTGCACCGATCCATCTGTCAATCTCCCGTTCCATCCTTCCCTCACTCGTGAACAAGACCCCAAGATACCTGAACTCCTCCACCTGAGGCAGAAACTCTCCAGCCCTAAGCAAGGGGCCCCGGACCCCATACTCCCAGAGCACCCTCCACAGGACGCCACAAGGGACACAGTCGAATGCCTTCTCCAAATCCACAATACACATGTGGATTGGTTTGGGCAAACTCCCATGAACCCTCCAGTACCCTGGAAAGGGTATAGAGCTGGTCGAGTGTTCCACGACCGGGACGAAAACCACACTGTTCCTCCTGAATCCGAGGTTCCACTATCGGCCGAATTCTCCTCTCCAGTACCCTGGCATAGACTTTCCCGGGGAGGCAGAGAAGTGTGATCCCCCTGTAGTTGGAACACACTCTCCCGTCCCCCTTCTTGAAAAGAGGGACCACCACCCCGGTCTGCCAGTCCAGAGGCACTGTCCCCAATCACCACGCGATGTTGCAGAGGCGTGTCAGCCAAGACAGCCCCACAACATCCAGAGACTTGAGGTACTCAGGGCAGATCTCATCGACCCCCGGTGCCTTGCCACCGAGGAGCTTTTTAACTACCTCAATGACTTCAGCCCGGGTGATGGATGGATCCAACTCTGAGCCCTCAGCCACTGCTTCCTCAATGGAAGACGTGTTGGTGGGATTGAGGAGATCCTCAAAGTATTCCTTCCACCATCTGACGATATCCCCAGTTGAGGTCAACAGCTGCCCATCTCCACTGTAAACAGTGTGGGTAGGGCACTGCTTCCCCCTCCTGAGGCAACGAAAGGTTTGCCAGAATCTCTTCGAGGCCAACCAATAGTCTTTCTCCATGGCCTCACCGAACTCCTCCCAGGCCCAATTTTTTGCCTCCACAACTACCCGGGCTGCAGTCTGCTTGGTCTGCCTGTACCCGTCAGCTGCCTCAGGAATCCCACAAGCCAACCAGGCCCGACAGGACTCCTTCTTCAGCTTGACGGCATCCCTTACTTCCGGTGTCCACCACTGGGTTGGGGGATTTCCGCCTCGACAGGCACCGGAGACCTTACGCCCACAGCTCCGAGCAGCCACGTCGACAATGGAGGTGGAGAACATGGTCCACTCTGACTCAATATCTCCAGACTCCCTCGGGATCCGGTCGAAGCTCCGTTGGAGGTGGGAGTTGAAGATCTCTCTGACAGGGGGCTCGGCCAAACGTTCCCAACAGACCCTCACAGTATGTTTGGGTCTCCTGAGTCTGTCTAGCTTCCTCCCCCACCATCGGATCCAACTTACCACCAGGTGGTGATCAGTTGACAGCTCCGCCCCTCTCTTCACCCGAGTGTCCAAGACATAAGGCTGGAGATCAGATGAGACAACCACAAAGTCGATCATCGACCTCCGGTCTAGGGTGTCCTGGTGCCACGTGCACTGATGGACACCCTTATCCTTGAACATGGTGTTTGTTATGGACAAGCCGTGACTAGCACAGAAATCCAATAACAGAACACCGCTCGGGTTCAGATCAGGGGGGCCGTTCCTCCCAATCATGCTCCTCCAGGTATTACTGTCACTGCCCACGTGTGTGTTGAAGTCCCCCAGTAGAACGATGGAGTCTCCAGTTGGAGCACTTTCCAGCACCCCTCCCAGAGACCACATGAGGGCCAGGGTACTCTGCACTGTCGTTCAGCCCGTAGGCACATAGGACAGTGAGAGACCCATCCCCTAACCGAAGGCGCAGGGAAGCGACCCTCTCATTCACCTGGTTGAACTCCAACACATGGCAGCTGAGCTGGGGGGCTATAAGCAAACCCACTCCAGCCCGCCGCCTCTCACTATGGGCAACTCCAGAGTGGTAGAGAGTCCAGCCTCTCTCAAGAATTGTGGTTGAGAGATGAACTATTCTTTTCTGTTTCCAGTACATTGAACAAACAACTTGAACCCGAAGACTCGAGAGATGAACTAATCAATTCTGTTTCCTGTACAGAACATATGATGTTGCACATGCGCGGTCAACACAAAATGAATGAATCGCTCTCTGAGACAACTAGTTGTTCTCGAGTCATATTAAAGATTTGTTCAAAATGAACTAATTGTTCATGAACAACACATCACTAGTTGAAACTGATAGGAATAAGCCAGAGCCTATCAGCCTAATAAACCTATCAGCATAAGCAGATTAAAAAGGTAAATTTGGAAGTGACAGTGAGAATACAATGGGCTTTTGGTCAGAGATCATTGTATCAGACATTACAAGCTCAGAAATAGATAACCCATGGGTAAGTGCTAGGTACAGGGTGTGACCATGTACACTATATTACCAAAGGTTTTGGGACGCCTACCTTTACATGCACATGAACTTTAAGGACATCCCATTCTTAATCCGTAGGGTTTAATATGGAGTTGGCCCACCCTTTAAAGCTATAACATCAACTCTTCTGGGAAGGCTTTACACAAGTCTTATGGGAATTTTTGACCATTCGTCTAGAAGCACATTTTTTGAAGTAAGGCACTGATGTTGGACGAGAAGGCCTGGCTCGCAGTCTCCGCTCTAATTCATCCCAAAGGTGTTCTATCGGGTTGAGGTCAGGACTCTGTGTAGGCCAGTGAAGTTCCTCCATTCCAAACTCGCTCATCCATGTCTTTTTGGACCGACACTTTGTGCTCTGGTGCGCAGTCATGTTGGAACAGGAAGGGGCCATCCCCAAACTGTTCCCACAAAGTTGGGAGCATGAAATTGTCCAAAATGTCTTGATATGCTGAAGCATTAAGAGTTCCTTTCACTGGAACTAAGGGGCCAAGCCCAACCCCTGAAAAACAACCCCACCCCATAATCCCCCCTCCACCAAACTTTACACTTGGCACAATGCAGTCGGACAAGTACCGTTCTCCTGGCAACTGCCAAACCCAGACTCGTCCATGGGATTGGCAGACAGAGAAGCGTGATTGGTCACTCCAGAGAACACGTCTCCACTGCACTAGAGTCCAGTGGTGGCGTGCTTTACTCCACTGCATCCCACGCTTTGCATTGCACTTGGTGATTTAAGGCTTGGATGAGCTGCTTGGCCATGGAAACCCATTCCTGAAGCTCTCTACGCACTTCTTGAGCTCATCTGAAGGCCAGAGAAGTTTGGAGGTCTGGAGCTATTGACTCTGCAGAAAGTTGGTGACTTCTGCGCACTGTGACCCTCAGTATGCACTGACCCCGCTCTGTGATTTTACGTGGCCTACCACTTTGTGGCCGAGTTGCTGTTGTTCCCAATTGCTTCACTTTATTATAATCCCACTAACAGTTGAGCGTGGAATATTTAGTTGTGAGGAAAATTCAGGAATGGACTTATTGCACAGGTGGCAACCTATCACGGTACCACGCTTGAGTTCGCTGAGCTCCTGAGAGCGACCCATTCTTTCACAAGTGATTGTAGAAGCGTCTGCATACCTAGGGGTTTGATTTTAAACACTTGTGGCCATGTGATTGTAACACCTGAATTCAATGATTTGGAGGGGTGTCCCAATAGTTTTGGCAATATAGTGTTTACGATAGAGTCATTCATCCATTGCACTAAGGTAAAAGACTCAATGAACTTAAAAACTCCTTTGAAAGGAAGTTAGACGGACAGCAGACATGAACATTAAAATCACCAATTAATAGAAATTGATCATAAATTTTAGTGTTGAGCCTGATTCTGCTAATTAAAAAAAATCTTTAGCCTGATGAGGAGGACGATACAACACAGCTAACAAAATGGGGCCATTCTACTAGGTCTAAATAACTGGACTTCAAAGCTAGAAAATACCTTTGCAGAAACCATCTGACAGCGAGCAAAGAAAGTCTTGATGAACTTATGAACTTTCGAGTTATGACCCTGCCATTTTGGCATAGCAATAGAAAATCACCCATTTACTATTTCACTTCCTCCGCGTCCTGCCACAACTCTAACAAAATTCAAATGGAATCACAATCCCTTTTGCACTTGCATTTCCGATACCTAACACAGTCAGCTGTCGATCCGTCTTAAGGGCAGAAAGTCGGAAAGTTTGGCACACCCTCAAGTGGTGGAAACAAAGCAGCATAATTCATTCCTATAAGGAAAATGGGGAGAAATATCCAATAAATGTGTCTATTTTTACATCAAAAAACATGTAAAACTGCTGTGTAGTTTTTTGCACTTCAAACAAAGCCAAAAGCCTGGGTCCAAGTGTTTATCACCTGCCAACCAAATAAAAAGAAACTAAGGGGTGTTTTCACACTTTTGGTGTGCACCCGGGCTCGATTGACGTTAGAGTTCGGTTCGTTTGGATGATGTGAACGCTGTCTTCCGAACTCGGGTGCGCACCCACGAACCGTACCCAAGTCCACTTAAAAAGGGTGGTCTGGGGTTCGGTTCACGTGAAAATCGCAGAAGTGAACTGCTATTAATGATGTGTGTGATTTGATAAAAATGTGTGTTGTGTGTGTTTCACTCATTTTCCTGACGTACTGCAAGCAGAGAGCTGTAGATCTCATTTCTGCTCGCCTTCAGCGTTCTTTAGAGCATTTGCAGTTCCTTCGTGGCAGATAGACACAAGTGTCATTACGTACTGAAGCTTTGGTACCAAAACCAACGGTTCAAAAACACAAATATAAAAGTGAGGTGAGCAACGCTATTCATTTTGCCACCTTCTCGCTCGTGTCGTTACCAAGCAACGGGGTGAACAGCTGCTGCTTTGATGATGCAAACGCACACCGGTTTGGACCCAAATAATATAATATGAACACAGTCCAGTGAGGGCAGGGGGAGGGGGGAGCAATCGAACTCAGGTTCGGTCCAGGCAATCGATACAACTGTGAAAGCACCCTAAAAGAAGACTGCTCTGGTTGCAAGCAACTTGTCAAGAAGAAATGAAGAGACAACTGTGGAACCCCACAACGAAGCATCACGTGCATGTCTGATAATATATTAAATGTCAAAATAAAGATACAAATATAGCTGAATGAATATGAATGCATAAAAAAAAAAGAGCATCCTCCCACAAAACGAACATTAACTGCAATTGAATGTCACTATCCAATCAGTAGAATTGTACTATGCAGATACCTCACAGAGACAGTCCACACTTCAGGTCATTATGATCATAAACACTTGCCACAGTTTCAAAGATTGAATCAAATCAGTGTGAATGTTACGGAAACACATCTGCAACATGTAGGACATTTACAGACCTACTGCAAAGGTTTTAATCAAACTAATAATTAAATGCCATTAAATATTAAGTTTTTATAAAATTTGTGTTTATTTATTGATTTGTAGTGCTTGTTTTCTTTTGTTTTTTGACAGCTTTAAAAACAATTAACTGAACTGAACTTACATTATAAAGTGACCCAAGATTTTTGAGAGCTTTGAAACAGCGAATCATTTAAAAATTCAATTAATTCAGAGATTTGTAAAGTAAATTTTTTTTTCATTCCTAGCATGAACTTGCGAACAAGTTGCACTACACTTATGAGACTAGACAACTCGATATCAATAAACACACATACATGTGATATTATACACAATTCTGGACCTTTAACTAAAGAACAAACCACCAAACCCGCTTCACATAATTACACAGTCACTGAGAGTAAATGGACAAAAAACCTGGTCAGAGCTCATGCAGACATGAAGCATGCTGGGTAACCGACAGAACAACAGTGTATAAAGTGTATGTGTATTTTTTTTGTTTGTTCAGCCAGGTGTGTGTGATGTCTCTGTTGTTGATCATAGCTTTTCAGTCTCACACAGAGACACTGTGGAACCATCAGAAACCTTAAATCCAGCATAGAGAGACCCAGTGAATTTGGAGGTGAATGTGTGTAAGTGTATTAGTGTGTGTGTGCCAGAGACGCTGTAGAAGGAGAGAATGCCGGCCGACACATCCACATACACTCCAAATCTATTTGAGGATCCTGAAGGGACGTGTATGCCAGTTTCCTTACTATCGTGGCAGACAATGAATCCATCATTAGAGCAGTTCAGACTCCAGGAGTTTTCATTGAATCCAAACCAACAGTTTTCCTTCTCTCCTTTCCTGCTGATTTCTTTATATGCCACTGATATATCAGCATCTCCACTCAGTTTAGCCTCCCAGTAACAGCGTCCAGACAGCCTCTCTCTACACAGAACCTGACGACGCCCATCAAATCTCTCTGGATGATCAGGATATGATTGGGACTGTTTCACAGACATCACCTTTCTGTTCTTCTCAGACAGAATGAGGCGAGGGTTTGCTGTGTTTGGATCCAGTGTGAGATCACAGGCATCTGAACACAAGGAGAGAGACATTTATAACAACAGTAATTACTAAAGCTGTGTATTTGTGTGTGTACAGGTTTGGCTATACTTAAAAGAGCCAAAAGTCCTCACTTTTATAGTGAAATATTATGACAACAGACTTGGGGACATTTTAAAAAGACTTCAAACATTTTTACAGTTTAACACGTTACAAATATTTAACACAATTAACACTATCCGTTTTTTATGATCACACTCTTATTTCACAAAAATGTTTTTAATCAACAAAAATTAATTGTAACTATTCAAGTGCCACTTAAACACACTGTCTAAGAATGTCTTGTCTGTGTGATTGACACACACACTACTCATGTGCACAGAGAGATGCACGCCAGTATCAAGTTTCAGTATCAGTATCAATCAATCGCCAGTATCAGTATCAATATTTTGCACTTGAACAAACAATGACACAGAATTATGAAAGTATGTACAAAGTACATGCTTGTTTTATCAAGTATTCTCATAAGTCTTAATTTAATCTTTAATTTATTTATTTACAGTTAAATTACAGACTTATTTACAGTGTGTGCGTCAGATTCACATCTTGTTCGGCAGCGGACTAGAGCAGTTTGTCATTAATGTTAATCAATGGACAAAAAAACAGAGAAAATTGTAGCTTTAATAAGAATCAATCTATATTTAATATTTATATTTTTACCTGTTAGACAGGTAGGAAGGCCACAGGTAAATATGACATTTATTATAATGGATTTATGTGAAGATTTTAAGATCACTTAAGTTAAAAGTTGTTTTTAAGCCTAATAAATGTTGAAAATGATAGCTTTCAATTATACTTTAATGTTACATGTCTATAATTAATGTTTAAAAATGTATTTCATTGAGACATCAGTAGCTGTTTTAGTATCGGTGATACTGGTTTTCATTCATAAAAGATGCCATTACAACATATATTTAAAATATACTGTCTTTAAGTTGTTTCTACATTAATTTGGAGAGTAACTGTAAAATTATTACAATATTAAAAAGTTATTTAAATCTAGTGTTTTGCACATGTTTCTGTGATGGGTTGGTTTAGGGGTTGGGGTTGGGTTAGGTGATAGAAAATATCAATGAAAATGTTTGTGTGTGTGTGTGTGTGTGTGTGCGTACATTTGTGTAGTCCTGCTATAATCCGGAATTCTCCTCCATCATCCACACTATAAAACACACAAACACAGTCTCACATTTGGAGCATCTAATACAATCAGTAAACAACAGTAAACAAACAAACAAATACTTGAGGTTGTCCAATTTGTAGTTAGAGAGCAGCTTGACTCCTGAATCCCCGGGGTGATTGTAGCTCAGATCCAGCTCTCTCAGGTGTGAGGGGTTTGAACTCAGAGCTGAAGACAAATAACCACAGCCTTCCTCTGTCACCATACATCCAGACAACCTACAAACACACACAGCAACAGTCCACATGACATTAAATTGGCTTTCATACAGTGACAGTTTTTTTTTTTTTTTGTGCATTTTCAGTAACAAAGGCGTCTATGGAAACGCACCAAGAGTAAAACTTCAGTAATACAAAGTTAATTATCCGGATTATTAAAATGTAGTAATGCATTAATATTTATACTTTAGTAAAGTAGAAATCTATTTAAGAACATGAATATAAGAACATACATACATATATATACATATATATATATATATATATATATATATATATATATATATATATATATATATATATATATATATATATATATATATATCTCTGTAGAATTATAAATAAATCAAGTCAAGTAGAAAAAATAATAAATAAAAATAAAGCACCAACTGGACATAAAAAGTTGTGTGTAGCGCTGCGCTGGGCTTAGCTATGTCCAGCATTACGATAAATATTTACGAAACACTACTTGAGAAACAGTCTATTTGATGTAGAAATCCTTCATTCTACCTCACACAAAGCAAACCATTGATGAGGGCAACAAACTCCATCCAGGGTCACAGTAGCAGTATATCATTGCACGCGGCACATACAATCATACATATTTTCTCCCTAGGGTAAAAAACATCCTTTATGGTTGACAAAAAAAATCCTCAAATTCTCATTAATGCAAGAGTATTTACAATGTAATCACACCTGCCAGAATCCTAACTTGTCCTCCATTACTGCTTTTTTATTTCATTATATAGGCAACTCTCAAACAATTACCTAAGCAATCACTCTGGTTGTCAGAATGAGCATGGCAGTCACAAAACACATTATTAGACTTCTGTTTGTTACAGTGTGAAAATATTTTCTTTGCATTCAGAACTGAAAGCAGAAACAATTACAACTTGCCATATCAGTCAATCATTTGCTCGTTTCCCTGCAATAATACAGTCCCAACAAGAAGGGATGGGCGACAGTGAGACTGAAGTGTATTTTAGTGGCTGCCAGGGCAGAAGTGACCTTACTAACTTTTCAGCCCACAGTCATTTGCAATCTCAATGAGCTGATTCTCTTAATGCACTGACATGGATGATTTGCAGGACACATGTGCAAATGGGTCACGGACCCTTTACTTTGCAATTCTAGGGTTGCTTGCATTTTGGAAGTAACACTTGAACTCAATTGACAGCAAAGTTTTTTGATCACATACCAAATGGGATAGAAAGTTTCTTTCTTTCCCAAATGTAAAATGTCGTCTAGAGTTGCAACTTGTCCCCAACAGTTGTCAGTGTCTCCCAGTTTATGATACAGTGCGTAGAGTCACATTCATGCACAACTTCTTTGACCCGGGCAGTAAGACTGGACAGCCCACCAATGCAAAATGACCAGTTAAGTTTGACTGATATGTAGTCATTCAAAGACTTGAAAATTAAGCCTAGTCCCAGACTAAAATGCATGTTTGAGCTGTTTTAACTGAAAGCAACTTGCACTTACATTTTTAAATATGCCAGTGCCATTTTTTTTTTGTCTCAAACCAGTAATGTTTTTTTAAGGGAAGTTTATAAAAGCGGTCCTAATCGAACTAAGGCCTAAACCTAAGCCCTGTCTGTGAAACCAGGCCAATATTTTCTCATGCACATCGTCTTGAAATTTACATTGCACAAAAAACAGTAGTATTGCCTTGCTGTCAACATCGGTCCTCTCCTGTATGATTTCACATGAGTCTCTTCAGACCTTACTGTACATGAATTATGACCTTCCAGAACTTCTGATTGAGGCTGTGTGTGACCACCTAATTTAACTCCTTTGCACAAATTAGTACCACAAAACCCTCTCAAAATTATAAATAAAAAAAGAAATATATTATTGAACAAAAATGTATTACAAAAGATTTTACTGAAAAAAATAAAAAGTTACATTTTAGGGGTCCTGTTGCAACTGTTCCACAGCCCGGTATGGGATCGCAAACCCAAGGTTGTGGAACTCTGATCTAAATGTTTGTAAATTAAAAGCTCTCTGTTTAGATTATTGTTATCATGGCCTTAAATTTAAGTGATAAAGACAAAACAGGACATGTCCCCATCAAATATGGCCTAAATAATCAGAATGATTCTCATTTATTGACAGCAAATTTATAAAAAAAAATTTTGTCTTTAAATAAATGTATTTGAAAATGCAACATTTGTATTCACAAACGTTTTGCAGCCCAAATTATTTTATGGAAAACTATTTACCTCAGTATCTCCAGCTTACAGTTTGGACTCTTCAGTCCATCAGAAAGAAGCTTCACCCCAGAATCCTGCAGGTCATTGTTACTCAGGTCCAGCTCTCTCAGGAAAGAGTCTGAGGATTGTAAAACTGAAGTCAAACTCTCACAGCACTGAACAGTGAGATTACAGCACTGTAGCCTGTGTAGAGAACAAAGCAAACAACAATATAAATCCTTATTAGGTAGGGTTTATAACCTGGAGCATAGATAACTTTGAAAAACCTTTTACTGTAGTGAAATAAGCAACGCTAAGTTGTGTTTAAGAATTACTGAATTTAAGAGGAATATATGCCAATAAAATGAATGTAAACGGCTGTTTCAAAAATTCAACTTCATAAAACATCAAATCAATATTTTCAATTATTAATTTATAATACAATTAAGAACAATACAATGGATAAAACTTAAGTATTGTGGAGATACACTCGCCTAAAGGATTATTACGAACACCTGTTCAATTTCTCATTAATGCAATTATCTAATCAACCAATCACATGGCAGTTGCTTCAATGCATTTAGGGGTGTGGTCCTGGTCAAGACAATCTCCTGAACTCCAAAATGAAATGTCAGAATGGGAAAGAAAGGTGATTTAAGCAATTTTGAGCGTGGCATGGTTGTTGGTGCCAGACGGGCCGGTCTGAGTATTTCACAATCTGCTCAGTTACTGGGATTTTCACACACAACCATTTCTAGGGTTTACAAAGAATGGTGTGAAAAGGGAAAAACATCCAGTATGCGGCAGTCCTGTGGGCGAAAATGCCTTGTTGATGCTAGAGGTCAGAGGAGAATGGGCCGACTGATTCAGGCTGATAGAAGAGCAACTTTGACTGAAATAACCACTTGTTACTACCGAGGTATGCAGCAAAGCATTTGTGAAGCCACAACACGCACAACCTTGAGGCGGATGGGCTACAACAGCAGAAGACCCCACCGGGTACCACTCATCTCCACTACAAATAGGAAAAAGAGGCTACAATTTGCACGAGCTCACCAAAATTGGACAGTTGAAGACTGGAAAAATGTTGCCTGGTCTGATGAGTCTCGATTTCTGTTGAGCCATTCAGATGGTAGAGTCAGAATTTGGCGTACACAGAATGAGAACATGGATCCATCATGCCTTGTTACCACTGTGCAGGCTGGTGGTGTAATGGTGTGGGGGATGTTTTCTTTGCACACTTTAGGCCCCTTAGTGCCAATCGGGCATCGTTTAAATGCCACGGCCTACCTGAGCATTGTTTCTGACCATGTCCATCCCTTTATAACCACCATGTACCCATTCTCTGATGGCTACTTCCAGCAGGATAATGCACCATGTCACAAAGCTTGAATCATTTCAAATTGGTTTCTTGAACATGACAATGAGTTCACTGTACTAAAATGGCCCCACAGTCACCAGATCTCAACCCAATAGAGCATCTTTGGGATGTGGTGGAACGGGAGCTTCGTGCCCTGGATGTGCATCCCACAAATCTCCATCAACTGCAAGATGCTATCCTATCAATATGGGCCAACATTTCTAAAGAATGCTTTCAGCACCTTGTTGAATCAATGCCATGTAGAATTAAGGCAGTTCTGAAGGCGAAAGGGGGTCAAACACAGTATTAGTATGGTGTTCCTAATAATCCTTTAGGTGAGTGTACATTGGCATTTAATATCATCACACAATGACACATTTACATTAATACATTTTTCTGAACACTCTTTGCCAACAAGTAAAATTAAGGCTCAATTAAAAAGACTAACAGTGTATATAAATGAATGTAAAGGAGACTCTTACAGTGCTCTTCTGGTGTTTTTGATCACTGGCAGCAGTCTCATCAGTGCTTCATCAGATCTTCTGTATTTCTGCAGTTCAAACGTCTCTTGAGTCTCTTCTGACATGAGGAGCACAAACACCAGACCTGACCACTGAGCAGAGGAGAGCTTCTGTGCTGAAAGATTTCCTGAGCTCAGATTCTTCTGGATTTCCTCCATAAAGTCATCTTTCAGTTCACTCAGACAGTGAAAGAGATTGATGGTTCTTTCCACTGATTTCTCCTTCTCTATTTTCTTTTTGATATAGTCAATAGTGTTTTTCATGTTCTCTGTTTTCAGTTTCAGTTCTGGTAGTAGTTCCTTCAGGTCACTCTGATTGGACTCCAGTGAGAGACCCAGAAGGAACCGGAGGAAAAGATCCAGGTGTCCATTCTCGCTTTGTAAAGCCTTGTTTATCACAGCCTTGTGAAGCTGAAACAGTGGCTTTGTGGACAGTTTCCATGTCAGTTTTTCTTTCTGGGATTGAAGAAACAGGTCAGCTTTCTCATCTTTTCCTATCAAAAACACATAAAGAGCAGCAACGAATTCCTGGACACTGAGATGTATGAAGCTGAAAACACTTCTTGATGAAACGGTTTCCTGGTTAAAGATCTGAGTGCATAACCCAGAGTACACAGACACTTCACTGACATCTAGTCCACATTCCTCAAGATCCTTTTTGTAGAAAATCAGGTTTCCTTTCTCCAGCTGTTGAAAGGCCAGTTTCCCAAGCTTCAGAATAATCTGATCAAAAGATCTGTCTTTGGCTTTAGGTTCAGGGACATCACAGTATTTTTTCCCCATTTGTTGTAGCTGAGAACTTAAGAAGCTTATGTACATCCCTGTGAGAGTTGTAGGTGTTTTGTCATTGCTCTCTTGAGCCAGTAGAGACTGAAGAACAGTAAGAGAGATCCAGCAGAAGACAGGGATATGGCACATGATGTACAGACTCCTGAATTTTTTGATGTGACGGATAATCTTTTCAGAAAACTCAGGGCAGTTTTTGTTGAAGTATTGCTCTTTCTGCTCATCATTAAATCCTCGCACCTCTGTCACTTGATCAATGTAGTCACGGGGTATCAGACTGGCTGCTGCTGGTCTGGATGTGATCCAGATGAGAGCAGAGGGAACCAGGTGTCTCTTGATCAGGCTTGTAACTATCTTACTCACTGTTGTTATTTCGTGAACATCTGTAACTCTGTCACCCTCTTTAAAGCCCAAAGGAAAGCGACATTCATCAAGCCCATCAAAAATGAACATTACCTTACCATCACCTTGAGGAAGAGAGGGCAATTCTTCAGTACCACTAAAGACATATTCATGAAGCAGTCCCATGAGACTGTAGTTCTTTGTGATCAAATTTAGCTCACGGAACGGCAGAGGTAAAATAAAGGCTATATCCTGATTTTCCTTTCCTTCAGCCCAGTCAAGGATGAATTTATTGACGGAGACTGTTTTTCCCACCCCTGCGATCCCCATCGTCAGCACCTTTCTGTTTTGTTGATCATTATGGACTTTGAAAATGTTACTGCACTGGATCGGTGTGTCTTTGGCATGATTCATTTCGAACTGTCTCACCTCGTGTTCATTCACTCTTCCTCCAGTCTCATTCTCCACCACATATAAATCAGTGTATATATCATTCAGGTATTTCTGATGACCCGTCAGTGAATTACCGATCAATATCCGCTTGTAGTCCTGTTTTAATTTGTCCTTCAGTCTAAGGCTAATCTCATGAAGAGCAGCCTTACTGTTCTCTGCAGCTGAGAGAATGAGGGAAAAAGTCAGCAAAGAGCAAGAGATAATTTTTAATAGAATTCTAATAAAATCTTTATACAAACCCGATTCCAAAAAAGTTGGGACACTGTACAAATTGTGAATAAAAACAGAATGCAATGATGTGGAAGTTTCAAATTTCAATATTTTATTCAGAAATACAACATAGATGACATATCAAATGTTTAAACTGAGAAAATGTATCATTTTAAGGGAAAAATAAGTTGATTTAAAATTTCATGGTATCAACACATCTCAAAAAAGTTGGGACAAGGCCATGTTTCCCACTGTGTGGCATCCCCTCTTCTTTTTCTAACAGTCTGCAAACGTCTGGGGACTGAGGAGACAAGTTGCTCAAGTTTAGGAATAGGAATGTAGTCCCATTCTTGTCTAATACAGGCTTCTAGTTGCTCAACTGTCTTAGGTCTTCTTTGTGGCATCTTCCTCTTTATGATGCGCCAAATGTTTTCTATGGGTGAAAGATCTGGACTGCAGGCTGGCCATTTCAGTCCCCGGATCCTTCTTCTACGCAGCCATGATGTTGTAATTGATGCAGTATGTGGTCTGGCATTGTCATGTTGGAAAATGCTTTCTTCCCTGAAAGACGACGTCTGGATGGGAGCATATGTTGTTCTAGAACTTGGATATCCCTTTCAGCATTGATGGTGCCTTTCCAGATGTGTAAGCTGCCCATGCCACACGCACTCATGAACCCCATCCCATCAGAGATGCAGGCTTCTGAACTGAGCGCTGACAACAACTTGGGTTGTCCTTGTCCTCTTTAGTCCGGATGACATGGCGTCCCAGTTTTCCAAAAAGAATTTCAAATTTTGACTCGTCTGACCACAGAACAGTTTTCCACTTTGACACAGTCCATTTTAAATGAGCCTTGGCCCAGAGAAAACGCCTGCGCTTCTGGATCATGTTTAGATATGGCTTCTTTTTTGACCTATAGAGTTTTAGCCGGCAGCGGCGAATGGCACGGTGGATTGTGTTCACGACAACTGATTGTGTTTTCTGGAAGTATTCCTGAGCCCATGTTGTGATTTCCATTACAGTAGCATTCCTGTATGTGATGCAGTGCCGTCTAAGGGCCGAAGATCACGGGATCAGTATGGTTTTCCGGCCTTGACCCTTACGCACAGAGATTGTTCCAGGTTCTCTGAATCTTTGGATGATATTATGCACTGTAGATGATGATAACTTCAAACTCTTTGCAGTTTTTCTCTGAGAAACTCCTTTCTGATATTGCTCCAGTATGTTTGGCCGCAGCATTGGGGGAATTGGTGATCCTCTGCCCATCTTGAGTTCTGAGAGACACTGCCACTCTGAGAGGCTCTTTTTATACCCAATCATGTTGCCAATTGACCTAATAAGTTGCAAATTGGTCCTCCAGCTGTTCCTTATATGTACATTTAACTTTCCCGGCCTCTTATTGCTCCCTGTCCCAACTTTTTTGGAATGTGTAGCTCTCATGAAATCCAAAATGAGCCAATATTTGGCATGACATTTCAAAATGTCTCGCTTTCAACATTTTATATGTTATCTATATTCTATTGTAAATAAAATATAAGTTTATGAGATTTGTAAATTATTGCATTCCTTTTTTATTCAAAATTTGTACAGTGTCCCAACTTTTTTGGAATCGGGTTTGTATAATACTATCTATAAATATCTAGAATTTTTTGATACCATTGAAATTTCATACTTCTCAACATCAATTTTGACATTCCAGCCAAAACTTCTTTCGTACTAACCTAACCTAACCTAACTAACGCAAGTAAAAATGTTCTCAGCTCTCAGACAGAGCAAGAGTATTGAAGAAGAGTATCTTATTAGGCATAAAAACTCATGCAAAAGGTAAACTTTCATGAGGGCACAGCACTGAAAATTCATATGAGTGTAACTGCAATAGAGAGAATCCAAAATCTTTTTTATAAAATTCCAAAATTTGTATAAGATCTGCCATGGTTCTATGTATTACAACATACAACTTGGCTCTGTATTTGCAGCTTACTGCTATATTTACTCTTGTTTCCATGTATAGGCAGTGATTGTAATTTACCCAAACTCTCTTTTGAATGAGCTCCAACAGGGTCAGTTGCCTTTATATTGCCATCAGCCTGATCTGTGTGTGTGTGTGAGTGTGTGTGTGTGTGTGTGTGTGTGTGTGTGTGTGTGTGTGTGTGTGTGTGTGTGTGTGTGTGTGTGTGTGTGTGTGAGAGAGAGAGAGAGAGAGAGAGAGAGAGAGAGGGGAGAGATCATTCACTGGGATACACAAATCACACAAAAACAGCACATTAGTCGCATTGAATTAAACCTTACCTTGCTTGTGTTTGTTCTCCAGCTGCACAGCCAGTTCATTCTGGTTCATCTTCCTCAGGATCTTCACAGTGAACTTCACAGCTACTTCTGGTCCAAAACAGCCCACCATCTTATCCACAGTTTTTAACCTATCTGCATTCTGCATATCAGACTTTGATATACACTCATGATCATTCCTTAAGTGCCACTGAAACGTCTTCAGTTCAGCTTCTTCCAGTTCCTTCAGTGAGTTCAGAAGGAGCACTTTAACAGGCGCCATCGCCCTTCACAGATTCACAGCTGCAAGACAAGAAGAAAAAGATCTGGGGCCGTATTCACAAAACATCTTAAGGCTAAAAGTAGCTCCTAACTTACCGATTTAGGAGAAACTCTTAAAAATAAAGGGAATGTAGGAGTCCTAAAATTAGGACCGACATTTTTGCAAAGCATTTCATTTTGCAAAGTATTTCACAAAGCATTTTAGCATTAAAACTAGCTCCTAAATCAATGAAGAGAAAACTTTTAACTAAAAACTTTTACTGCTATTTAGGAGAACTCTTAGTGCTAAGATAAAATGTTTTGTGAATACGGCCCTTGAAGTAGTTTCACTCTTAACATGTGGACCTATGCACCGAAATGTTATTTGGGCTATAAATTGGAGCTGTGATCAGATCAGGACTCTCAGAGGCACCTCATCCAAAATCATCTCTTAAACAGCCACTGATCCCTCAGTGACTCGCACAAAAGAGTCACATACAGGCTTAATTTGTGCCAGATCCTGACAGAAAAGGATCAAAAGTGCTGGGCAATTACATCACATACGCAGACCCCTCAAAAAACACACCAAACAATTAGAAGCAGAGGATCACACTGAAAAAAGCTTTTCGTACTTATCTTCTAAATGAATCAGGATGGCGAAGACTACACACAAGGGCGCCGGTTGCAGTACCGAACAGGTGCAGGAGGCTACCACCACAGTTAATTGACCAAGGGTACATTTCCCAAAAGCATTGTACGACGGAACTCAGTTGCTTTTGGAGAATACATTCCACAGCAACATCTAAGAAGAGAAGAGTTTGGGACGTCTAGTGACAGTCAAAAATGGGATGCATAACTGTTTGGACAGAAGTTCAAATCAGTGTTAGACTTATTACCCCTGGCTTGTTATGGAAAAATCAAGTTTGGGCTGCACAACACATAGAGCAGTTGGGTCTTTGGGACTCATCTGATGACTAACAAACAGCAACGAGCACTCAGAAACAAATGTTTTTGAAAATGCCCGGGCCAGTAGACAGTCTGATAAGGGAAAAGGAAACACCATCATACAGGCTTTAGTTATAACCACTACAGCTTGAGTTTTTTGCACAGCATAAAAGGAGGCTAAATGCCACATGCCCAGACATGACTTCGACTTCCAGGAGGTAAATGGATGGAATTTTACATTCCAGTGTTGCACGTGTAAATATGCAGAAAAAACAGTACAATGTGCAGGTAAACTAGGTCTAATGCTGGACGAGTCAACCAGTTTAAACAAAAATAGTTCATATGCCTTAGGATTCAGCTGCCAAATATGCACAAGCCTACAAATATTTTGACTGAACTCGTAGAGCTAGATAATCTAACTGCTGAAGGAATTTTCTGTCATCTGTAGTTCCTTGTTCATATGCCTTAGGGTTCAGCTGCCAGATATGCAAACAATTTTCCTGAACTCGTAGATCTAGATAATCTAACTGATGAAAGAATTGTTCATTGAAACATTTGACTGTAGTGTCAAAGGAATGTGACTGCTACAACTTTGTGCTTAGAAAACTCGTTTGATATGCAAGAAAAACCAAGAGAAAATATGATCCGGGGATGTTGGCTACGTGTTGATGATGACCCTGATTCACTGATCTCATTTGGAGATCAGAAAAATAATACAAATTCACAAAATAAAAAGCAAATAGTAAGAATAAAAAAAATACTACGGCAGTCCATCTGCACAATTTATTCATACCGCAATGCAAGCTGGGAGTCATGGATGAGGTTTTTTTTCATTAAGCTTTTTGCTGATTATCACCAGTGTTGAGATTCATATGCAGATATTTGTCTGAAAATTTGTGTATGTGTTTTACATTTTTTTTAAATACATCACTTTATTTCTGTTTGGGACAGATTATTTTTCATACCCCATTGGCAGATAATTTAGCTTGTTTTAAGCAAAAAAAAAAAAAGATTTATTTTTACTTATGTAGCAAATGCATCTTGATTTAAGAATTTTTATATATTTTGGACTGGAAACGAGACAAAAATATTAAGTAAGAAAAGCATTTTTTTGCAGTGAATTAGCAAATATGACTAAAATGTCTCGGTGGAAATTGTCAACACAGGCCATTCCCCCAGGCCATCAGACTCCTGACCTCAGTCACTTAACATCACGTGACCATCGATACACTGACACAGCAATCAAGAAATGAACAATGACTTTAACCCTCAGAACACATGCGTCAGTTTCAATGTGAACAGTAAAAATATGCCAATATATGTGCAAAACGCGCCAAATAGAAGGAGCAAGACTGGAATAAGCTACGTAATTAGCAGGCATTTTTCTCACAGGATTACATGCAAACTTGGGTTTTGTTTATTAACCAATCAGATGCTTGAAAACCAGTTTTTACCAGCATAATCAAATTCAAAACCGCCCAATCTGCCAACACAGTACATAGCATGCTGTTTTCATTACACCCCTCCACTCTCAAATGCACTTTTTTCAGCATATGATTTGATTTATAAATGAAGCACTGGTCACACACATACACTGACACAGAATATGTTACTGTAGACAGACTAAATTATTGTTATTTATTGTAAAGGTTGTGAGATGAATGTGCATATTCATGAAGACATGAAGCATCAGAATGTTGTTTTTATGTAAATTTACTATAATTACTATAAAAGATCAAATAATTGCAACCAAAACACAGATATAGACATTGTCTCAAAGCTGTCTGATAAGTCTCAAATCAATGTGAATAGATACATGACATTTAAATCTATATCTATCAGTATTTAATGAAGTAGTAGTTACTGACCATGAATAATGACGGTGTGGATGTTTCTCGTTCTTCCATCGAACACTGGCGTCTTGAGCAGAAGGTCTGAAACTCCTTTCAATTCTGCACTGTCATAAAGGACTCGGGGGAAGGTTTTTTTCTTCTGAGCTTAAACCTGTTAAACCAGAACCAGTTTTTCAACAAACAAATGACATGGGAGTGAAACTAGGCATAGACTCACTCTCTGGCGGTAAAAGACCCGACGACATTCTTTGTAGAATGATTGCGAAATCACAGGTAAAAAGAGACAAAACACTGAAAAAGACAGATAAACAGAGACAGACAGAACACACTGAAGTATAGAGATAAAACAAAGTTAAGAGATAAAATGACATACAGAAATAGACAGACAGCTCTGTCTGCCCAGGTTTCTTTGAGCTCACACAGCTAGTACTGGACACTATAAAGTTCAAAGTACAAAGCCTTTGTTGTCTTACACAGTTCCTTGTACAATACAATTCTTGCTTTGCTTTCCACCATGAATGCTGTTAAAAGAAAATAAAAATAAAAATATAGAAATAAATAGAAGAAACACAAATATACAAAAAAATAAAAAAATGACACACACAGCAAAATTAACATTACATTTCAAGATCTCATCAAAGGAAGATTAAACAACTCCACAAACAGCGTTAACATCTTCACTTATTACAAACCGGTTTGACTTAATTTCTGAAATATATCTACAAAAGTTCTTATTGAGAATAATTTAGATTATTTACAGATTATATTTCATTTGAAGTCACCATTATGGTGATCAGTGTTGCGCTCTTGACCCTTCTTGACCTGTTTGGTCAATAATTATTAGATATTCTGGTCTTTAGCAACCCAGAACCCAGAAGGGTCTCTAAAATCAAGCATATTTTGTTACATTTCGTGTTACTCCATGCTTCCTGAATCAGCCCTTCTTCCGCTGGAGTTCTCGTCACCTTTCGAAGGCTTTTCCGATGTAAATTAGCATTCCTTCTCTTTTTCCCTTTTCGTTGCAAGTTGTTCATCAGAACGTCGTCTCTTTGGTCGTGTATCGGCCATATTAAAATCATATCATTCGAATTTCCCTCTTTATGCTTCTCTCTTCTACACACCCCCTTCATGTGCACGCGCACTAACCCCAAACCTCCACCCCCAAATCATTCTTGTCGGCTATTGGCTGGAGCACTGTTTATTATGTTTTGTGGTCCAGACTGCACAGTTTGTTTTTGTTGCCGTTTGTGGAGTTTGTGCGGACTACAGAGGACGCGTTTTTTTACAGTGTGTTCAGGGGATAGTGAGGAGATGTTTTCTGTATGTGACAAAAACATTTTTGGCCTTAGCTTAGAGCACCTTTAAGTGTGAAAACACTAACGTTAGGCTGAGATGAAAATGTATGGGCCTTGTCTGTAGTACTAATGGCACTGGAGACCACATGTAATTCCCTGCACTCTTTTATTAAAGTGTTCAAATTAAAATATGGATACTGTATGGGCTCAAGCAATGTCATAGCTGATAAAACACTGATAAGTTACATCAATCTTGATGCAGGATACTGACACCGCTACAAAGAGGGAGATTGCACTTAAATGTCTCATCCTTAATATGGGAGAAGCAGTGGAGGACCTCATCAAAGATTTCCTGGTAAGGCAAGGTTACTTTAGAGATGCTAAAGCTAAAGCTGTCCATTATCCAATTAACCATCAGACTAAGTTCAGATATATGTCTGAAAACAGTCTGAAGGCTAATTTCAAATAAAAATCTGAACAGTCTGAAGACTAATTTCTAATTTCAAATAAAAATACAATTCCTTTCCACTTCCTTCCTTCCCGACCCATGGTACGGCAGCAAAGTTCCTTGATCATTACGCAGGAATATAGTTCCTAGCCAAATCACAACTTTTCATTTTCAGCCGGTCTTAGTGCACGATGTAACATGTACACATCACAAAATGTAAATATGTAAATGTTGGCATTATTTTGTCACTTATTGAGCAGTGGGCTAGATGGAGCCGTTTACCTCCAGTCTTTGTGCTAAGCTAGGCTAGCGGCGGGTGCCTCAGACAGAGTTATGGCACGCACAGAGATAAAAATGGATTTATCTAACTCTGGGGGATACGGTGAATAAGCTAAAGTCCCTAAAAGTCGGCGTGTTCCTTTCATTCGAAGTCCCATGTGCTGGAACATTTGTGTGACTGTTAAAGGGGTGTTTGATTATGATTTCACTTTTTTCAATTTAGTTAGTGTGTAATGTTGCTGTTTGAGCATAAACAACATCTGCAAAGATATGACGCTCAAAGTTCAACACAAAGGGAGATATTTTCTTTTAAAGAAATTTTAAACAAACGGCTGGTAGGGACTACAATGAGCTTCTTCACCGGTTAGTGACATCACTGACCCTAAAATTTATGGGAACGGGAACAAACAAAGGGGGGTGAGGCCATGTTGAGAAGATGACAAGATAAGTTAAAACTGTTATTAAACTAAACTATCCCTGTTCTCTTTTCATGCAGCAGATATTCTCTGGCTCTGAAGGATCTTACAGCAGTTCCCACACCAGCCATTTATGACAGAACATGCTAATCAATGAGGGCTCGCAAAATTTCAGGCAGGCACTCTTGATATTTTGGTAGCCCAAAAAGAATATAAAAAAATGTTTACGTAGAAAATCGGACTGGAGTCAAAATATCAGTCACAAACACACATGTATTTGGTTCTAACTGAACTGAAATTTCTATGAATTTCTATCCTGACCCATCTTTTGTTGGATACGCAGAACGGAAATACTAGTGAAAATCAATGCGCCACTTATCGATTTTCTCTTCAAATTTCAATCTCTTTCATTCAGCAACAAAAAATTAAATGTAAAGTAAGAGTTCTTTGGCAAAATTACATTTCCTTAAGAGTATAAACACAGTCGTCACTGCAGCTTCCCAAACACATGACACAAAACTCTTTGAAACATGGTGTGTATATGTCAGTGAACTAATAAAGCCTATTTCCAGTCTTAGCTAGGGTTGAACATATTTAGTGTCGTGTGTTTGTGTGTTCGGGAAGCTGCAGTGACGGAAACAGTCACAATTTAAGATTGTGTTCAGACTATTAAGGAAATGTATTTTTGCCAAAGAACTTTTACTTTAAGTTTATTTTTTGGTTCCTGAATGAAAGAGATTGCAAGCACAGTGGAGAGATTTGTGAAAATCAATGACGTGTATGAAAATGTTAAAAGGCACGTGAATTTACACTTATTTCAGTTCCGCTTATCCAAAAAACATAAATAAATCTGTTCAGAACCATATGTTTGAACCAAATACATATGTGTTTGTGTTTTTGATTGATATTTCAACTCCAGTCCAATTTTCTACATAAATAAAAATGATTGTGCCAGACACAATGACTCTTTGAAACTATTTTCATATTACTTGGTAATGAAATTTTATATTCTTATGCTGAAAGTTGTGTACCATGGATTCATGTTTAATTATGATGTTTAAGTTCTGTCTGGCCAAAATAACCCTTTGTCTTGATTTACCGTGTATTATTCTGAAACCATTTCTTCTAGTATTGATCAAACCGGAGTCCTTTATTTCCGCAAATCTTTTGCCAGAATAGATCAAACCGAGGAGCCCTGACTGAAGCATGGAGCGCAGCATGCGGGATCATCTGATTTCTGACTATTACTGTATTAGCAAGTTGCAGCTTTCGTGACTATTACTAAAATTACACTTTTTGTTGAGTAAGCATGTGCGACCACTTAAAGGTAAAATATTCACTCTGTGATCCTCTGACTAATATCAGAACTGGCTAGGTTGTGATCGTGGGCGGGCGAAACCGGACGCTTCGTCTCTGTGCGATATCGGGTCCCTTGATGAACGAGTATTTGAAATTAAGAGATACTAAGAAAAATCAACGATCCAAATTAAATCACAACTAAACTTATGATCAGCTGTTAAGTTACAAATGTAACAAAGTTACAAAGAATTGGAGTCTTACAGTCTACAGATTTAAGATTCGATGGTCATAAATTAAGTGAATCCAACAGAAGTGCTGAAAAGGCAGACACGCAGAAGTCCTTCGACCAGGCCATTAGATTCCGTCCTTGGGCTAACGGATGGACCGTACAACGTTATATAATATATATAATTTTTTTTTTTTTTTTTCAGATTCACAAACTTTCAAGGATTTCAAGGACCCATGTGAACCCTGTTATTAACTCATCTTTATCTCTAGGTCATGTCCCAAGACTGTTCAAGCTGGCAGTTATTAAGCCTCTCATTAGGAAACCACAACTAGATCCAAATGAATCGGCAAATTGGTGAATTGTAGAGAAAGTTGTGTCTGCTCAATTGTGCTCATTCCTGAAAAAAATTTCAGTTAGTATTCACGACCAAAGGATTCATAGCACAAAAATGGCGCCCGTTAAAATGACAAAAGACTTACTTCTAGCATCTGACCAAGGCTATGTCTTAATACTAGTTTTACTTGATTTTAGTGATGTATTCGTCACTATAGATCATAAAATACTCTTAGATCGACAACAAAATGACACTGGTGTTCAGGGAGAGGCATCGTCTACTGGGAGGGGGGAAATCCAAAAAATAAAAAATAATAAAAAAAATCGAAGCTAACGTCAGTAAATTATGGAGTGCCACAAGGATCTGTGTTAGGCCCTTTGTTATTCTCCAATAACTTTGTTATTGTTATGCTGCCACTTGGTAATAAAATAATAATAAATATAATAAGTAATAAAGACTGAAGTGTTACTTAGTGAACTCAAAGGCTGTCCAGAGGAAAGAGTGGGGGACAGATCCAAAAGCATTGGCCAAGTCCAGGAACAAGAAATGCAGATCAGAAAATACAGGAAGACCTGTAATCTATTCTATTAAATTCGAGGTATTACTTAGTGGACCAAAAACCTGTACATAGAATCTCTTAGAACATAACTTGCATTTAGAAGGATGTACTGTTACTTCATCCTCTACAGTTAAAGACCTGGGTGTTATATTAGACAGCAACTTAATATTTTATGTGTTATAAAAAAAACAGCTGCCTTCCACCTCAGAAACATCTCTAAGGCACGGAACATGTTATCTGTTTCTGATCCTGCATCCTCAACAAGCTACCATTAGTGCCGCTGCTAGAGTTCTTACCAGGTCGAGAAAATATGATCATATAACCAATTTTATCATCTCTACACTGGATACCCATTACATTCCGTATCAATTATGAAGCACTGCTACTGACCTATAAGGCCCTAAACGGTTTAGCTCCTGTGTATTCAACTGTATTAATTTCAATAGATCTCTATTTCAGATAAATGCTGTTGTTTTGAACTTTCTATTTATCAAAGAATCCTGAAATAAATTACTCAAATGTTTCTTGAGCAGTAAATCAGCATATTACAGTGATGTCTGAAGGATCATGTGGAACTGAAGGCTGGAGTAAATTGCATTTTAAAAATATATCCCAATAGAAAACTATTATTTTAAATTATGAAAATACTTCACAATATTACTGTTTTGCTGTAATTTGGATCAAATAAATGCAGCCTTGTTAAACAGAAACATTTTTTGCTGTTGAAAACATTAGAAAATCTAAAACTTTTGACTGGTAGTGTATACTTGGGTTGATTTCGCACATTTTAGTCTGGCAATAGTTCAGCTAGCAGCCTAAAATGTGAAGTTTATGCATCAATAACGCTAATATAAGTGGGAAGAAATGTTTTACCTTAAAATCGCGTTCTTCTTATTCTGAGGTAAATCCAAAGTAAACTCGCAGCGTGTCTTCCGAGCTCGATGAAATCATTAGAATGAAGAAGCGTTTACAGGTTCGTGTTCCTTCCTCGTGGATGATTTGCATGTGAATCGCTTTGCGCATGTGGGCGTGGTCACATTACAGATAATGAGCAGCCGCTTGAGAAACTGGACATCTCGCTGTTTTCATACGGATTACATAAACAGAGAATATCTGTTTTTTATATAAAGTACTTCATTTAAAAGAGATATCTGTCGTGTCTGTGTGGCAAGTTTTCTCTGAGTTCTGAGTATATTTTCACACGCATTTCAGACTGGACTTCACAGGGAGACAGACGGGTGAACGCGCATCCTGTTTGCTTCATTTATTTAGCGAAATGCACAACATTTAGTTTTTATTTTGAGTGTACATAAAAAAATAGACACTTTAAGCTTTGTAAAGACATATCGTTCATGTTTGTGAGGCCAAAAATGACGGAGTATTTTAAGTTGTTTTACACGGTCATGAGGAAAAATCCAGCAAAACGCGCGGGCGGGTTCCTCGGGTCCTAAGGGTTAAGATGATTCCAGAACAGTTCTCTCTTTAGTGACTCCTCATGTGGACTTTAAAGTTTGCTTTAAATCTGAAACTCTTCCCACACTGGTCACAAGTGAATGGCATGTCTCCAGTGTGAATTCTCATGTGGGCATTAAGGTTTCCTTTATCAGTGAAACTCTTTTCACACTGTTGGCAGGTGAACGGCTTCTCTCCAGTGTGAACTCTCATGTGGACTTTAAGGTTTCTTCTAGTGAAACTCTTCCCACACTGTTGGCAGGTGTAAGGCTTCTCTCCAGTGTGAACTCTCAAGTGGACTTTAAAGTCTCCATGTTGATTGAAGCTCTTTCCACACTGAGGGCACACTGAAGTTCCTGTCTTCTGAGAACTTCGTGTGGACGTCTTTTTAGTCTGTGAGCAACTAACAGATTTTTCTTCAGTTATGAAATCATGATGCTTTTCACAGAGCTCTTTCTCTTCCTTTTCATTCAATTCTTCTTGGCTCTCCTCTTTCAGGCCTAAGGTGAACAGAGACATACAAGTTAACCCCAGTTTAATGGCGTAACACAACAGACACATTTAGCAGCATTTAGACACCCCCCACTCATTATCCCTCATCACCACCATCAAATGTTCAAATTTTTGTTCCCTGAATATAATACTGATTATTACTTGTTTTGAAAATCATGCATTAAATTGTTCAAAATAGACTGTAAAGACATTTATACTTTTGCAAAGATTTTTGTTTCAGATAAATGATGTTCTACCATTTCTATTAATCAAAAAATCTTGATGAAAACAAACAAACAAAAAATGTGATGGCTCTATCGGCCGTTATCTTTTTTGTGTGCGTGTGTGTTGCGTCCGTGTTGTCCACAGGTGATTGGCTGATTGTGGCTTGATTGGGAACACCGGTGCGCAGGTGTCTCGTTCTACAAAAACAGCCTCTTCCTCTTGATGGGAAGCGTGCTTGTCCTGAGTTGGTTGAAGTGTCAGCTCTCTAGTCATCATGTCCGTACCTTTTGGCCCAAGATGGCCTTAACATTGATACATTTTAACCTTGATTGTTAAATAAAGACATAAATGCGCTCATCCTCCCCTTATTGTCCTAGTTGTCCCTCAGGATCGCAACACACAGTAGTGTACAGTTCATCATAATACAATACAATAAGTTCGGACAATAGCATTCACATCATCCAAACGAACTGAACTCTGACATCAATCGAACCCGAGTGAGGAAAATTGCTAATTGCTGGAGACTTTAATTGCACAATATCTCCTAGTCTTGACCGCTCAACAGGTTTAGATACAACACACACACAGTCTAGAAAAAAGATATGGGACTACATAAAATAACTCAATCTGCGTGACCCATGGCAAAGGTTATACCCTAGTAAAAGGACATATTCATGTTGCTCTACTGTGATGAAGGGTCATTCTCGTATTGACTATTTTTTCATCTCTAATGACCTCTTTCCAAGAGCAACATTGAGTCAGTATGATTCTGTTGTTATCTCTGATCATGGTCCAGTTTCTTTCGTTTACAAATCAGTAAGTGATATGAATGAAACTCGTCACTGGCGCCTTCACCCAAAATGGTTACATGATCTGGATTTTATAAAAATGTATTGGAGTACAGATAAGAGAATAAAGATGAAACTTCAGCTGCTATAAGGTTGGAAGCATCCAAGGCATATATCTGAGGTCAGATAATGTTACACAAGTTCAAAAACTAAAACTTAAATGTAGTTTTTAAATTTCGTTTTACACAGATTTATATAATTCTGAACCAGCCAGTTTTATTGAAGATCAAGTTCGACTTCATATCAGAAAATGATGAAAAATATTTAGAGTATACATTAGAAGAAAGTGAAATCTTGGAATCTATATCAAAGCTGAAGAACGGTAAATCTGCTGGCCCTGATGGTCTACCAATCGACATATATAAGCTTTTTAAAAACAAATTGGTTGGTCCTCTGAAAGAAACGTATGCAGAACCATTTCAAAATGGTTAGCTCTTTAATTTTGAAACCTGACCTGAAGTCTGCGAACAAATGTGAGTCGTACAGACCTATCTCTCTACTTAATACAGATGTAAAGATCAAAATCTTGGCATCAAGATTAGAAAAATGCCTACCATCTGTAATCGGTATAGACCAAAATGGATTCATCAAGAACGGTCAGGCTAGTCATAATATTAGGCGGGTCTTAAACATTTTGTATGAAAAAAATAAAGCAAATGTATTCTATCAATTGAAGCAGAAAAAGCGGCTGATAGGGTAGAGTGGCTGTATATGAATAATGTATTGACTCGTTTTGGTTTCCATGTTATTTCTACATTGGGTCTATATTTTATACTTTAAACTAATGACTGAAGTCAGGACTAATAATACAACATTAAAACCTTTTAGTATACACAGAGGAACACGGCAAGGATGTCCTCTGTCGCCATTGCTCTTTATTTTAGCACTGGAGCCCTTAGCAATTGCAATTAGAAGCAACTCTATCATTAGGACAGTAAAATTAAGGCTTGTGATCATCGAATAGCGCTATATGCAGACGACACTATTCTTTTTCTAACAAGGCTCGGGAGATCCGTTCCAGCGTTGCTCAAACTGATTGATAGATTTGGAAAGTTCTTTTTTTTAGATATCCAGGAAAGGTGGCAACCACCAATTGGGCATCCATTTATAAATGCAGTCGATGGCTTCAAATATTTAGGTGTAATCATTACTCCTACAGTTGACAGGTTAGTCCCTGCCAATTATAATCCAGTCATAGCCAAAGTCAATGAATCTGTAGAACGATGGTCATGCAAGGCTTCGCCTAACATTGCTATATCTTCCTTGTGCCAAAGGAGGTTTATGTTTACCCAATTTGCAGTGGTACTACTGGTCTGCCCAGTTGGCTAATGCCACCTATTGGTTTTCCTCAAAGCCACGTTTACCCTGGGTAGAGATAGAATCAACGGTTGTAAACTAAATGAGTATGGACCTGTATTTATACTCTGACCTGTATAAGAATCTAAAATAGGTTACCAAAGACCCATTTGTTCAAAATACTTTAATAGTATGGAATGATGTTCAGCACACACTAGGAGAAGTTCCGACTCCTCCTTACTTTTCTCCTATCTGGGGAAATAGGGACTTCAGACCAGGGAATAATGACTCTGGCTTCAAACAGTGGGCATTAAAGGGTATCTGTAAGGTTGGGGATTTATTTGAGGGAGACACATTGATGACATTTAGAGATCTTAATGAAAAATGTGGAATCCCAATGGCACACTTTTTTTTTTTAAACAAATTCGCAGCTATATCAATGTTAAGCAAAATGATCCCCTATCTAGACCTTTACCAGCAGAACTAGAAAAAGCAGTTTTTTGAGGATCTTAGTACAAACCAAATTTCACAGTTTTATTACAAATTTGTTAACGGCTCTAAAGAATCATCTGAATCCAAGAGAGTCGCTTGGGGTACAGATCTGCAGTATGACCTTTCAGATTTAGAATGGGGCCAGATATGTATCAGAGCCCAGTATTTGTCAATTAATGCTAGATTTAAGATGATCCAATATAACTAGGTAATGCGTACTTATGTAACGCCTGAAAAGTTAAATACGTTTAACACAAACATTCCAGACATATGTTTTAAATGCCAAAAATATAAGGGAACATTCTTTTATTGTAGCTGGGAATGTGAGGTGATTAAGATTATCCTCAATAATCTCAAAACCATTTCCAGTGACTCCTGAAAAATGTGCTTTGGGTTTAATTCCTGTAAGTTTATCATTATCAGGTTATCATAGTAAAATGATTGATATTGGTCTAGTTCTTTCAAGACGATTGATAGCATTTTACTGGAAGAACATAGAAGGTCCATCTATTGATCATTGGTTGAAGAATCTGAAGAATCACATTTTATTGCAATGGAAAGAATAACCTACAGTAAAAAAAGGGCAAACTAAAGGACTACCATAAAATTTGGGATCTTTTTATACATTTCCTGGAAAATAACCAAATATCGACACAGGCAATGTTAGATACCTCTCACTCTACTGATTGATACATATGTTGAGATTTTGTATTTGAAATATATGGATATGTCCGTCTTAGCCTTTGTATAATAACTTGTTTACCCATGTAATTGAATTTTTGGATGCTTTGGGGGTGGGAGGATGGAGAGGGGAAGGGTTGTGGGAAGGTGGTTAAAATATTTGTAAAATCTTGGGATATTTTCTTGTCATTTTACATGTTTATATGGTCAATAAAAATATGTTTAAAATAAAATGTCTAGGTCATGGCATGAAGGCAGCATTAGTATTTGTCTAATCTCAACATGTCTGTCCACGAAGCGACCCACTTCATGTCAAATAGAAGCGCTTTAATTAAGACACTTCACAAATATCACTCATTTCTGTAGAGCTGGACATTTGAATAAAGCAAATCTGCCGTTCCCAAACTCCGCCATGGTGACACACTCCAGGAGTGTTGAATATCCACCAAATTTCCCTCTTTAGCATCTCTTCTTGAATCTTTGCCTGATTCAAATTCTGCAATGCTTCACGCGACTCCCTATCAGCCCCTGTGAAGTTTGTTCCATTATCTGAACAGATAACTGAGACATGACCTCTTCTACAAATGAATCGGCATATAGAATTGACACATGCATCCATGTCCAGAGAAGGTGCAACTTCTAAATGAATGGCTCTAATGGTGAGGCAGTTAAAGAGCACACCACATCTCTTGACCATAGAGCATCTTCTCCTTACCTCAAATGATCCAAAGTAATTGACCCCACTATTAGTGAACGGTGGTTTGTCTGGTAGCAGCCTATCTTCTGGCAAATTCATTCCTTTCTGTCCTTCAATCCGTGCAGACGTGTTTTTCTCTCTGCTCCCTGCTGGCTCTCGCGCTGTTTTGTTTTGTCTAGTGTTTCGTCTCTTCTCTTCTCTGACTGCTGCTCTGCTGGACTCTTGAAAATACTGAAATGGAATTGATTAACTGGTCAATCAGCGCGATCGACAAGATTTTCTCACTAAGGAAGGGTGCCCCGGGAGAACCCACCTGCCCGGACGGGACCTTTGCCGCAGGGTACGTGAGGGACGCATGGAACAACTGGCAAGTCCTGTGCCTGAAGGCTCTGTCCGTGGAGGATGCGGAAGATTTATACATGATTGGATTATTGATGGCGGGGTTCCTATTCTTTGGCTTTGGGATTGCCCTGACCTATCGGAAGATTGGTAAGACAGCTGCAAGCAAATTCACCCAGCCGCTGTCTGTGGAAATTAAAGAATGCTTCGGGGTTGTGTGTGACCGTCTGAAGGAATTAGATCAGAAAGTGATAGGAATTGAGGAACTGAACCGTAACAACGCAGTCCGGACTGCGGATACGCAGGGTAGAGTGGGCTCTATCAGGGGTCAGATCGGTGAACTTTACGGACTGTAACCGGTCTGGCCATGAGGCTGGGCGTAATGTCTAGGGAAACTGCACAGACCGACGCGAATGCTGAGGACCAGATCTGATTGATTGATTATGATCCGGACAAATTACCGAAGATCATCAAATGGATTAAAAATAATAAATTGTATTTGCCTGACCTAATCAACTAGCCCAACGAACCTCACTTGGTCCCTATCTCTCGGTTGGGATTTCAGCCTGACAGCTTTGTCTGCTATCTTTCCCTGTGCACTGCCTTATCTCCCTTCAAGGACAAACCATAGAACTGAACTCGAAAACATCTGAAGTTATGGCTAACATTCTCACACAACACAATCTCAGACTCACTCGCACCATACATACCCGACCTTATTCCCTCCCCGTTCCATCCGTCTGCCTGTCTGTTATCTATCTCCTCTCCCACTCATACAAAAAATCCCACCACGTGACCACGTGTACTGTGTCATGTTTATGTTTATGTTTTGTTGTGTTTGCTATGTAATGCTTGCTAAATTGCATTCTTGTATTTCTGGAGAGCGTAGGGCGGCGCCTGAATAATCGGCTGCGGCCCGGAGGCTTGCTCCAAACTTCATTTCGTTATACTGTACTTGTACATGTGTAATGACGAATAAACTTCAACTTCAACTTCAACTTCAAATCCTCCATCTTTTGCACACCAGTCTTGCATGTAATCATTTGCAGACAAAACATGCATGAATTATTCTTCTAACTGCAGAATTTGCTTGAGGAAGCCAGTATTTCTGTCTTGGCTTTGCCAGGACATGGTTTCGTCCCAAGTGACCAATGTCTTGGTGGATATGTTCAAGAATTAGGGAGCATATACGGAGGTCTTTATGCAAGATAATGGGATGCTTTGATTCTTCAGGCATTGCAGATCTGCTCAAGCTACCTCCCAGTCTTAACATGCCATCCCCAAGGTAAGGATCCAATCGGTATATGCAGATCTCTTTCTTTGTGACTGATCCTCATCTGATCCTCATCTCCTTCCTCTTGCAACTTAAATCTAGCAGGATTTCTTTGTGATGTGTTAGCTGTACTACGGTCCTACTGAGTGGATATTGCGTTAACAGTGGAAGCCTTTTTGAACTCGCTTTCATCACCTGCAAATGGCATTGAATGTTCAGGTCGAACTGGCCACTCACATTGTGGTTTTAGCAGGAAACTAGTTCCTTTGATCCAGTTTTTGCTTCCGATTAAGTTGTCTGCGAAGCTTGGTCTGCAGACTTTGATTATCTGCAGAGCTCTCATATCTCCACTGAGAAGGTTTTGAAGCTTCTCTAATTAATGAGACTCAGTTTGCAACAAATGTCTTGAATCTTGTACAGTCGATATATCTCTGCACTGTGGTGCCATCAGTCCAAAAGTTGGACTCCTCAAGATCGATTTGAAGCTCTCGTCTCAGCATCCTATCCATTTTGACTGCGATGGTGACTGCTGTCAATTTCATTCTTGGAATAGTAACCTGTTTGAGTGGTGCCACTCTGGACTTTCCCCATCATAAACATGCAGCTCCTTTGATCGTGATCATTTGTCAACAAGAGGTATGTGACTGTCCCTCGCTAGCATCTGCAAAGTGATGCAATTGAAAGGTCTTGACATGCCCGAACCCTGCAGGTTTGATACATCTACCTCACACGGAGGTTTGCGAGCTTATGCAAATCTTCCAACTAGGACAGCCACAACTAGGACAGCCACCTCTCTCTTCTCCACAATTTCCTCATCCCGTACCATTTTCTCTCTACACAGGTCCCTCAGAATGAGCTTTGCTGGTAGCACAAATGGTGCTTGGAACCCAAGAGGATCGTAAACAGAGCCAACAACAGACAATATACCTCTTCTGGTAAGTGGTTTGTTTTGCACTTCAATCTTGAAATTAAACGTGTCATTCTCTGTGCACCACAGAATTCCCAGCGCTCTTTCCATGGGAAGAAATCTGCTGTCCACATCTAACTCTTTCACGTCAGTGGCTCTTTCCTCTTCAGGTATACTAGTCCATTTTGTCAAATGGAACCCACCTTGATTACAAAGCATTCTGATGTCTCTTGCAAGAATTACTGCTTTTTCTGCAGTTGCCACTGATTTAAGGCAATCATCAACGTAAAAAACTCTTCAAAAGTGTCTGAGCTGCTTCTGGAGTAGTGTCGTTGATTCCATCTTCTGCTGTTTTTTGAAGAGTGTAACAAGAACAACTTGGTGAAGAGGTAGCACCAAACAGGTGTACACGCATCCTGTACTCTTCTTCTTCTTGATCTAGGTTGCCGTCCGGCCACCAGAGGAACCTCATAAAGTCTGCACCCTCAATAGTACCTGAATAAACACTGATTCAATGTCAGCCATCATTGCAATCGGCTCTTCACGGAATCTGGATAACACCCCGATAAGCGTGTTGGTGAGGTTAGGCCCTTGAAGTAACTGACCATTCAAGGAAAATCCTTGGTAAGATGCATTACATTCGAAGCCAACACAGATTTTCTTCTTCTGATGATGATAAACCCCGCGGTGAGAAATGTACCACACTTTTCCATCACCATGGTACAAATTCTCATCAGGTACTTTCTCAGCATAACCTTTATCAATGATGTTGTTCATAAATCTGGTGTAGTCCTCATGGAACTCAGAATTACTTTTGAGTCTTTTCTGAAGGCTCTTGAGATGCTTATTCCGCTACATCCCAGTTGTTCGGCATTTTGGTCTTGTCATTTTCAAAAGGAAATCTCATGTAGTGACCATCCAGAAGCTTAGTAGACTTGGTCACAGACATCATGAACTGTCTGTCTTCTTGAGACATTTCAGGATTATCATCATAACGGCGTTCAGGAAAATCAAGATTAAACTGCTTCACCAGCAAATCTTCAATCTTCTCCACAGATATATAAAATTCACTGTATAGCTCTGTATACCAGGTTTTCTTGTCTTGATGCTCTCTTCTTTAGGTCCATTGACTATCCAGCCAAGAGCTGTCTTCACTGAATAATTGAAATATTTCTGCTGTTTATCACTTTCCATGGTTGCATGGCCTTATGAGCGTTCACTCCAATAAGTAGCCCTACTGCAGCCTATATATGTGGAAGACGAACTTCACGCAGGTAAGGCCATTTCTCAATATCCTCATGTTTAGGAATCTTTCCTTCTTTCACAGGCAAGTGTCACTGAGTCAAGACATTGGGTAGGTTGATACAAGTATTCTCTTCTACACCACACACTTATAAGTCAGACAACAAGTATCCATGCACCTTTCTTTGTTGACCCATAGTACAAAGTAGAAAATCAGTCTTCTTGCCCTGTATGTTCAGTTGATGCATGAGATGTTCTGTGCAAAAGGTGGTTGTGCTTCCTGGGTCTAGGAAAGCATAAGTCTCAACTGATTTTTTAATTTTTAGACCTTTGATCTCAGTTATCTTCTTGTTTGACGATATGTAGGACACCTGGATGTTTTAGTGAGCAATCTGGACATGATATTCTCTTCTTAACATCTTTACTTATGTTTCCTTGTGTTAGACAGCCAAAGCACAGACCTTTACTTTTAAGAAACTGAATTCTGTCCTTGTACTCCTGCTCCTTGAGCTTAACACAGGAATCCAGTGCGTATTCCTTGCTACAGAAAAACCAACCCCTTTGGACTGCGGAATCTGATTTCTCGGTGTTCGGTTTCTTTTGTAGTGAGTATTCTGCTTTGTCCTTGCCAGCTGGTGAGACATTTGTGGCAAAGATACTACCTTTGAAAGTCTTTTTTGAGTTTCTCCCCTCTGGCAAGCTGGACTTTTCGTTTCTATTCACCTTAACGTTTTGGATATCTCCAAAGAGCGGGTCATTCAAAACTTGAGCATTTAAGTCAGTACAGTTGACCAAATCTTCAAATGTGGCTGTTCTTCCATTTTGTTGCTGGATATCAAAGTCTGTGTTTCTCCAATGTTCTCTGAATCTGAAGGAAAGATTTTAAGTCACTGTTCTCATGTTTGTTGGATTATTCATCTCATCCATAAATTCAACATCAGCCATGGTATTTCTACATCCAATAAGGAATAAGGCATATGTCTTCATTCCCTTACTGTACTCCACTTTGATTTGTGGCCATTGTAGAGCTTTCTCGAGGTAAGCTGTAATCAATCTTCAGTTCATTGCCATAATGCTGAAGAAGTAGACGCTTGGCTTCTTTATATCCCTTAGCAGGACTTATATGTTCACAGCTGCGAACAAGAGCTTGTGGTTCACCACTTGTGAACTGTTCAAGATAGTATAACTTGTCTTGTGGATTATCAGTCTTGTTCTCCCATGCTCGAATGCCCTTATGAAAGAAATATAGGCAAGATATTTTCGCCAGAAAATATTGGTACATCTCATTGAGGTAACTGGGATAAGCACTGCTGCTTTACCAACAATTCAGTTATTTCGTCTTGACGTTGCATCACTTTGAAGAAATATCTGCCATCATTAGTTGACTGTTGAGTGTTACCATGATCTATGGTCTGTTGAGATGGTCTCTGGATAGAGCTGCAATCCTGGGTGCTTGACATAGGCTTAGACTTTCTACACAGGTTAGATACTGACTGAACTTGTCGTTCCTTTCGGCCTTTGAATGAATCACCAGCTTGTGACCCAGTCTGTGACCTGTAATAATCATTCATGCCATCTTGACCATCTTCATACTCTTAACACTTTGAGTTCAGCATTTGATGCAGCAATTTCTGTATCCAGTTCAAGCTGTTCCCTTTTTGCCTTCAATCTCAACTCTTCAGCCTCTAATTCTTGCCTCTTTCTTAAAGCAGATACTCGGGCTAAAAGTGCTGCAAGCTTAGCTTCTGCCTTGACACGAGCAGAACTGGTTGAAGAAGCCACAGAACTACTTGTCACAGATCCACTTTTCCTTCTATGATGAGGAGCTGACACACTATCACTTGGTCGTCATCTTCATCTTGAGGTTCATGCTCAGACTCATTTCCTTTATTTGTGGTTGAAATCCATTTATTTACATTAATCGTAAACTGCTGGCAATGTTCAATCTTGGGTTGAAACCAGTTAATCTGATCTTCTTTCCCATCTTCATCAGACAACACAAGTAACATTTCAGCATTCAACTCCTCAAACTGACATAAGATCTGGCAGAAGACATTCAGTTCCCTTTCAACAGTCTTCACATCTTCTTTAGCTTGCATTAATTTGTCAATTTCATTCGTTTTGTGTGTTAATTGTGCCTTTTTTTGTGTCTTAAGTCGATTAAGTTTCTTTTCAGCCGCCTTTGCTGTAGGCTTTGGCGCCCTCTTGTGGCCATTACCAGGCACATTTGCATGCACAGAATCATCCGCCATTCTGCTTAATTGGAAAGCCGATCTTCATACAGACCATCGCAGTAAAAGGAAGTTGCTGCGTTCATTTATATTTTTCTTAATATTTATAATTTCCACTTGAGAAAAGACTTCAATCACAGTACCTTAAGTCCTTCGGCTTTCCTGTAGCTCAAACAATAAGAGCGTGGCGCTAGCAACACCAAGGTCGTGGGTTTGATTCCCAGGGAAAGCAAGAACTGACAAAATGTACAAGAATGTGTACCTTGAATGCAATGTAAGTCGCTTTGGATAAAAGCGTTTGCCAAATGCATGAGTGTAAAATATTTTCAATGCTTCCAAGCAGCGTTTGTCATGAGCCGCCCTCAATTTCCTACATGAGCAGTTTTTTTTACTTTTATAGTAGCAATAATCTACGTTGTTCTGATTACAAATAAAACTCTTGAATCTTGAAAGTAAGGGCTTTAGAAGCCAAACTTCATTTAGGCTGGAGGGACAGTCTCAATTGCACCCTTCACCAGTAAGGTAGCGACCTCTGCACGTATGACAGGGGCATTGCCACATACCATGGTATAGCAGACTCCCCGGAAGCAGGGAGGAGACTGTGTGACAGCCGACCCTGATGGTTCTCGCGAGCCAGTGTTTGAGGTTTGGAAGCTCTAGCCAGGCTACCAAAAACTGAAGTGGGGTCATGTGAACCACAGATGTACCCTGGGTGGGGGAGCCTGGGTGAAATTTACCCTGGGTGAAATTTACATTTCACTGCCAGTTGTTATATTCTGTATATAATTGTGTATGTGATAAATAAAACTCTTGAATCTTGAGCGAAGCGGAGTGACAGGCCCAGATGTGGGAGGTGGAGCGCCCTGGTGTGGGGGCATGGTCATCAGCCACGTCCTGACAGAGGAGACCAGGGAAGGACGTGCGTTCTACTGGGGTCTGCTCTGACAGGTCTGGAGCCAGAGGAGGACGAGAGTGGCGAGGCCCTTGAGCGTTGCACACTGCCAACCGCGGCCTCTGGGAGCTCAGAGATGGGGACATGAGTTCTTTCTTTAACCCCCTGGAGTCGGCCGTCGCGATAGACTAATTTTTTTTCTTATCAGTGCCAAAGAGACTCAAATAACTGTCGTTTTTTTAACATTCAGGCAAGTGTTATACATCATTATAATCTGTTAAGTTTCTATTATGTTTTGTGTACAGTCACAATAAAAACACATTGTTGTGCTTCTTGCAAAATAAAGAAAACAAACATGATGTTTGGAATGCTCTGCAGCCTCTCTGTCAAAGACGTTTTCATTCAGAAAGTCTTCAGAAAAGTAAATATAACTTAGTAAATATTTGTCTCTCAAACATGAGACATATGTCTAAAGAACGCTCCCTTAGAGATAGAGTGAGAAGCTTGTTTAACTCGGGAAGAGCTCAGAGTAGAGCCTTTACTCCTCCACATCGAGAGGAGCCAGTTGAGGTGGCTCGGGCATCTATTTCTGATGCCTCCTGGACACCTTCCCGGGGAGGTGTTCTGGGCATGTCCCACCAGGAGGAGGCCCCGGGGAAGACCTAGGACACGCTGGAGGGATTATGTCTCCCGGCTGGCCTGGGAATTCCTCGGGGTTCCCCCGGAAGAGCTGGAGGAAGTGGCTAGGGAGAGGAAAGTCTGGGCGTCTCTGCTTAGACTGTTGCCCCTGCGACCCGGCCCCGGATAAGCGGAAGATGATGGATGGATGGAATTCAAAAACTTTCTGTGAGATCACTTTTACTCTCCTATACAGGGAGAACACACATGCTAATCAACTCACGTGCGATTGATACACTAGGAATCTACGTACAGGGTTAGCAAAACTAGCACCTCATGGTAACACACTTAATAGAACTAACTTCACGAATACTGGCATCATTTTACAACATTAAACACTTTATACATTTCCTTTCTTCCCCTCGTAACTCCAAATTACATTAACACAGTTCTCCAATAAAACGCAAATACAATACCATTTCCATATATACATTTATGTTACACAGATACACGTTCTCAAATGTCTGAAGGTTTCCTTTAAACCTGAAACTCTTTCCACATGATGGCACATAAAAGGCTTTTCTCTGGTGTGAGTAATTACGCGTCTTTTAAGATGATTCCAGAACAGTTCTCTCTTTAGTGACTCCTCATGTGGACTTTAAAGTTTGCTTTAAATCTGAAACTCTTCCCACACTGGTCACAAGTGAATGGCATGTCTCCAGTGTGAATTCTCATGTGGGCATTAAGGTTTCCTTTATCAGTGAAACTCTTTTCACACTGTTGGCAGGTGAACGGCTTCTCTCCAGTGTGAACTCTCATGTGGACTTTAAGGTTTCTTCTAGTGATACTCTTTCCACACTGTTGGCAGGTGAAATCCTTCTCCCCAGTGTGAATTCTCATGTGGACTTTAAGGCTGCTACTTTGAGTGAAACTTTTCCCACACTGTTGGCAGGTGTAGGGGGTCTCTCGAGTGTGAACTCTCATGTGGACTCTGAGACTCCCTTTATCAGTGAAACTCTTTCCACACTGATGGCAGGTGTAGGGAGTCTCTCCAGTGTGAATTCTCATGTGGACTCTGAGACTTCCTTTTTCAGTGAACCTTTTTCCACACTGTTGGCAGGTGAAAGGCTTCTCTCCAGTGTGAATTCTCATGTGGACTTTAAGGGTGTCACTTTGAGTGAAACTCTTTCCACACTGTTGGCAGGTGTAAGGCTTCTCTCCAGTGTGAATTCTCATGTGTTTTTGAAGGTTTCCATATTTAGTGAAACATTTTCCACACTGTTGGCAGGTGTAAGGCTTCTCTCCAGTGTGTACTCTCATGTGGTCTTTAAGGCGGTTACTTTGATTGAAACCTTTTCCACACTGTTGGCAGGTGTAAGGCTTCTCTCCAGTGTGAATTCTCAAGTGGACTTTAAGATCTCTATGTTGATTGAAACTCTTCTCACACTGAGGGCAGCTGAAAGTTCTAGTTCCTGTCTTCTGAGATCTTTTTCGTGTGGACGTCTTTTTAGTCTGTGAGCAACTAACAGATTTTTCTTCAGTTATGAAATCATGATGCTTTTCACAGAGCTCTTTCTCTTCCTTTTCATTCAATTCTTCTTGGCTCTCCTCTTTCAGGCCTAAGGTGAACAGAGACATACAAGTTAACCCCAGTTTAATGGCGTAACACAACAGACACATTTAGCAGCATTTAGACTCATTATCCCTCATCACCACCATCAAATGTTCAAATTTTTGTTCCCTGAATATAATACTGATTATTACTTGTTTTGAAAATCATGCCTTAAATTGTTCAAAATAGACTGTAAAGACATTTATACTTTTGCAAAGATTTTTGTTTCAGATAAATGATGTTCTACCATTTCTATTAATCAAAAAATCTTGATGAAAACAAACAAACAAAAAATGTGATGGCTCTATCGGCCGTTATCTTTTTTGTGTGCGTGTGTGTTGCGTCCGTGTTGTCCACAGGTGATTGGCTGATTGTGGCTTGATTGGGAACACCGGTGCGCAGGTGTCTCGTTCTACAAAAACAGCCTCTTCCTCTTGATGGGAAGCGTGCTTGTCCTGAGTTGGTTGAAGTGTCAGCTCTCTAGTCATCATGTCCGTACCTTTTGGCCCAAGATGGCCTTAACATTGATACATTTTAACCTTGATTGTTAAATAAAGACATAAATGCGCTCATCCTCCCCTTATTGTCCTAGTTGTCCCTCAGGATCGCAACACACAGTAGTGTACAGTTCATCATAATACACTATATTGCCAAAAGTATTGGAACACCCCTCCAAAATCATTGAACTCAGGTGTTCAATCACTTCCATGGCCACAGGTGTATAAATCAAGCACTAGGCATGCAGACACTTCTACACACATTTGTGAAAGAATGAGTCGCTCTCAGGACCTCAGTCAACTCAAGCGTGGTACTGTAATAGGTTGAGAGGGGTCAGCGCATGCTGAGGGTCACAGTGCGCAGAAGTCACCAACATTCTGTAGTCAATAGCTACAGACCTCCAAACTTCCTGTGGCCTTCAGATTAGCTCAAGAACAGTGCGTAGAGAGCTTCATGGAATGGGTTTCCATGGCCGAGCTGCTTATCCAAGCCTTAAATCACCAAGTGCAATGCAAAGCATGGGATGCAGTGGAGTAAAGCACGCCGCCACTGGACTCTAGAGCAGTGGAGACGTGTTCTCTGGAGTGACCAATCACGCTTCTCTGTCTGCCAATCCCATGGACGAGTCTGGTCTGGCGGTTGCCAGGAGAACGGTACTTGCCTAAATGCACTGTGCCAAGTGTAAAGTAAAAAATTATGAAATTATGGTGTGGGGGTGTTTTTCAGGGGTTGGGCTTGGCCCCTTATGCCGAGTTCAGACTGTACGATTTTCAAACAGGTTGGATCACTGCTCTTTTCACATTGCATGACTTTCTGGGGTAGCATTCAGTCACTGCTGTGTTCACACTGACGATGCATCAGCGACAGGAGGTTTCACACTGCATGACTTTACAATAGGAAGAATCACAGACAGCTCTCTCCAGTGCACAAACTACGTTTCACAACCAAACACACGTGAGATGTGACAAGTAAACAACGCGAGATCACGTGTGTGTCAGACCAGAGTTCTTGCGCGAGACTGGAATTGTTATTGAAAATTATAAACTGCAGAAAGTCTGTGATACAAATTGTGTGCGCGCTGATTTGCAGCTAAAGGAGAAAAAGAAAAAAAATTATGGAGGAGGAAATGGTTGGGGAGACACTGGGATCAAGGATTGTGTTCAGCAAAGAGAGTTTGAGGTAAATAAATAATTTTTGCAAAGGGCTACTGTTGCGGCCGGTCAAGCAAATGAGTGCTTTGCTACTGTTTGATAGAATTGTAAATATACACTCACCTAAAGGATTATTACGAACACCATACTAATACTGTGTTTGACCCCCTTTCACCTTCAGAACTGCCTTAATTCTACGTGGCATTGATTCAACAAGGTGCTGAAAGCATTCTTTAGAAATGTTGGCCCATATTGATAGGATAGCATCTTGCAGTTGATGGAGATTTGTGGGATGCACATCCAGGACACGAAGCTCCCGTTCCACCACATCCCAAAGATGCTTTATTGGGTTGAGATCTGGTGACTGTGGGGGCCATTTTAGTACAGTGAACTCATTGTCATGTTCAAGAAACCAGTTTGAAATGATTCAAGCTTTGTGACATGGTGCATTATCCTGCTGGAAGTAGCCATCAGAGAATGGGTACATGGTGGTCATAAAGGGATGGACATGGTCAGAAACAATGCTCAGGTAGGCCGTGGCATTTAAACGATGCCCAATTGGCACTAAGGGGCCTAAAGTGTGCCAAGAAAACATCCCCCACACCATTACACCACCACCACCAGCCTGCACAGTAGTAACAAGGCATGATGGATCCATGTTCTCATTCTGTTTATGCCAAATTCTGATTCTACCATCTGAATGTTTCAACAGAAATCGAGACTCATCAGACCCGGCAACATTTTTCCAGTCTTCAACTGCCCAATTTTGGTGAGCTTGTGCAAATTGTAGCCTCTTTTTCCTATTTGTAGTGGAGATGAGTGGTAAACCCTAGAAATGGTTGTGCGTGAAAATCTCAGTAACTGAGCAGATTGTGAAATACTCAGACCGGCCCGTCTGGCACCAACAACCATGCCACACTCAAAATAGCTTAAATCACCTTTCTTTCCCATTCTGACATTCAGTTTGGAGTTCAGGAGATTGTCTTGACCAGGACCACACCCCTAAATGCATTGAAGCAACTGCCATGTGATTGGTTGATTAGATAATTGCATTAATGAGAAATTGAACAGGTGTTCCTAATAGACCTTTAGGTGAGTGTATCTATTAAAATACTGATATTCTGGTCTATAACTCCTCCCTGGACCTCCCGCTGCCCTGTATCTTGCTCTCTCATTGGCTGTCGGTCATCGCTGATGCCATTTTCAGTCAACACATTTCACACAGCAGGAGTTTGAATCGCAGACAAGTCTGACTCATCAGCGATTCTCTCGGATCACATCTTTGATCATTCATACCGCGTGATTGTCACTCACATGCACAAGCACCGTTTTGCCTATGTTTTAGGGCATTTGTTGGCGATTTCACAAAACCTGTTGGCAAGTCAAAATTGGGCCTAAAATCGGGCAGTGTGAACTCGGCATTAGTTCCAGTGAAAGGAACTCAAGGCTTCAGCATACCAAGACATTTTGGACAATTTAATGCTCCCAACTTTGTGGGAACAGTTTCGGGATGGTCCCTTCCTGTTCCAAAATGACTGCGCTCCAGTGCACAAAGCGTCGGTCCATAAAGACTTGGATGAGTGAGTTTGGTGTGGAGGAACTTGACTGGCCTGCACAGAGTCCTGACCTCAATCTGATAGAACACCTTTGGGATGAATTAAGCCACGATGAGCAGAAATGAGATATACAGCTCTCTGCTTGCAGTATGTCAGTCATGCTCATCAGGAAAATAAGTGAAACACACACAAATACATATTTTTATCAAATCATACATCATTAATAGCAGTTCACTTCCGGAATTTAGTACAATTGCGTTCACATCAGCAGCGAACCGTACCAGAGTTCACATGAACCGAACCCCAGACCACCCTTTTTAAGCGGACTTGTGTGCGGTTCATGGGTGCGCACCCAAGTTCGGACAATAGCGTTCACATCATCCAAACGAACTGAACTCTGACGTCAATCGAAACCAGGTGAGGAGTAATCTTTTACCGTCTTCTTAACAGGAAAATTGCTAATTGCTGGAGACTTTAATTGCACAATATCTCCTAGTCTTGACCGCTCAACAGGTTTAGATACAACACACACACAGTCTAGAAAAAAGATATGGGACTACATAAAAGAACTCAATCTGCGTGACCCATGGCAAAGGTTATACCCTAGTAAAAGGACATATTCATGTTGCTCTACTGTGATGAAGGGTCATTCTCGTATTGACTATTTTTTCATCTCTAATGACCTCTTTCCAAGAGCAACATTGTGTCAGTATGATTCTGTTGTTATCTCTGATCATGGTCCAGTTTCTTTCGTTTAAAAATCAGTAAGTGATATGAATGAAACTCGTCACTGGCGCCTTCACCCAAAATGGTTACATGATCTGGATTTTATAAAAATGTATTGGAGTACAGATAAGAGAATAAAGATGAAACTTCAGCTGCTATAAGGTTGGAAGCATCCAAGGCATATATCTGAGGTCAGATAATGTTACACAAGTTCAAAAACTAAAACTTAAATGTAGTTTTTAAATTTCGTTTTATACAGATTTATATAATTCTGAACCAGCCAGTTTTATTGAAGATCAAGTTCGACTTCATATCAGAAAATGATGAAAAAATATTTAGAGTATACATTAGAAGAAAGTGAAATCTTGGAATCTATATCAAAGCTGAAGAACGGTAAATCTGCTGGCCCTGATGGTCTACCAATCGACATATATAAGCTTTTTAAAAACAAATTGGTTGGTCCTCTGAAAGAAACGTATGCAGAACCATTTCAAAATGGTTAGCTCTTTAATTTTGAAACCTGACCTGAAGTCTGCGAACAAATGTGAGTCGTACAGACCTATCTCTCTACTTAATACAGATGTAAAGATCAAAATCTTGGCATCAAGATTAGAAAAATGCCTACCATCTGTAATCGGTATAGACCAAAATGGATTCATCAAGAACGGTCAGGCTAGTCATAATATTAGGCGGGTCTTAAACATTTTGTATGAAAAAAATAAAGCAAATGTATTCTATCAATTGAAGCAGAAAAAGCGGCTGATAGGGTAGAGTGGCTGTATATGAATGATGTATTGACTCGTTTTGGTTTCCATGTTATTTCTACATTGGGTCTATATTTTATACTTTAAACTAATGACTGAAGTCAGGACTAATAATACAACATTAAAACCTTTTAGTATACACAGAGGAACACGGCAAGGATGTCCTCTGTCGCCATTGCTCTTTATTTTAGCACTGGAGCCCTTAGCAATTGCAATTAGAAGCAACTCTATCATTAGGACAGTAAAATTAAGGCTCGTGATCATCGAATAGCGCTATATGCAGACGACACTATTCTTTTTCTAACAAGGCTCGGGAGATCCGTTCCAGCGTTGCTCAAACTGATTGATAGATCTGGAAAGTTCTTTTTTTTAGATATCCAGGAAAGGTGGCAACCACCAATTGGGCATCCATTTATAAATGCAGTCGATGGCTTCAAATATTTAGGCGTAATCATTACTCCTACAGTTGACAGGTTAGTCCCTGCCAATTAGTTCAGTTCAGTTCAGTTTAGTTTATTGTCACATCACCAAAGCACATGTGCCTTGGAGAGTGAAATTCTTGGGAGCGTGCTCCAGACAATTGCAGTAACAGTTAACATAACCATACAACCTTAAGCAGGTAAAAACAGAAAAAAGTGCAATGTGCACATACATATAGTTAGTACACACAGTGTACTATTGGACATACTTACAGGCAGTACTACATTACACATTATACTCTGAAAGTACATGCATACAGTTAGCACCACGTTAAACACTATACACATTAGACACTATACACATTAGACACTAGACACATTAGACACTATACACATTAGACACTAGACACATTAGACACTAGACACAGATATGTACACATTAGACCCTATACACAAACACAATACACAGAATATACACATTAAGCACTATACGCATTAAGCACTGTACACAGAGTATACACATTAAACACTATACACAAGAAACACTATACACAGAATGTACACGTTCTACATTATTGACATTTGGATGTGTAAATGATGATGATTTTATGTGAACTGGATACAGAATGTCATGAGTGTGCATCGGATGTATCCAGTGGTAACTGGTAGATAGTGCGGTGATAAATGAAGTGTGTGTATATAGTCCAGTGTTGACTGTTATAGTTGAGTGCGGTGTGTGGCATGCCATATTGTGGGAGTATGCTGTAGAGAGTATTAGTTTTGAGCGTTCAATAGTCTGATAGCCTGAGGAAAAAGCTATCCCTAAGTCGGCTAGTGCGGGATCGGATGCTGCGGAGACGTCTTCCTGAGGGCAGCAGAGAGAGCAGTCTGTGGGACGGGTGGCTGGAGTCACTGATGATCCTCGGGCCTTCCTTGCACACCGCCTGGTGTAGATGTCCTGGAGGGAGGAAGCTCACCTCCAACAATGTGGCTGGCAGTTCGCACGACCCTCTTCGGAGCTTTGCGGTTGCCAGCGGTGCTGTTTCGAACCAGGCCGTGATGCAGCCCGTCAGGATGCTCTCTATGGTGCGTGTAGAAGGATCTGAGGATGTTGGGGCTCATTCCAAACTTCCTCAGCCGTCTCAGGAAGAAGAGGCGTTGATGTGCCTTCTTCAGCACTGCGTCGGTGTGTGTGGACCAGGTGAGATCCTCACTGATGTTGACACCGAGGAACTTAAAGCTGTTAACCCGCTCCACTGGTGTCTTGTCGATGGTGATGGGTTTGTGTTTTCTGCTCTGTCTCCTGAAATCCACCACCAGCTCCTTGGTCTTGTCGGTGTTGAGTGAGAGGTGGTTCTCCTGACACCATTTAGTCAGAGTGCTCACCTCCTCTCTGTAGGCCGTCTCATCGTTGTCGGTGATCAGGCCTATCACCGTTGTGTCATCGGCGAATTTGACAATGACGTTGGAGCTGTGCGTGGCTGTACAGTCATGTGTGTACAGGGAGTACAGGAGTGGGCTGAGGACACAGCCCTGAGGAGCACCAGTGTTGAGGGTCAGAGGGGATGATGTGTTGTTGCCCATTCTGACCACCTGACTTCTGCCTGTCAGGAAGTCCAGGATCCAGCTGCACAGAGATCTGTTTAGTCCCAGAGTCTGGAGCTTCGCAACAAGTGTAGTGGGCACTATGGTGTTAAATGCTGAGCTGTAGTCCACAAACAGCATTCTCACATAGGTGTTCTTGTTTTCCAGGTGGGAGAGAGCAGTGTGTAGGGTGAAAGCAATAGCATCATCTGTAGAACGGTTACTGCGATATGCAAATTGTAGCGGATCCAATGATGAAGGCAGCACAGAGCAGATGTGATCTCTGATGAGTCTCTCAAAGCACTTGCTGAAGATGGGTGTGAGAGCAACGGGCCTCCAGTCATTTAAGCAGGTGGTTTTGCTTTTCTTTGGTATTGGCACAATGGTGGATTTTTGAAGCACGAGGAACCACAGACAGACAGAGGGAGAGATTGAAAATGTCTGTGAAAACACCGGCTAGTTGTAATGCGCATGCTCGGAGCACGCGGCCGGGGATGCCATCAGGACCCGCAGCCTTCCGGATATTTACCCGTCGGAAGGATCGGGTTACATCCGCGACGGAGACGGTGAGTGCACTCACGTCTCCTGCAGCAGCTGCGCGAGGAGCGCTCTGTGTGGGCGGTGTTGTGAGCCTCGAAACGAGCATAAAAGTTATTCAGCTCATCCGGTAGAGAGGCGGCAGTGTTCACCGTAGCTGGTTTATTTCCTTTAAAGTCTGTGATGTTATTGATTCCCTGCCACATACTTCTTGCATCGTTGGTGTTGAATTGATCTTCAACTTTGTTTTTGTATTGTCTTTTTGCGGCTTTGATGGATTTCCTGGAGATCGTAACTGGTTTGTTTGCGATCATCAGCATTACCGGATTTAAAAGCGGATGTTCGTGCTGACAAGGCTGCTCGGACATCGCTATTTATCCACGGTTTTTGGTTGGGGTAGATACGGATTGTCTTCTACACACTTCCTGATGAAACACGTTACAGTCTCTGAGTACACCTCTATGTCGTCATCAGAAGCTGCCCGGAACATGTCCCAGTCCACGTGATCAAAACAGTCCTGTAGTGTAGCGTCTGATTGGTCCGACCAGCATTGGATTGTCCTGAGGGCGGGTGCTTCCCGTTTCAGTTTCTGCCTGTAAGCAGGCAGGAGCAGGATGGAAGAGTGGTCTGATTTGCGAAAGGTGGGCGCGGGAGAGATTTGTGCGTTCCGAAAAGGAGAGTAACAGTGGTCCAGTACACGATCACCACAGCGTGTTGATGGTGATGTGCTGAAAGTATTTTGGGGCTATTGTTCTGAAGTTGGCTTTGTTAAAGTCCCCCGTAACAACAAACGCTGCTTCTGGGTACGCGGTTTCCTGCTCACTTATATTCCCATACAGTTCCTTGAGTGCCTGTTCTGTGTTGGCTTGAGGAGGAATATAAACAGCTGTGATTATGACCGCTGTAAATTCCTCGGTAGCCAGAATGGTCGGCACAGAAGCATGTGAAATTCCAGATCAGGGGAGCAGAAGGATTTAATGGAGTGTAGGTTCCTTTCGTCACACCACGAGTGGTTGACAAATAAACAAATACCCCCACCTCTGCTTTTCCCTGTGAGCTCTTTCGTTCTGTCCGAACGGTGCACGGAGAACCCCATGAGCTCGATGGCTGAGTCTGGAACCACTGCAGACATCCAGGTTTCTGTGAGGCAAATAATGCAGCAGTCCCTTGTTTTCGTTGGTATGAGACGCGTGCCCGCAGTTCACAGAGTTTGTTGTCCAGTGACTGAACGTTAGCCAGCAGAATGGTTGGGAGAGGAGGTCAGAGGGGACGACGTCTGAGTCTTACTAGGACGCCGGCTCTCTTCCCTCTTTTCCGGTGACTTTTCCTCCGTCGCGCCCGCGCGACCCAGACAAAGGGCTCTGATGCGGTGTCTGTAAACAGGGCGCCAGCCTTCAAGAACTCAAAGTCCGGTTCGCGCTTCGCGACGTAGGAGCCTATGCTTAGAAGCGTGTGTCTATCGTAGACAGTTTTACAAACAATATCCAACACGTAGAACAACATAAAAACAAGTAAAACAAACGAAAAACCGCAAAGTTTGCTCGGTGCTCGCAACACGGCCGCCATACTCGGCGCCATCTTGGATCTTTCATCTTGAATTATAATCCAGTCATAGCCAAAGTCAATGAATCTGTAGAACGATGGTCATGCAAGGCTTCGCCTAACATTGCTATATCTTCCTTGTGCCAAAGGAGGTTTATGTTTACCCAATTTGCAGTGGTACTACTGGTCTGCCCAGTTGGCTAATGCCACCTATTGGTTTTCCTCAAAGCCACGTTTACCCTGGGTAGAGATAGAATCAACGGTTGTAAACTAAATGAGTATGGACCTGTATTTATACTCTGACCTGTATAAGAATCTAAAATAGGTTACCAAAGACCCATTTGTTCAAAATACTTTAATAGTATGGAATGATGTTCAGCACACACTAGGAGAAGTTCCGACTCCTCCTTACTTTTCTCCTATCTGGGGAAATAGGGACTTCAGACCAGGGAATAATGACTCTGGCTTCAAACAGTGGGCATTAAAGGGTATCTGTAAGGTTGGGGATTTATTTGAGGGAGACACATTGATGACATTTAGAGATCTTAATGAAAAATGTGGAATCCCAATGGCACACTTTGTTTTAAATACTTACTAATTCGCAGCTATATCAATGTTAAGCAAAATAATCCCCTATCTAGACCTTTACCAGCAGAACTAGAAAAAGCAGTTTTTTGAGGATCTTAGTACAAACCAAATTTCAAACATTCATTCATTTCATCTGAATCCAAGAGAGTCGCTTGGGGTACAGATCTGCAGTATGACCTTTCAGATTTAGAATGGGGCCAGATATGTATCAGAGCCCAGTATTTGTCAATTAATGCTAGATTTAAGCTGTTAAAGTTTATCATTATCAGGTTATCATAGTAAAATGATTGATATTGGTCTAGTTCTTTCAAGACGATTGATAGCATTTTACTGGAAGAACATAGAAGGTCCATCTATTGATCATTGGTTGAAGAATCTGGCACATTTTATTGCAATGGAAAGAATAACCTACAGTATAAAAGGGCAAACTAAAGGACTACCATAAAATTTGGGATTTTTTTATACATTTTCTGGAAAATAACCAAATATCGACACAGGCGATGTTAGATACCTCTCACTCTACTGATTGATACATGTGTTGAGATTTTGTATTTGAAATATATGGATATGTCCGTCTTAGCCTTTGTATAATAAATAAAAGTGCTTTAATTTAGACACTCTTCACAAACATCACTCATTTCTGTAGAGCTGGACATCTGAATAAGGATCGAATAACTGAGTTCAGCTTTGAGAACGAAACCAACCTGTTTGTGTCTCAGTTTCTTCATGTTTCACTCTGAATGTTTCTTCAGTCTTCACATCTTCACGCTCCACTCTAAACGCCATCTTTAAGATGAGAATAATCACAAAAATAAATGCAAACTAAATCTCTAAGTAAGAGAGTCAGAGAGAGTTAATGGACTTAAATCATCTGATTAGACTAAAAACACTCAAAACTAAATCTCTGAGAGTCTCAATCAGCTCTAGTTCAGTAGTTCAGTCTCTGTAAGAGAGTCAGAGAGAGAGAGTTAATGGACTTAAATCATCTGATTAGACTAAAAACACTCAAAACTAAATCTCTGAGAGTCTCAGTCAGCTCTAGTTCAGTAGTTCAGTCTCTGTAAGAGAGTCAGAGAGAGTTAATGGACTTAAATCATCTGATTAGACTAAAAACACTCAAAACTAAATCTCTGAGAGTCTCAATCAGCTCTAGTTCAGTAGTTCAGTCTCTGTAAGAGAGTCAGAGAGAGAGAGTTAATGGACTTAAATCATCTGATGAGACTAAAAACACTCAAAACTAAATCTCTGAGAGTCTCAATCAGCTCTAGTTCAGTAGTTCAGTCTCTGGTCAGAGAGTCAGAGAGAGTTAATGGACTTAAATCATCTGATTAGACTAAAAACACTCAAAACTAAATCTCTGAGAGTCTCAATCAGCTCTAGTTCAGTAGTTCAGTAGTTCAGTCTCTGGTCAGAGAGTCAGAGAGAGAGAGTTAATGGACTTAAATCATCTGATGAGACTAAAAACACTCAAAACTAAATCTCTGAGAGTCTCAATCAGCTCTAGTTCAGTAGTTCAGTCTCTGTAAGAGAGTCAGAGAGAGTTAATGGACTTAAATCATCTGATTAGACTAAAAACACTCAAAACTAAATCTCTGAGAGTCTCAATCAGCTCTAGTTCAGTAGTTCAGTCTCTGTAAGAGAGTCAGAGAGAGTTAATGGACTTAAATCATCTGATTAGACTAAAAACACTCAAAACTAAATCTCTGAGAGTCTCAGTCAGCTCTAGTTCAGTAGTTCAGTCTCTGTAAGAGAGTCAGAGAGAGTTAATGGACTTAAATCATCTGATTAGACTAAAAACACTCAAAACTAAATCTCTGAGAGTCTCAATCAGCTCTAGTTCAGTAGTTCAGTCTCTGTAAGAGAGTCAGAGAGAGAGAGTTAATGGACTTAAATCATCTGATTAGACTAAAAACACTCAAAACTAAATCTCTGAGAGTCTCAGTCAGCTCTAGTTCAGTAGTTCAGTCTCTGTAAGAGAGTCAGAGAGAGAGTTAATGGACTTAAATCATCTGATTAGACTAAAAACACTCAAAACTAAATCTCTGAGAGTCTCAATCAGCTCTAGTTCAGTAGTTCAGTCTCTGGTCAGAGAGTCAGAGAGAGTTAATGGACTTAAATCATCTGATTAGACTAAAAACACTCAAAACTAAATCTCTGAGAGTCTCAATCAGCTCTAGTTCAGTAGTTCAGTCTCTGGTCAGAGAGTCAGAGAGAGAGTTAATGGACTTAAATCATCTGATTAGACTAAAAACACTCAAAACTAAATCTCTGAGAGTCTCAATCAGCTCTAGTTCAGTAGTTCAGTAGTTCAGTCTCTGGTCAGAGAGTCTGGTCAGAGAGAGAGAGTTAATGGACTTAAATCATCTGATTAGACTAAAAACACTCAAAACTAAATCTCTGAGAGTCTCAATCAGCTCTAGTTCAGTAGTTCAGTCTCTGGTCAGAGAGTCAGAGAGAGTTAATGGACTTAAATCATCTGATTAGACTAAAAACACTCAAAACTAAATCTCTGAGAGTCTCAATCAGCTCTAGTTCAGTAGTTCAGTAGTTCAGTCTCTGGTCAGAGAGTCAGAGAGAGTTAATGGACTTAAATCATCTGATTAGACTAAAAACACTCAAAACTAAATCTCTGAGAGTCTCAATCAGCTCTAGTTCAGTAGTTCAGTCTCTGGTCAGAGAGTCAGAGAGAGAGTTAATGGACTTAAATCATCTGATTAGACTAAAAACACTCAAAACTAAATCTCTGAGAGTCTCAATCAGCTCTAGTTCAGTAGTTCAGTCTCTGTAAGAGAGTCAGAGAGAGTTAATGGACTTAAATCATCTGATTAGACTAAAAACACTCAAAACTAAATCTCTGAGAGTCTCAATCAGCTCTAGTTCAGTAGTTCAGTCTCTGGTCAGAGAGTCAGAGAGAGTTAATGGACTTAAATCATCTGATTAGACTAAAAACACTCAAAACTAAATCTCTGAGAGTCTCAATCAGCTCTAGTTCAGTAGTTCAGTCTCTGTAAGAGAGTCAGAGAGAGTTAATGGACTTAAATCATCTGATCAGACTAAAAACACTCAAAACTAAATCTCTGAGAGTCTCAATCAGCTCTAGTTCAGTAGTTCAGTCTCTGTAAGAGAGTCAGAGAGAGTTAATGGACTTAAATCATCTGATTAGACTAAAAACACCCAAAACTAAATCTCTGAGAGTCTCAATCAGCTCTAGTTCAGTAGATCAGTCTCTGTAAGAGAGTCAGAGAGTTAATGGACTTAAATCATCTGATGAGACTAAAAACACTCAAAACTAAATCTCTGAGAGTCTCAGTCAGCTCTAGTTCAGTAGTTCAGTCTCTGTAAGAGAGTCAGAGAGAGAGTTAATGGACTTAAATCATCTGATTAGACTAAAAACACTCAAAACTAAATCTCTGAGAGTCTCAATCAGCTCTAGTTCAGTAGATCAGTCTCTGTAAGAGAGTCAGAGAGAGAGTTAATGGACTTAAATCATCTGATTAGACTAAAAACACTCAAAACTAAATCTCTGAGAGTCTCAATCAGCTCTAGTTCAGTAGTTCAGTCTCTGGTCAGAGAGTCAGAGAGAGAGTTAATGGACTTAAATCATCTGATGAGACTAAAAACACTCAAAACTAAATCTCTGAGAGTCTCAATCAGCTCTAGTTCAGTAGTTCAGTCTCTGTAAGAGAGTCAGAGAGAGTTAATGGACTTAAATCATCTGATCAGACTAAAAACACTCAAAACTAAATCTCTGAGAGTCTCAGTCAGCTCTAGTTCAGTAGTTCAGTCTCTGGTCAGAGAGTCAGAGAGAGAGTTAATGGACTTAAATCATCTGATTAGACTAAAAACACTCAAAACTAAATCTCTGAGAGTCTCAATCAGCTCTAGTTCAGTAGTTCAGTCTCTGGTCAGAGAGTCAGAGAGAGTTAATGGACTTAAATCATCTGATGAGACTAAAAACACTCAAAACTAAATCTCTGAGAGTCTCAGTCAGCTCTAGTTCAGTAGTTCAGTCTCTGTAGAGAGTCAGAGAGAGTTAATGGACTTAAATCATCTGATTAGACTAAAAACACTCAAAACTAAATCTCTGAGAGTCTCAGTCAGCTCTAGTTCAGTAGTTCAGTCTCTGTAAGAGAGTCAGAGAGAGTTAATGGACTTAAATCATCTGATTAGACTAAAAACACTCAAAACTAAATCTCTGAGAGTCTCAATCAGCTCTAGTTCAGTAGTTCAGTCTCTGGTCAGAGAGTCAGAGAGAGTTAATGGACTTAAATCATCTGATGAGACTAAAAACACTCAAAACTAAATCTCTGAGAGTCTCAGTCAGCTCTAGTTCAGTAGTTCAGTCTCTGTAAGAGAGTCAGAGAGAGTTAATGGACTTAAATCATCTGATGAGACTAAAAACACTCAAAACTAAATCTCTGAGAGTCTCAATCAGCTCTAGTTCAGTAGTTCAGTCTCTGGTCAGAGAGTCAGAGAGAGTTAATGGACTTAAATCATCTGATTAGACTAAAAACACTCAAAACTAAATCTCTGAGAGTCTCAGTCAGCTCTAGTTCAGTAGTTCAGTCTCTGTAAGAGTCAGAGAGAGTTAATGGACTTAAATCATCTGATTAGACTAAAAACACTCAAAACTAAATCTCTGAGAGTCTCAATCAGTCTAGTTCAGTTCAGTCTCTGTAAGAGTCTCTGTAAGAGAGTCAGAGAGAGTTAATGGACTTAAATCATCTGATTAGACTAAAAACACTCAAAACTAGCACTACAAGTTAATAAAAGAACACAAACTAGACAGTAGGTTCCTATTTAGACATATTATGCTAAAAAATTTTTTTATACATTTCATTTAATAGATTACTCTTCCATGAAAACATTAGCAGTTGTTTTGCAGAAGTTGTCATTATAAACGTTTGTTATTCTCGTTGCATTTACAGTGTTTGAGGTGATTCGAGTGAGTCGACTCAGTGAATCATTCTGTGTATCGATTGATTCAGTTGACTCTTGAGTTTCTAAAGCTCAGTTTCTCTCATCTCTACTCGCCAGAGACTGAATTCATGTTTATGATAAACTGATTCACCATATACAGAGAGAAATGAGACGCATCTTTTCTGTTACTCATGTGTGGATGAGCTTTACTCCCCAAAAAAAAAAAGAAAAATAATAATTTGTTAAAGTCAGTTAAAGCATTGCAATGTTACATTCAATAATCAAACATTCATTTAACGGTTCTTGTTTAAACTATAGCATTGATGTAAACACTTTAAAAGCTTAAAACACAAACCTTTCTCCAGCAGAATCACAACAGATGCAGGAGCGCGGCGCAGCCTTATGACGTCACATCTCCACTCCAAAATAAAAGTCCTGCTCACAAGATCAAGTCACAGATGTGTATAGACATTCACATGCAAATAATAAACACATATCAGTTGAATTCTTGAAGAAATACATATTTAAATGTGTGTTGGTCAATGATGTGCTAAACATAATTACCAAAGAAAGAGTTTGAACCACATCTAATATAACACTAAACATTTATATGCAGGGGCGTATAATTTTTTTATGACAGATCTCATTTCCTCTTATTCTTCAACATTCTTTTCCTTTCTTAAGAAATGCAGATTCAGCATAATATTTATATTAATGTGCACAGACGTTATGCAGCAGATAAAAAAAAATGCACAGTCATCTTTAGAATATTGTCTTTGAACTTGTGTTTTTGCGGTAGCTCTATGTTTCTATGGTGTCACTGTTGAAGAGTAATTCGCTGGTGAAGTGGATTTACTTATTGTAGAGTTAACGAAAGTTATCATGGGCATTGTAATGTTTGAAGCGGATTTATGAGACATCTCTTAATTTGAGATTCATTTCTTCTAGACTAGGGGGTCACAGACTAAAGTGAATAAGGACTAATCGGTTACTCTTTGTGAAGCCTGATTAGTTTAATGATGTAGACACTTCAGACCAGGTATGGAACCCTAACAAACAGTAGCGTTGTGTGGAACTGGAGTCCAAACAATGGGCAAAGGTAAAAGAAATTGTTCAAAGAATTTCTGTGAATTTGAAGGAGAATAAGAGGAACATGAAGCAGCACCAGTGTCAACACTGTCCACTTTAGGGTCCTGGCATGACCGTTTCTGAAGAAAAAAAAATTGTTTTAAATATTAAAAGATTAAATGCATTAGGCTATCACCATGAAATCCATAAGTTTTAGACAAACAGTCTAAGAGGAATTTGAAAAAGTAGGTTTTGAAAGAAAATAAAAATTGGTAGACAGAAAATTTGGCCAAATATGCAAAAGTTGGTATCTATGTTCTCTGCATGACCCAAAGAATCGATTAAGAACAAGTTTCATTACAATAGGAAAATTTAGTTAGTAGTTAGTAGCATTTTTGGAAATTTCATTATAACTTTCAAGCACTACCCCGAAACATTTTTGAGTACTGCCAGGCCATAGTGCCTAAGACACACAGAGATAAAAATACGCCAATGCGTTTGTAAAATATTGCATTTTACGGCAAAATTCTAAATGACCAATATGGGAAAATTGGGTATCGTTAGACTTGGCATGCTTCACTGAATCTAAAGAGTGATTTTTGGCAAAAAACGTTCAGAGGTTATTAGCAAAAAGATACATTTGTCATATCTCCTGACCACTAGGTGGCACTGCACCAAAACTGTGAAGGTCATGTGTGTCATAACTTGGTGTGTGTTTGGTCAGTATAAAGCATTGTGGAAATATAGCCTCACATTCATTTTGGCACGTTCTTAGTCAAATTCGTTCATGCATTGTTTGAGAACAGTTTAACAAATTTGAATTCCATAAATTTTTGTCGACATGGTCTGAAGATGACCGGGTTCAATTTTCATGAATATCAGAGCAACAGCCTAGGAGTTTTTTTATGCAAAATTCAAAATGGCAGAAAAATGTTCATGACAGAAAATGAATGTTGTTTCTAGCCTTTACGGGTCAAAAGTTATTAGCCTGAACGCAAGTAAAATTTGGACAGTTGGTGGCACTAGAGGGATTGCATTAGAGACTCCAAATTTGCTATGGTGACAGCTCAGACTGTCCTCTATCAGTGTGCCAAATTTCACCACTTTTTTACCTATACGGTTCTATGGGCTGCCGTAGACTCAAGAGCGGAAGAAGAAATGGAAGAAGAAGAATAAGAACGCCAATGGATACAATAGGTGATGCAATTGAGGACGAGTTCATACGATTTCTGTACTCATCAGCATCTGTTGTAGAGGGGGACACTTTATGGGATCCGTCAATACAGCCAATGACTCCAGGGAATTTACCATGTTCACAGAACTCTACCTTATACACTCACCTAAAGGATTATTAGGAACACCATACTAATACTGTGTTTGACCCCCTTTTGCCTTAATTCTACGTGGCATTGATTCAACAAGGTGCTGAAAGCATTCTTTAGAAATGCTGGCCCATATTGATAGGATAGCATCTTGCAGTTGGAGATTTGTGGGATGCACATCCAGGGCACGAAGCTCCCGTTCCACCACATCCCAAAGATGCTCTATTGGGTTGAGATCTGGTGATTGTGGGGGCCATTTTAGTACAGTGAACTCATTGTCATGTTCAAGAAACCAATTTGAAATTATTCGAGCTTTGTGACATGGTGCATTATCCTGTTGGAAGTAGCCATCAGAGAATGGGTACATGGTGGTCATAAAGGGATGGACATGGTCAGAAACAATGCTCAGGTAGGCCGTGGCATTTAAACGATGCCCAATTGGCACTAAGGGGCCTAAAGTGTGCCAAGAAAACATCCCCCACACCATTACACCACCACCACCAGCCTGCACAGTGGTAACAAGGCATGATGGATCCATGTTCTCATTCTGTTTACGCCAAATTCTGACTCTACCATCTGAATGTCACAACAGAAATCGAGACTCATCAGACCAGGCAACATTTTTCCAGTCTTCAACTGTCCAATTTTGGTGAACTTTTGCTCAAATTGTAGCCTCTTTTTCCTATTTGTAGTGGAGATGAGTGGTACCCGGTGGGGTCTTCTGCTGTTGTAGCCCATCCGCCTCAAGGCTGTGCGTGTTGTGGCTTCACAAATGCTTTGCTGCATACTTCGGTTGTAACGAGTGGTTATTTCAGTCAAAGTTGCTCTTCTATCAGCTTGAATCAGTCGGCCCATTCTCCTCTGACCTCTAGCATCAACAAGGCATTTTTGCCCACAGGACTGCCGCATACTGGATGTTTTTCCCTTTTCACACCATTCTTTGTAAACCCTAGAAATGGGTGTGCGTGAAAATCCCAGTAACTGAGGAGATTGTGAAATACTCAGACCGGCCCGTCTGGCACCAACAACCATGCCACGCTCAAAATTGCTTAAATCACCTTTCTTTCCCATTCAGACATTCAGTTTGGAGTTCAGGTGATTGTCTTGACCAGGACCACACCCCTAAATGCATTGAAGCAACTGCCATGTGATTGGTTGATTAGATAATTGCATTAATGAGAAATTGAACAGGTGTTCCTAATAATCCTTTAGGTGAGTGTAGATGGCTTGGGCATCAACATCATCATCATCATCATCATCATCATCAGGGAACTTCATGTAGTTATCTTTCAGTTTACACATAGCATTGCAGACTATTTTGCACACAGTTGGTTCACTTATACCACACAAATCTCCTGTTTCACAATGGAATGTTCCACATGCCAAATGCCTGAAGGTGATCAGTACTTGCAGGTAAGAAGGGATGGGCCTTCCCATAAAAGAGTGAGATGAGCTTTGGTTCAACAAACTAATTATGCCAGCTGCCTTTTGTTTGTACATACAAAATCATGTAGTGAGTTGCTCCTGTCTGTAATTGCCCTATTGTGTGGTCTTGGTGGTGCTCTTTCATCGTCATTGAAATAGTCAATTTTCTTCTGTTGCCAAGGTCAATCTGGAGTCCAACATCAGTTAATCTTAAATAAAACCTGCCTTTGGCCAGGTTTAAGTTATTCCTTCTGTAACCCTGGGTTAATTTTTACATGATCATTCTTTATTTATTTGGTATATGCAGAAATCTGTTGCTTTGTCATACACAGATGTACCTTTTCAGTTATGTTCATCCTGTAAGTGGTGTTTGGTTTAACCGCCTCTTGTCAGTTATGGCACCTGTGATTTGCCAGTGTCATGCCACTCAAGAGAAGAAAACAAGTGCATAATGTTGTTGGCTGGTTTATTTGAGTTAAATATAGCAACTGCCTTGTTTAAGTGTTACACAACGCAACACGATTCAGAAGAACCAGATGGTGCCCCTAATCGCAGAGTAGTTAGTAGTTCCTCTGGTGTCGCGGGAGCATTACAGAGTTTGCAAACTGATGACAGCTTCACGTGGATGGATGGGTGACCTGAAATTCACTCAAAATCTATATGGTTTAATGTGAACAATTATCATACAATGTTTGATGTTGCTGGGACGCAGGTCGGGGCTTAATCAACCCCGGCTGGGTCGACTGGGCAAGGTTGTATGATGTTGTGAGACTCGAGTAGTTGAATATTTAGTGTCCCCAGCTAAGCAAGCCAAAAGGCAACAGTGGTGACGGTGGCAAGGTACCCAAACTCCATCAGGTGACAGAATGGATAAAAAAACCTTGGGAGAAACCAGGCTCAGTCAGGATGGCAGTTCTCCTCTGGCCGACGAACAAACAGTGTATGATTATAATTCAGGCAACATTACAAGTCTGAAGTCATATTAGATCGGAACATTCAGAATATTTTTCCAGTTCAATCTGGTTAAAGATCGGAGTCATCATGCAGGAGATGGGTTTATTAAGGATCAATGCCACTGTATGTCTTGTCAATGAGGCCTTAACAGAGGAGAGTTTAGTTGACATGGTCTCTGCAGACACTTCAGGGATGCGTTAGTTGTGTCCAGGCGCGGGTCTGGCTGACTGCAGTAAACCTCGGGATAAACAGAGAGACTAACATTAGCGTAGATGCCATTCTTCTTATGATGTAACGAGTACATCAGGTGTTATGGGAAGTGTTCCCAGTTCCGGCTGACCTAGTTAATGCAGCCTAACAATCATTTACTGATTTGAGTAATAGAGATTGATAATGTTTAATGTGTAAGCCATAGTAAAGAGATGCGTTTTTAGTCTAGATTTAAACTGACAGAGTGTGTCTGCTTCCCGAACAATGCTAGGAAGACTGTTCCAGAGTTTAGGAGCTAAATAGGAAAAGGATCGACCGTCTGCAGTTGATTTTGATATTCTAGGTATTATCAACTGGCCAGAGTTTTGAGACCGCAATAGACGTGATGGAGTATAATGCGTTAAGAGTTCGCTCAAGTACTGGGGAGCTAAACCATTTAGTGCTTTGTAAGTAATAAGCAAGATTTTAACATTTATACAGTGTTTAATAGGGAGCCAGTGCAGTGTTGACAGAACCGGGCTAATATGGTCATACTTCCTGGTTCTAGTAAGAGCTCGAGCTGCTGCGTTTTGGACCAGCTGGAGTTTGTTTATTAAGCGAGCAGGGCAACCACCCAGTAGAGCATTACATTAATCTAGCCTTGAGATCATGAACGCATGAATTAACTGTTCAGCATTTGTCATTGAAAGCATGTGCCGTAATTTAGATATATTTTTAAGATGGTAGAATGCAGTTTTACAGATGTTAGAAACGTGGCTTTCAAATGAAAGATTGGTATCAAAGAGCACACCCAGGTTCCTCACTGACGACGAGGACTTGACAGAGCAGCCATCGAGTGTTAGACAGTATTCTAGGTTACTACTTGTGGAGCTTTTAAAGAATTAAGTTGCAGGAAATTACTAGTCTTCCAATTTTTTTATATCAGCTATACATTCTGTTAATCTTGTGAATTGGTAAGTCAGGGCGTGAAGAAATAAAGAGCTGACTATCGTCAGCATAACAATGAAAACTAGTGCCATGCTTCCTAATGATATAGCATGTTCAGGGTGAAAAGCAATACCTGTTGTCTTCGTTTTCTTCTAAGAGAGTCAAGAAATACAGCTTTTCTGTACATAATTATGCTCTCTTTCCCAGAAATGCAGAAAAACCTCCAGTTTTGTTTTCTTCCAGCCACGCTCCATTTTCTGGCTGCTGTTTTAAAGGCCCGGTGTGCTTGTTGTACCATGGCGTTGGACTATTTTCTTTAATCTTCTTTTAAGTGCAGTCCTCTAGGGGCTAAATGAATCCGGTTTCAAGCATCTAGGATCTACAATGGACACACACCGAGGAGAGTAGAGGGCGCTCACTGGTTCTTGCTGAACACCAGGTTCATTCTCATGTTAAGCAGCACGTTTGAGCTTCCGCAAGAACCAATGAGGTTCATTCTCGTGTGTTGATATCAAAAATGGTTGAGCTTCTGTTTATGTTTGCTGATCTGTTCATCACATAAAAGAAAATTGCGTCTCTTCAATAAATATACACTAAACCACTTGATTCAATTGAATTCATTTTTGATCTCTATAAACTTTTTGAAGCAACAAAAAGGTAGAAGCAGGTACATTTTTTTGGTGCCATTTTAAATTTAAAACAGAAAAAGAAAACAAATAGGGCCTCAAATCTGCTTAACTTTTATATTTTTCAAATTCTTCTTACACTGGGGAACATTACAATTTCTTTTCAGAATGAGTTGGCAAATGACGTTTCTTTTATATAAGTGAAACTTTTTTCACACTGAATACATTTAAAAGGCCTCTCTTCAGTGTGAACTCTTGTGTACGTCTGAAGGTTTCCTTTAAATCTGAAACTCTTTCCACATGATGGCACATGAAAGAGGCTTCTCTCTGGTGTGAGTTATTCCGTGTCTCTTAAGATGATTCCTGTCTGTGAAACGCCTTCCACATTGAAGACATATAAAACAGTTCTCTCTTTAGTGACTCCTCATGTGGAAATTAAGGTTTGCTATAAATCTGAAACTCTTCCCACACTGGTCACAAGTGAATGGCTTCTCTCCAGTGTGAATTCTCATGTGGGCATTAAGACACCGTTTTCCAGTGAAACTCTTTCCACACTGTTGGCAGGTGAACGGCTTCTCTCCAGTGTGAACGCTCATGTGGACTTTAAGGCTGTTACTTTTAGTGAAACTTTTTCCACACTGTTGGCAGGTGTACGGCTTCTCTCCAGTGTGAATTCTTATGTGGTCTTTAAGGCTGTTACTTTTAGTGAAGCTTTTTCCACACTGTTGGCAGGTGAACGGCTTCTCTCCAGTGTGAACTCTCATGTGGACTTTAAGGCAGTTACTTCTAGTGAAACTTATTCCACACTGTTGGCAAGTGAAAGGTTTCTCTCCATTGTGAATTCTCATGTGGACTTTAAGGCAGTTACTTTGAGTGAAACTCTTTCCACACTGTTGGCAGGTGTAAGGCTTCTCTCCAGTGTGAACTCTCATGTGTTTTTGAAGGTTTCTTTTATCAGAGAAACTCTTTCCACACTGTTGGCAGGTGAAAGGCTTCTCTCCAGTGTGAATCCTTATGTGGACTTTAAGGTTTCTTTTATTAGTGAAACTCTTTCCACACTGAGGACAGGTAAACTCCTTCTCTCCAGTGTGAATTCTCAAGTGGACTTTAAGGTCTCCATGTTGATTGAAACTCTTCTCACACTGAGGGCAGGTGAAAGTTCTAATTCCTGTCTTCTGAGCTCTTTTTTGTGTAGAAATCTTTTTAGTCTGTGAGCAACTAACAGATATTTCTTCAGTTATGAAATCATGATGCTTTTCATAGAGATCTTTCTCTTCCTTTTCATTCAACTCTTGACTTTCCACTTTCAGCGGCATCAGGGCTAAGGTGAACAGAGACAAGCACAAGTTTAATGGTGTAAGACAACATGCATATTTAGTTGCATTTAGACCAATGGTTCTCAACATGGTCCCATACTCCCATGTGTGAATAAAACTACAGTCAACTACAGCATCAAGCTTGTTGTATCACTAAAAACAAACAACCCTTAAGCCGTCTCCATACATAATTTCACATATACAGCTAATTAAATTGTATTTTTCGCATTCCAAATATTTGTAAAATCTAGACAGTAATGAGATGGTTGAAATCCAGTTTATAAATGAAATTCAGTGGGTGTAATGGTACACAAACATTAAGTTTCGTAAGTACAGCAGGTGGAGAAAACTAAACATAAAATAGCTTATTTTTATTAAACAGAGGTTTATTTAACAAATTGTATCTCTTTCTTTAAATACATCAAATTATAAATAACATTTAAATCTATATCAGCTAACATTTAATTTGCACATAAGGCAGGTTTAGTATTAACTTCTCAATCCAGTTTTACAATGAATTTAAATATAATAATTTACACAGTTACTTAATAACTTGTTTTCATGTTTATTTAAACATACAGGGGAGGGGAAGGGAGGACCGGGAGCTCCCTTTACAGAAAGCTCAGTGTGGGAACCTAGAAATAGCCAGGTGGGTTTGGAAAATAATAGAGGAAGATTGAAAAATCATGAAAGAGATAAGGGAGGTCCCAGAAACTTGTAATCTTTCAAAAGAGGAATCGGGGGCCTTGAAGGGACTTGGAGAGAATAGTACATTGGTCATCAAGTCTGCGGACAAGGGGAGCATTGTGGTGGTGATGGATAAGGAGTAGTATGTCAGCAAGGGCGATGAGGCAGCTGCAGGACCCAGAGTTCTACCCGGACAGGCCAATCTACATGGAATCGGTGGATTTGATCAAAAATGAGATGGCATTAATACACGAAAGGGGGATCCTAAACACTAGGCAGCTCCAGTATATTCTGGGACAGGGGACACCAAGGGAGAGGAGATTTTATTTGCTCCTGAAAGTACACAAGGATAGAACCACGTGGTCGTTTCCAGATGTCCCACCTGGTAGACCAATAATCTCGGACTGTGGGAGTGAGAGCTACGGGGGGGCCAAACTGATTACCTCATAAATACCTATAAATAAATACCTCTAAATCCGCTCTCCACCAGGCATCAGAGTTACATCAGAGACACCTACCACTTCCTGGAGAAGGTGCAGGAGATGAGGACTGGGGCCAAGGCCAGACTCTTCTCCATGGATGTGGAGAGTCTGTATACTAATATAGAGATGGAGAGGGGACTGGAGGCAGTCAGGAAGTGCTTCCAATGTCCTCCGGAGGAAGGGAGTCTGTTGAAGCTCCTAGAGAATTTAAAGAATTAGAATTTTGAATTGAATGGCCATTACTACCTGCAGGTGAAGGGGGTGGCAATGGGTAAGAGGTTTGCACCAGCCTACGCGAACATCTATATGGCTGAATGGGAGGAGTCGGTGTTCCCAAGGTGCAAATCTCTACCCACCCAATACAGGAGGTACTTGGATGACATTTGGGAAGTCTGGGAAGGCATGGACGGGGCCTGGCTGGAGTTTGTACAGACCTTAAATTCACATCACCCATCCAAATGACTTAAATATGAACTGGAGGAGGAAAGCCTTAATTGGGTAGGCTAGATGTGAAGGTGTTCTTCAAACCAACAGACACCCATGCTTTGCTACACCAGGGCAGCGATCATGACACACAGGTCTTTAAAGGGATTGTGGGATCCCAGCTTCTGAGGTTCAGGAGGATCTGCACCAGATAAAGCGACAGGGTGGCGGCAGTCAAAATTCTATTTGGCCCTGAGGAGGAGGGGATATTCCTGGCAGTTCCTGAGGGCAGCGGCGAAGGAAGAGGGGCGCAGGGATCGAAGGGAGGAAAGGGAAACCCAGACCCTCAAGAAGGATTATAAACTTCTCTAAGACGGCCAAAGGACAAGCCATGGGGGTAAGGCAGACCTTTGAGGGATGGTGGCAGCCTATAAAAGGGGCAGGAATCTGAGGTATATGCTGGTCCACAGCAGACTGGGGCCAGCAAATAAAAAGTCCCCAGTAAAAACCCAGCAGACCTTTGTGAGAGGGGGACAGGGGAGAGTGTACAGGGTCACTCAGGCGGTCCCACTCGAGTAAAAAAAACTGCATTTATGTGATTCAATGCACCCGGTGTGGGAAGAAATATGTGAGGGAAACAGGGAATTCCATGCTCACCAGAATGTGGGGGCATAGGCATTCAGTGAGGACAGGGACAGGTCGACAGGGGAAAATCATCCCTTATTTTCAGAGGCATGGGATCCAGAACATCAAAATCAGTGGACTGGAGCTCTACCCAGAATGGGGGAAGAGGAATAGGTTGAGGAGAGAGAGAGATACTGGATCAGGAGACTGGACACTGGGTTCTCTAAGGGGCTTAATGTGAGGCTTGGATGAATGGTGTTAAAAATAAAGGGAGTATGGTGAAGCAATAACAGTGTGGTGTAATTATTTAAAAGGTTTTCAATATGAAAAGATAGATGGGGGAGGGGGTAGAGGGATAATACACATTACTTAAACAAACCCAAATTTACCCGTCACATGAGGAAGATGTAATTCTAATACAGTTAGGCTATCCCGGCACTAGCAGCTTGCTTAAACCTACCTCTTACAGAGGAGTAAGACTAAGTTCTAATACGCATGGTTTCAGTGCATGTGGCACCAGGACACCCTAGATAGGAGGTCGATGATCAACTTTGTGGTCGTCTCATCTGCCCTCCGGCCGTATGTCTTGGACACTCAGGTGAAGAGAGGGGCGGAGCTGTCAACTGATCACCACCTGGTGGTGAGTTGGATCCGATGGCGGGGGAGGAAGCTAGACAGACTCGGGAGACCCAAACGTACTGTGAGGGTCTGTTGGGAACATTTGGCCGAGCCCCCAGAGATCTCAGAGAGATCTTCAACTCCCACCTCCAACGGAGCTTCGACCGGATCCCAAGGGTGTCTGGAGATATTGAGTCCGAGTGGACCATGTTCTCCACCTCCATTGTTGAGACGGCCGCTCAGAGACAAGGCTGTAAAGTCTCAGGTGCCTGTCGTGGTGGAAATGCCCGAACCCGGTGGTGGACACCGGAAGTAAGGGATGCCGTCAAGCTGAAGGAGGAGTCCTATCGGGCCTGGCTGGCTTGTGGGACTCCTGAGGCAGCTGACAGGTACAGGCAGGCCAAGCGGACTGCAGCCCGGGTAGTTGTGGAGGCAAAAAAATTGGGCCTGGGAGGAGTTTGGTGAGGCCATGGAGAAAGACTATCGGTTGGCCTCGAAGAGATTCTGGCAAACCGTTCGCCGGTTTTGCCAGAATCACCGGTTTTGCCAGAGTTTTAGAGAGTTTTATTTGTATGTGATAAATAAAACTCTCTTGTTTGGTGAGGCCATGGAGAAAGACTATCGGTTGGCCTCTAAGAGATTCTGGCAAACCGTTCGCCGCCTCAGGAGGGGGAAGCAGTGCCCTACCAACACTGTTTACAGTGGAGATGGGCAGCTGTTGACCTCAACTAGGGATATCATCGGACAGTGGAAGGAATACTTTTGAGGATCTCCTCAATCCCACCAACACATCTTCCATTGAGGAAGCAGTGGCTGAGGGCTCAGAGGTGGATTCGTCCATCACCCAGGCTGAAGTCATCGAGGTAGTTAAAAAGCTCATCGGTGGCAAGGCACCGGGGGTGGATGAGATCCGCCCTGAGTACCTCAAGTCTCTGGATGTTGTGGGGCTGTCTTGGCTGACACGCCTCAGCAACATCGCGTGGTGGTTGGGGACAGTGGCTCTGGACTGGCCGACAGGGGTGGTGGTCCCTCTTTTCAAGAAGGGGGACCGAAGAGTGTGTTCCAACTACAGGGGGAATCACACTTCTCAGCCTCCCCGGGAAAGTCTATGCCAGGGTACTGGAGAGAAGAATTTGGCCAATAGTGGAACCTCTGATTCAGGAGGAACAGTGTGGTTTTCATCCCGGTCGTGGAACACTGGACCAGCTCTATACTCTTTCCAGGGTACTGGAGGGTTCATGGGAGTTTGCCCAACCAATCTACATGTGTTTTGTGGATTTGGAGAAGGCATTCGACTGTGTCCCTCTTGGCATCCTGTGGAGGGTGCTCTGGGAATATGGGGTCCGGGGCCCCTTGCTTAGGGCTGTTTGGTCCCTGTACGACCAGAGCAGGAGCTTGGTCCGCATTACCGGCAACAAGTCAGACTATGTTGGACTCCGGCAGGACTGCCCTTTGTCACCGGTTCTGTTCATAATTTTTATGGACAGAATTTCTAGGCGCAGCCAAGGGCCGGAGAGTGTCCGGTTTGGGGACCACGCGATTTCGTTGCTGCTTTTTGCGGATGACGTTGTCATGTTGGCCTTCTCAGACCAGGACCTTCAGCGTGCACTGGGACGGTTTGCAGCCAAGTGTGAAGAATCAGCAGAATCAGAAGAATCCGAGGCCATGGTTCTCAGTCGGAAAAGGGTGGCTTGCCCACTTCAGGTTGGTGCAGCTTCTGCAGTAATGCGGTACCGGTCTGTCGTGGTGAAGAAGGAGCTGAGCTGTAAGGCGAAGCTCTCGATTTACCTCGATGTACTGGTCAATCTACGTTCCTACTCTCACCTATGGTCATGAGCTGTGGGTCATGACCGAAAGGACAAGATCCCGGATACAGGCGGCCGAAATGAACTTTCTCCGCAGGGTGGCTGGGCGCTCCCTTAGAGATAGGGTGAGAAGCTCGGTCACTTGGGAAGAGCTCAGAGTAGAGCCGTTGCTCCTCCACATTGAGAGAAGCCAGTCGAGGTGGCTCGGGCATCCATTTCCGATGCCTCCTGGACGCCTTTCCGGGGAGGTGTTCCGGGCACGCCCCACCGTGAGGAGGTCCCCGGGGAAGACCTAGGACACGCTGGAGAGATTATGTCTCCCGGCTGGCCTGGGAATGCCTCAGGGTTCCCCCGAAAGAACTGGAGGAAGTGGCTAGGAAGAGGGAAGTCTGGACGTCTCTGCTTAGACTGTTGCCCCCGTGACCCGGCCCTGGATGAGCGGAAGATAATGGATGGCTGTATGGTTTCAACATACCTAAACCTACCCGTCATAAGAGGGAGACAAGCCTTGGTGGTGGTGTAGTGGTGTGGGGGATGTTTTCTTGGCACACTTTAGGCCCCTTAGTGCCAATTGGGCACCGTTTAAATGCCACGGCCTACCTGAGCATTGTTTCTGACCATGTCCATCCCTTTATGACCACCATGTACCCATTCTCTGATGGCTACTTCCAGCAGGATAATGCACCATGTCACAAAGCTCGAATCATTTCAAATTGGTTTCTTGAACATGACAATGAGTTCACTGTACTAAAATGGCCCCCACAGTCACCAGATCTCAACCCAATAGAGCATCTTTGGGATGTGGTGGAACGGGAGCTTCGTGCCCTGGATGTGCATCCCACAAATCTCCATCAACTGCAAGATGCTATCCTATCAATATGGGCCAACATTTCTAAAGAATGCTTTCAGCACCTTGTTGAATCAGTGCCACGTACAATTAAGGCAGTTCTGAAGGTGAAAGGGGGTCAAACACAGTATTAGTATGGTGTTCCTAAGAATCCTTTAGGTGAGTGTATACACTAGCCTGTACTAGCCAGCCGCTTAAACCTACCCCTCACAGGGGATTGGGAATAAATAGTTTAAAGGTCAGAGGGAGGTTGAACCTAAGGATTAAGATGAGCATTAAGGGGATAAAGGGGGTTTAATGAAGGCCTTAGTGGTTAGCGGGAGGGGCCAAGGAACAGGTGGACCAGGGTTCGAGACCGGCTTCAGATAAAATTTTGGTTGGGGGGTGTTTCTTTCTGAATTTATGTTTATACATGTATACATTTATTTTTTCGTTATTGTTATTTCTGTGTGTTCTTTTTCTTTCTTTTTCTTTGCTGTTTGTTAAATAGGAATTCTGTAACCAGCTGCAGGATGGTTCTGCCTCTTTCCAGGATTGGACTACAATAATTGATGGGGGTTTAAAACCATCCCTTCCGTTTTCAGACGATGAGCTGTTGCGATTCTGGGCCAGTCGCACTTTTCCTGTCTCCTCTCCAGCCGTCAGACCTCCATCACATATTCTTTCAATTTGGTTAAATAGGCTTGTTTTTTATTTATTTTTCTTTCAGTATGGATGGTTTGTAGGATTGACCTGCCCTTTATTTTTGAAACTCTGTTCGCTCTGTTTTTGTTTGAGGGCAGTTAGTTTGAATTTTTATTTATTACCTGCTTTTGTTTGTTATTTTGGGAAATAAGACTTCCTGAAGACTATACATCCATTTGTTTTGTTACTTTGGAGATATCAGTTCAATTTACTTATTTATTTATGTCATCTAAATTTATCTTAATAAAACGTTTATTTTTCTTCCTGAATTTTGGATTTATTGATTTAATTTTTTTTTGGTCTGACGACTGGGCCGGGAGTCATATTTTCATTTAATAATTTATTTATTTATTATGGTCCAACCCTAGACGGATCGTAATAGGGGGAGAGAGACCCATAGAATAAATAGGTTTGGTTGATGGTGGATGATCAGATGTGTTGGTTGAGGAAGCGTTGGATTCGTTCAAGAACCGAACATCACTATTTGGTAGTCCTGTGTCCTTGTGCATGTACTACTTCAACATTACACTGGGCACAGTGACCACAACTAAAATTACCTGAGGGAATAGATGAAAAGTGAGTGAGTCGTTCCGCAGATTAACTGACATCAGCTCTTACAAGAAGGTCACGTACATTAGCAGGAGGTTTTTCCACAAATCTTGGTGTTTTCTCAAAAACATGATTGAGGAGAGGATTGGATGTTTATCTATTATCTTTTTATGTCTGAGCAAACAGGAGAATATTGAACAACACATCTGATGGTTTTATTTTCAGATTTTAACCATTTTTTAATACATAATTTTATTTTTATAATTTCAATTTTTTATTTAAAGATGTCTCTTGGTTTTCATTTTCAAATCTCCTAACTGCAGACTGTAGTTTCCCAAAGAACCCAGCGTTCAGGGGACAGTGGATGGAGTTTGTTTTTCCGGAGCAGCAACAGAGTTCTGCAAGTGTGTTTGTTTGTTCCCTGCATTAAGGTGAAGATTGTTTTATAAACAAGGCCCAGTTCGACGCCGGATTTGCAGATCGTCTAATGCTGAAAGATGGAGCAGTCCCAACGATAAAGGTTCACGGTCATGCGTTGAGTAAAGGCGGTGAGTAAAACTGCTTCAAATGTCTGTGTGTTGTTTGGCTTTCGGCGCGAAAGTGCACATCAAGAAAACAACATAAACATTGCCTCTTTAGCTCCACCCACATGATACGCCTCCAGCTGCTCGGAAAATGGTTTTATTTGGAAAGACTCGGTACAGCATATCTGTCTTTTATAAATATTATAAAACTAAAGACTTTTTGGAGATATGAATGATGCAATACTACTCTATAAGTACTCAAGATTAACATGAGATTGACAGAAACTGTGTAATACCCCCCCTTTAAGTACTACAAATATTTATGTATGTGCTTGACTGAAATGTTGCCACTTTTAATATTTTCTAAATAAAGGGAGAATAACATTGTCAGGATCTTTTTTGTATTATCAGATATATTTTTTTGATCTTGCACCTGGCTAAGATGCTTTGGACGTGCGTACCTTGACCCTTTTTTATGTGAGGATGAAGACAGCATCATTCAAGCTGCGTAGACCATTTAAAAAGAACACAAATAAAATGCCTAGGTCATGGCATGAAAGCAGCATTAGTGTTTGTCTGATCTCAACACGTCTGTCCACATGAGGTGACCCACTTCATGTCAAATAAAAGCGTCACTCATATCTATAGAGCTGGACATTTGAATAAGTATTAGTTCAGCTTTGAGAATAAAACCAACCTGTCTGTTCCTCAGTTTCTTCAGGTTTCACTCTGAATGTTTCTTCGATCTTCACGTCTTCACTCTCCTCTTTAATAAACGCCATCTTTAAGATGAGAATTACAAAAATAAATGCAAACTAAATCATTGAGTAAGAGTCAGTCAGAGAGAGAGAGAGTTACTGAAACCAAAAAACTAAAAACTAGCAACAAATGAGTAAAATAAACGATATAGTAGGCTTATATTTAGACATTTAAGTTTTACATTTATTGATTTGTAGTTTATATTAAATAGATTACAGTTTCATGAAAACATTTGTAGCTGGTTAGTAAAAGTATTTCTCACTACACATGTCTGTGGTTCTCGTTGCATTTACAGTGTTTTGGTCGTCGGCGTTTGAGGGGATTCAAGCGAGTCAGTCGTTCTGTGTAGCGATTGATTCAGTTGACTCTTGAGTTTAAAAAGCTCAGTTTCCAGAGGTGTCAAAAGTATTCACATTCATTACTCGGGTAGAAGTATAGATACTAGGGTTTAAAAAGACTTCTGTTGAAGTATCAACTCAAGCTTTTTACTCAAGTAAAAGTACTGATTTCAAAACTACTTAAAGTATAAAAGTAAAAGTAATGTCAGAACAAGAAATACCATTAAGGACAAAAGCTTAGGCCGCACCATAGGAGCCTTAGTGCACTACCCCACCTCTTCAAAAAAACATTTTCTAAAGGCCATAATGACTATAATGTTAATGTTGAAATTTTGGGATGCACTAGGCTACCTGTTTCAGCCGCATTTATGCCCATTGAAATGAACACATTTTAGTACATTGCAAATACATTAAAGAACCATCCATATAGGCCTATGTACTGAGCTCTAACGTATGTTTCATGGAGCAGAAGATATGATGACCAGTTGCCTATAAGTATTGTAATGGTGCAAAAAAGTCACATTTCAGAGGCATGTTATCGATAAACTTTACTGGAATGTAAATGTACATGTGTGATCAGTGTTGCCAGATTGGATCAACGATTGCCAGCTCAAAAACTCACCAAAACCCGCCACTCCTCCTTCAGCTGCTGTCAGGGTTGCTAGTTGCAGATGTCCTAAATGTGTGTATGACGATGGAGTCATGGTCATATTTATAAAGAGTTTTTTCACAGGTGTAATCCACGTTTGAGATCCTCTTTACTGTAGATACTGTATATGTATGCCACTTTAGCATAGCGATCACTTGAATATACAGCTATGAGTTATCATGCTTAAAAATTGTCAGCCATGAATGATTCAGAGGTGTCAACTCAACTCAACTCAACTCAACTCCTGCTGATCGTGTTGTGGAAAATTCTTAGTCCCAATGTTCCTTCAGTCGAAGTTTCAGGTCTCAGAAGATGTTAACTTTATTGTAGAAACAACAAAGCGAAATGCCAGCTGACCATCTCTGGTAAAAAGCGTGATATCATACTGTTGCCTTATCGTTCTGCATCCAATGAGCATCCTTCTATTTATCTTGCTTGCTAGACTCCTCACAGTTTTACCACAATTATATGCAAACGCTAGCATTTTTCAGGAGCAGCTGAGTAATATTGTGCCAGTTTACAAACTTAAAGTCATTGGGTTGATGTAAACTGTGACTGGATTGGCATCAGCTGGGACATTCCAAATCCCTAACTTCACAGTTCTTTAAAAAAAACTTTTTATATGACAGTTTATCAGGACTTATCACCTCTGCCCCATACAACAAGTACAATTTTCTTGTAATTTCCACACTTTGATGGACCCTGAATTTCTTCAACAATCGCTGATCGGCTGAAAGTGCGTTCTCGTCGGTGGGAACCCACCCAATCTGGCAACACAGGTGCGATGGATGGCGTACAAACCAATAGGGTGTCGGAATGGTATATGTTTGTACTTCTCATCCAACCACAATACATACACTCTATCCTGGGGCCTATACCATGAAGCCGGTTTAGCTGGTTAGCAAGATATGTTTAAGCTTAGTTTGTGCCAATCCTGGGTCTTAGGTACCATGAAAATGGTTTGGCTTTTAGCAGTGTTCATCTCCATAGTAACTTACACTCTACGGCTAACTTGCTCAGGGCAGGTTATGTTCTGGATAAGAGATCTCAAACTGAAATTGGACCAATCAGCTGTGAGCGAAGTGACACACCTCTGATTCAATAAGCTCACTCCCCCCTTTTCTACTCCAAATTAAAGGTCACTAAAGCGTCTGGCTTTTAACAATACTTATTTATAATAATAATAATTTTAAATGATTTAGATATAATTTATGTAATTATTATTCCCGTAATCATTTACACATGTATCATTTTAATTAATCATTAATAGGCACTTAGTTAAAATTAATAAGCTTTAAAATCAATAAAGCTATACAAATTACTACATGTAAGTTTAAATGTTCAATTCTCTCTATCAACTAAACTAACTTCATAACTTTTACTTGCATTGACGTAGAAGATTTCTTTGTTGTCCTCTTTTATAGACAGCTCTTTTCTTCTTGCTGTGTAGAAGAGAAGAGAGAAATGAAGAGAATCTCACTGCTTCTCTCGCAAGGAGTGAATCTGTTTTATCCACAGCGTGTGATTGGCTGTTCACTACTGATGTCACAGCACTGATCCACAGCGTGTGATTGGCTGTTCGTTACTGACGTCACATCACTGATCCACAGCGTGTGATTGGCTGTTCGCTACTGACGTCACAGCACTGATCCACAGCGTGTGATTGGCTGTTCGCTACTGATGTCACAGCACTGATCCACAGCGTGTGATTGGCTGTTCACAGCACTGATCCACAGCGTGTGATTGGCTGTTCGCTACTGATGTCACAGCACTGATCCACAGCGTGTGATTGGCTGTTCGCTGCTGATGTCACAGCACTGATCCACAGCGTGTGATTGGCTGGTCGCTGCTGATGTCACAGCACTGATCCACAGCGTGTGATTGGCTGTTCGCTACTGATGTCACAGCACTGATCCACAGCGTGTGATTGGCTGTTCGCTCACAGCACTGATCCACAGCTGATGTCACAGCACTGATCCACAGCGTGTGATTGGCTGTTCGCTACTGATGTCACAGCACTGATCCACAGCGTGTGATTGGCTGTTCGCTGCTGATGTCACAGCACTGATCCACAGCGTGTGATTGGCTGTTCGCTGCTGATGTCACAGCACTGATCCACAGCGCGTGATTGGCTGTTCGCTGCTGATGTCACAATACTGATCCACAGCGCGTGATTGGCTGTTCGCTGCTGATGCCACATCACGGATCCACAGCGTGTGATTGGCTGTTCGCTGTTGATGTCACAGCACTGAGCCACAGCGTGTGATTGGCTGTTCGCTGTTGATGTCACAGCACTGAGCCACAGCGTGTGATTGGCTGTTCGCTGTTGATGTCACAGCACTGATCCACAGCATGTGATTGGCTGTTCGCTGCTGATGTCACATCACTGATCCACAGCGCGTGATTGGCTGTTCGCTGCTGATGTCACATCACTGATCCACAGCATGTGATTGGCTGTTCACTGCTGATGTCACAGCTAAACTCCTAAACTCAGGATCAAAGCCTGGGTTGACAGAGAAAGCTGATGATCAGCATCATGTGACCAACAAAGCCTGAATTGATTGGTTTGGTTATGTCAACTCGAAACTAATCCTGTAACCCTGAGTTTGTTAAGCTACCATCATGGTACGGCCCCGGGTGGCGCGATTGATCTGGATCGTTTATTTGTTTGTTTTTTGAACGATGAAATAGGAGTAACGAGGCTATTTTTAAAATGTAAGGAGTAGAAAGTACAGATAACTGCGTGAAAATGTAAGGAATAGAAGTAAAAAGTTGGCTGAAAAATAATTACTCCAGCAAAGTATAGATACCCAAAATTTCTACTTAAGGTAACGGAGTATTTGTACTAAGTTACTTGACACCAGTTTCTCTCATCGCTACTCACCAGTGACCGAATTCATGTTTATGATAAACTGATTCACCATATACAGAGAGAAATTAGATCTTTTCTGCTACTCATGTATGAATTCAATAATGTCAGTTAAAGCATTGCAACGTTACATTCAATAATCAAACATTCATTTAACGGTTCTTGTTTAAACTATAGCATTGATTTGAACACTTTAAAAGCTTAAAACACAAACCTTTCTCCAGCAGAATCACAACAGATGCAGGAGCGCGGCGCAGCCTTATGACGTCACATCTCCACTCCAAAATAAAAGTCCTGCTCACATGCTACAGTCACAGATGTGTATAGACATTCACATGCAAATAATAAAACACATATTTAAATGTGTGTTGGTCAATGATGTGCTAAACATAATTACCAAAGAAAGAGTTTGAACCACATCTAATATGTGAGATTCTATTTATGGCTAAACAACAGACTTTTTTCAATATCAAACCAATTTTTGTTTGGTGATGTTTATATATATATAAAAAAAAAAGAAAAAAAAAAAAAGAAAATCAAACAGTAAACATTTGTAATGTATTTAAATGTTTTTTTAGGGACAAGACAAGCATGCAATAGTACATAATAGATGAATGAGCTGGAAAACTGAATATTTTTTCTCAATGAAGAAATCTGACAGATCTCATTTCCTCTTATTCTTCAAAATTATTTTCCTTTCTTAAGAAATGCAGATTCATGCGGCAGAGAAAAAAAGTGCAGTCCACCCTCTTATGAAGACTTCAAATGCCCCAACACCTGTGAAGAGACGACTCTTCTCAAAACTAGTTTTTTTGTTTTTGTTTTTGTGAAATGACGTAGTCAAAGTATAACGACATTTTACCGTATTTATTGCTCGAAGAAAGAAAAAAAAACGGTACTTAACAGTATTTTTGGCTAGCCTATGGAAGACTGCTTCCAGTCTTCATACTGATAAGAGGTGAGTTCCCTTTGGTTTTGCTCATTGTGATAGAAAAATACATCTGCAATTGTAATTAACTCGTATTGTGGATATCAGAACAAACTATTTTTTATTCGCTCGTTTCAGTGATAAAAGCACCAACAGCGACATTGTGAGTTGGATTCCTGACACGAATAATTCCTGATTACAGGGTGAGGTTCATCCAACATGAGATTCTTCTGCAAAGTTAAGCCTTCAAACACTGCTGCATTTAAGTTATGCTTTTCATAACTCGTGAAACCTCCCAATGTTAGACAACCCTAATTTTGGGGTTGTTGTGCTTTCAAATGTGGGGGTATCTGTACATATCTTTCTGAGGGTGATTTATATGGGGCGCCGTTTGTAAAGCGGCTCACGCTGAAAATAACAGCAACATTTTGTCACATTTAGCTTCAAACAATGTTTAAAAAACTGGTATGAATTTTTGACGGTCACTTTTTAGCACATTTACAACCATATTTGTCAACTTAGAAATATTTTAAATAGTTAAATCTAAATGTTAAATCATGCTAAATGTTAAATCTAAATGCTAAATGTTAAATCTAAATGTTTCGGGTGAAACAAAATATTTAACTAATATGCAAATTAAAAATGCCGATAACTGGAAGTGCCAAAATAAAAGCTTGAGGAGGTCAGTGTGTGTTTATAGTATCATGTCAAATAAGTAACGAATAAAAACCATCTCATCCAAGGAAATTTACTCTTGGACATGGATTATCATGATAATAACTAGCTTAAATAATAAACACGTTTGGAGAAACTGTATTTGAAGAGTAGGCTAATGTCACTTTTATGAAAAGTGCGGGACTTATGTGCGGGTAGCCATAATAGCCAGCCACGAGGGGTCTCACGTTGACTGAATGTTATGTCCTCACTCATCATGTCATCACTCTGTCATGTTCACATGCTTAAACGCCAGCAAGAGCCTATATCCCCGCCCGCCCGCTATACATAACATTCAGTCAAAGCGAGACCCCTCGAGGCTGGCCATTATGGCTACAGGTCATCATAAGTCCCGCACGAACAGTGGCATGCCCTTTTAAGCAGTCTGATACATCATTTACAGGAATATCTACATTTACCTCTCACCTGTCAAGAAAACATACAAATTCAACTGAGGTAAATCTAACCGAATCCATAGTTACCACAACACATGTGACTGAAGCTGAAAGCTTTCAAAATATTGACTGATATGATAACAGGTGAACATATTGATGTAGTTGGAAACAGAGAGCATGTGGAGGTTAGTCCAGAAAATGTTGATGAGACATTATTTTTGAATCTGCTGTTTTATCTGAAATGACATGCAAAGTTACTGCTTCCATCTTCAGTCATTCAGACTATAATTGAAGATATGCAGTCAGTTTATGACATCAACCAGTCACACTTTTCAAACTAAACGAGAAGTTGGTTGCACTCAGGGTTCCAGAGGCTTCCATTAATAATGTAATGGACAGTCTGAAAGCAGATGATCTCTTACAAGCCTGTAATAGCCACACACTAAAAACAGAACAGCGCAGGAAAACAGTGTTCAAGAACCTATGCCCATTTGTCTAGGACATAATGAAGCTGGCAAGGAGTGTTTTGTACAGTATATCCCAGTAAAATACAATTGAGCCACTTTTTCACTGGCCTTTTTTCACTGGCAGTCTCTTCCCACCAGTGACTGTAGTAGAAAAGGCAACTGCGTTTTTTTCAAGTGACTACAGTGATGGCATCAGGGAATAGGGTGGCAAATTATGATTTTGGACCTGAAAATACATTGATTGCTCATTAAGCAACTGTAAAAGAAACCAAATTCAGAGAGGGTTGAGTCCGAGTTGAGACCGAGTTCAGAGAGGGTTGAGTCCGAGTCCACAGAGGGCTGAGTCCGAGTCGAGACCGAGTTCAGAAAGGGTTGAGTCCGAGTCGAGTTCAGAGAGGGCTGAGTCAGAGTCGAGACCAAATTCAGAGAGGGTTGAGTCGGAGTCAAGTTCAGAGAGGGTTGAGTCCGAGTCGAGACCGAGTTCAGAAAGGGTTGAGTCCGAGTCAAGTTCAGAGAGAGAGGGCTGAGTCAGAGTCGAGACCAAATTCAGAGAGGGTTGAGTCGAGAGTTCAGAGAGCTGAGTCAGAGTCGAGGCTGAGTCCGAGTCGAGACCAAGTTCAGAGAGGGTTGAGTCTGAGTCAAGTTCAGAGAGGGTTGAGTCGAGTCGAGACCAAGTTCAGAGAGAGGGTTGAGTCTGAGTCGAGACCAGAGTTCAGAGAGGGTTGAGTCTTCAGAGAGGGAGTTCAGAGAGGCTGAGTCAGAGTCGAGAGAGCAAGTTCAGAGAGGGTTGAGTCTGAATCAAGTTCAGAGAGGGTTGAGTCTGAGTCAAGTTCAGAGAGGGTTGAGTCGAGTCCACAGTCGCTGAGTCCGAGTTGAGACCGAGTTCAGAGAGGGTTGAGTCTGAGTCAAGTTCAGAGAGGGTTGAGTCCGAGTCGAGACCGAGTTCAGAGAGGGTTGAGTCTGAGTCCACAGAGGGCTGAGTCCGAGTTGAGACCGAGTTCAGAGAGGGTCCACAGAGGGTTGAGTCCGAGTCGAAACCGAGTTCAGAGAGGGTTGAGTCTGAGTCAAGTTCAGAGAGGGTTGAGTCCGAGTCGAGACCGAGTTCAGAGAGGGTTGAGTCCGAGTCCACAGAGGGCTGAGTCCGAGTTGAGACCGTCAGAGTTCAGAGAATTCAGGTTGAGTCTGAGTCAAGTTCAGAGGGTTGAGTCCGAGTTGAGACCGAGTTCAGAGAGGGTTGAGTCTGAGTCAAGTTCAGAGAGGGTTGAGTCCGAGTCAAGACCGAGTTCAGAGAGGGTTGAGTCTGAGTCCACAGAGGGCTGAGTCCGAGTTGAGACCGAGTTCAGAGAGGGTTGAGTCCGAGTCAAGTTCAGAAAGGGTTGAGTCCGAGTCAAGTCGAGACCGAGTTCAGAGAGGGTTGAGTCTGAGTCAAGTTCAGAGAGGGTTGAGTGAGTCCGAGTTGAGACCGAGTTCAGAGAGGGTTGAGTCCGAGTCCACAGAGGGTTGAGTCTGAGTCAAGTTCAGAGAGGGTTGAGTCCGAGTCGAGACCGAGTTCAGAGAGGGTTGAGTCCGAGTCCACAGAGGGCTGAGTTCAGAGAGGGCTGAGTCAGAGTCGAGACCGAAGTTCAGAGAGGGTTGAGTCCGAGTCCACAAGTTCAGAGAGGGTTGAGTCCGAGAGTCCGAGTTCAGAGAGGGTTGAGTCTGAGAGTTCAGAGAGGGCTGAGAGTCGAGAGTTCAGAGAGGTTGAGGTTGAGTCAGAGGGGCGAGTGAGTTCAGAGAAGGGTTGAGTCGAGTCGAGTTCGAGAGGGCTGAGTCAAGTTCAGAGAGGGTTGAGTCCGAGTCAAGTTCAGAGAGGGTTGAGTCTGAGTCGAGACTGAGTTCAGAAAGGGTTGAGTCCGAGTCGAGTTCAGAGAGGGCTGAGTCAGAGTCGAGACCAAATTCAGAGAGGGTTGAGTCGGAGTCAAGTTCAGAGAGGGTTGAGTCTGAGTCAAGTTCAGAGAGGGTTGAGTCTGAGTCAAGTTCAGAGAGGGTTGAGTCTGAGTCGAGACCGAGTTCAGAGAGGGTTGAGTCTGAGTCAAGTTCAGAGAGGGTTGAGTCTGAGTCAAGTTTAGAGAGGGTTGAGTCTCTAAAGAGTAGAGCGCAGTCTCGGGAGTGCGCTCTACTTGAGGCGGGGGACAGTGAGAGCGAGGCGGTGGCGAATGTTAATGAGCGTCAGCTGTGCGCCACACCGGCCTCGCCTCATGGAGGAGTGACGGGAATATAAAAGGAGGAGCGACGACATGGAGTTTATGTTTGGTTTTGTTTTGTATGTAGGTGGCAGTCGGCCATGAGGGGCTGCCGCCATTATTGTGTTTTGTTTTGTTTTTAGGCGGCAGTCGTCCGTGAGGGGCTGCCGCCGACGTTATGGTTTGTTTTATTTTTGGATTAAAGTTTTTAAATGTTCCCGCCTCCTTCTTCCCTGATCGTTCATTGTTGTTACAAATACATATCGTTTCAAAGCAGCTTTACATAAAATGCATGTTTCATTGATGCAATGTAATTTGGCCCTAATGAACAGGGAGTCTAGGATCAAAGAAAGACATTTCCTCTAAAGTATTCGAGCCCCAGTGAGCAGCCTTAGACACTATGTCGAGGAAATAAAAAGGGCATCGGTGGTGAGGTGTTGGTGAAAACCGTGGCAACAAAATGATGATCATGTGAATTTGTTACAATTTATCAAACATTGCTAAAATAGCATAAGAAGTGTTATGTGAAAGCTTGAATAAAGAGATATCTTTAATCTAGATTAAATCACGTCCTTTAGACGTGCTCTCCTTTCCTGACAAAGTGTAAGTCAAGAATATAGCAAATTTATATGTTCTTTGTGAGTAAACTAATTCTGAACAAACACATTTGTTTTTCAAGCGGTTCATCGGGATAAATCCAGAAAAAGGCACCAAGGCTTGAGGAGTCATATCAAAGCGGACGGGGAAGGTCGCCCAGAAAAAAAGAAAAAAAACCGGTGGACCCTCGTGTCTCCAGTCTGCTTAAAAAAAAATTGATGGATTTTGAGTGGGACTTTATGTAAGTATTACACACACACACACACACTCACTCTTGCATCCTTATTTTTTTCACTCAAAATCAGGTGAATAAGAACTCTCAGGTGTTCTCCGAGTCATTCTCAATGTTTGTGTCCTGAGCTCATGTTTTGGACAGCCTACTTATTATAGTAATTTGTTAAAGTAATTCAGAATCTGATTTGGGGAACATCTTGTTCATTTCTGTTTGTTGTGACTTCTAACCCTTAGAGCTGAAATTTTATTCTTTCTTGTCCTTTATGCTTTTTTCCCCCAAAACTATTTCACAAGTTTAATAAACGAGAGACATGTTTTGAAACAATACTTAAAGCTGCTTTTCTTCTGTTACATCTTTAATTCACTATTTCACCATTACATTAAAACATGATGTTTTATAGCAAGGCCGCTACAGGGAAATGTATTAAATCACAAGGTTTAGAAAATGATCTTTGAAAAGTTGTCCTTTTTGCTAGCTGTCCATTACTCAATAGCAGAGAGGGAGTAAGTCACACATGTGCAAGTCATTTTCTGTGAGAATCAAGTCAAGTCATAGCTTTGGTCAAGCAAGTCGCTGGTAAGTTATGCAAATGTTTGATGATTGAACTGAATTTATATATTAAAATAAGCTAAACCTACAGTAGTTATGGTCTATTGGAGTTTTATTTGCAACAAAAATTCATTTCCACTCGAAAGGTGTCCACATACAGCCGAGTTGTTAATACAATACAATTCTAAAAATGAAAACTACATAGCCTAAAATGTAAATGTAACTGAAATGAGGCCAATATATTGGGTGAGATACGTTCTCTTTGTATTCTTTGAATCGTCTCTCTCCTGCTAGTCCTGTAAGCGTGACCATGTGATTGTTATATGACTAATAAACTTCAGAGAACTCAGATTGTGTTTGTTGCTCACACCCTGACGAAGGCTCATTAGCTAGCACACGTAGGTGTGCAGTACTTGTCACCTGTTTTTAAAATATTAAAGCCATGATGAAATAAAGGCTTTTTGTATTTCTTCAGTAACAGTCGATTGATTTTAGGGGCGTAGCCATCATCTCAAAAGTGAGGGGGACAGAATGTCAAGTGTTATACCCGTTTGTTCTGACCTGTTTCTAATTGATGGTTTTATTTTTAATTTTATCTATTTTTTTGCTTAATTGGCTTAAAATGCTATTTATGTAAGCTAGCTGGGTCTTTTTGACCCCAAACGAAGAAAAACAAAATAGACAAAACGTAATATTACTCACTTTAATCATGTTTTACATTTGTGCAGTGTTGGGGGGATTTAAGCATTTTTTATTTATATAATTTAAATCAATGGGAGACTATAAAAATTACACACACACACACACACACAACGCTACACACGCTCACAGTAGGCGTTTTCAGCAAAACTGGTTAATTATTCAACAAGAAAAAAATAATATACAGTTATCCATCGTGCAACAAGTCGGATACCACATTTCAACTTACAGTGCTTGACCTCTTCGTATGAAAATGAGGGATACAGCGCGGCCCGGAACCCGCCCAATCTGGCAACACTGAACGCGGGTGCGAGCATGGGCGTGCCATGATCCGTGAGGGACTGATTAGCATGGGAACTTGGCCTAGCGCCTTCCATGTTCATTCCGGTTCATTCACGTCTGTCTCTTACGCTAGCTCTCTCTGCGCGCCTGCCGTGCCACGTGGTTAAACAGATATCCATTAAACAAAAACACGTTATTTCGAGTCATTTAACACAAGTCCGAGTCAAGTCTCAAGTCATGAATGTCAAGTCAAAGTCAAGTCTTTTATTAATATTTGTCAAGCAAGTCTCAAGTCCTACATAATTCCCACCTCTGCTCAATAGATTATACAATACCATGTATGTATTTGTATTGTAGTTTACACTAAATCTCTTATGAAGAAGACAATAAACACACAAATAAACGTCCACTAACTGCCAGTGCTTTTCTCAGGATATCATTGTAAAATGTAGAAACAGCTTTATGCTGTATTTGTAAAAACAGTAGCCAACTGTACATTTCAGCAACACCATTAATTTAACAGTAACGTGCTAGCAACCGTGCTGCCAGTTCTTTACTGTTTTTTTAATGGCAACATTTTTAACAGTGTGTGTGTGGAGTGTTTTTCAACTTTTGGTCAAGGTTTAATACTACCTTATTCTGATGGAAGTTTAAAAGGTTAACCCTTAGAGTGTCTTTTGTTGTGCACAAAGGAGTCAATAAAGCATTGTATTTGAAAATACCAGTTTATTCAGAAGTTGGGTTAACAGATTTATATTCATATTCAGTCTGGTTCATTTTTGTTAATTCCTTCTGATTATTATTTTTATAATAAATTCATTGACGGTCGTATAAACCAAGAGTCATGGATTATAAGAAGGTTAAATGAATATGGTTTCTAGCGTCTAGTTAATCCCTGTCCGGGAAACCGCCCCTGGATCAACATGCACCTATGCTAAATACTATACATTGTAATCGTTATGTTCACAACTTGTAATAATTACTTTAATGAGCTCGTTGTTACTGCCCATGTTAGCTAATTGCGTGATTTGTATTATCTTAGAACTGTACATTTCTGAAATCACCTCTGATAACAGATCATTCTACATTGTAATGTAGACGTGCATCTTCTGTAAAGCTGCTTTGAAACGATATGCATTGTGAAAAAGAGATACAAATAAATGTGAATTGAATATTTAACACGGACTACAACTAGGAATAGCGAAACAATTTTCTACTAAATATTGAACTTCTTTCCTCATAATAGCCCGCTTGTTTGCATTAACACGGTAAGCTGTTTGATAGGGGAAGAATTGTTAACATTTATGTCGCGTGGTAACACTGAATAGGTGTATCATTGAAAAGAGTTAACTGTATAATGTCCTGTCTTTGTGATTCATAGGAAGAAAATGACTGTTCAGACAAGGGTAAAGCAATTTCAACCATGAATGATTGAGCGGCTCCGATATCACACAACATGTTGATCTTCAGGTTCACCAGTCTATGAAATGAATCCAAAAATACAGCTAGAATCAACACGGTCCTCACCAGATAAAATACCAGTCTGCTCCAGGAGGGAATTAACAAAATCCCACACTTTTAGGCGGCTGTTGCTGCACTTGCTTATGGCAGTAAAAACATTCTCTTACTTCTTTAGGTCGCAAGGAGGTAGACTTCACACGAGAAGGCTGAGACTGAGCAGAATGAACCAAAGAAGATTTTCTCTCAGAATGTGCTTAACTAAAATCAGATTTGTGTGTAAGCTCCAATTCATCTCCAAACACAGCTGCTTGCGACAGTGAAATTACTTTCTGTTCTATGAGATATGCTCGAAAGTGCTAAAATACGTATATCTACTTCTGTTTCTCCAAATACACTCACCTAAAGGATTATTAGGAACACCTGTTCAATTTCTCATTAATGCAATTATCTAATCAACCAATCACATGGCAGTTGCTTCAATGCATTTAGGGGTGTGGTCCTGGTCAAGACAATCTCCTGAACTCCAAACTGAATGTCAGAATGGGAAAGAAAGGTGATTTAAGCAATTTTGAGCGTGGCATGGTTGTTGGTGCCGGACGGGCCGGTCTGAGTATTTCACAATCTGCTCAGTTACTGGGATTTTCACTCACAACCATTTCTAGGGTTTACAAAGAATGGTGTGAAAAGGGAAAAACATCCAGTATGCGGCAGTCCTGTGGGCCATAGAAGAATGGGCCGACTGATTCAAGCTGATAGAAGAGCAACTTTGACAAATAACCACTCGTTACAACCGAGGTATGCAGCAAAGCATTTGTGAAGCCACAACACGCACAACCTTGAGGCGGATGGGCTACAACAGCAGAAGACCCCACCGGGTACCACTCATCTCCACTACAAATAGGAAAAAGAGGCTACAATTTGCATAAGCTCACCAAAATTGGACAGTTGAAGACTGGAGAAATGTTGCCTGGTCTGATGAGTCTCGGTTTCTCGGTCTCTGTTGAGACATTCAGATGGTAGAGTCAGAATTTGGCGTAAACAGAATGAGAACATGGATCCATCATGCCTTGTTACCACTGTGCAGGCTGGTGGTGGTGGTGTAATGGTGTGGGGGATGTTTTCTTGGCACACTTTAGGCCCCTTAGTGCCAATTGGGCATTGTTTCTGACCATGTCCATCCCTTTATGACCACCATGTACCCATTCTCTGATGGCTACTTCCAGCAGGATAATGCACCATGTCACAAAGCTCGAATCATTTCAAATTGGTTTCTTGAACAATGAGTTCACTGTACTAAAATGGCCCCCACAGTCACCAGATCTCAACCCAATAGAGCATCTTTGGGATGTGGTGGAACGGGAGCTTCGTGCCCTGGATGTGCATCCCACAAATCTCCATCAACTGCAAGATGCTATCCTATCAATATGGGCCAACATTTCTAAAGAATGCTTTCAGCACCTTGTTGAATCAATGCCACGTAGAATTAAAGCAGTTCTGAAGATGAAAGGGGGGTCAAACACAGTATTAGTACGGTGCTCCTAATAATCCTTTAGGTGAGTGTAGAGGCTCTAAAGCAATATGCTTGTTAACATCAAAGGTGGTTGATTATGGATCAACCATTGTAGCCACAATGGAAGCCCCAGCATGGGTAGGGCTGCAAAGCCGATCCAGGGGCAGATTTTAATGCCTCCAGCTTAAGCTGTCGCAGCTTCAACTTAAAAGTCTGCGGATTTCGAGCCTCAGGTCGAACTCAGCCTGAGCCCTTTCCTGCGCTTGTTCCTGTAAGTGGACCATGCAGACTTTCAGCCATCCGTCCCCAGACCCAGTAGAAACCGAGGAAAACAGATCAAAAGACAGCAAGTCTGAGCCTAGGCGTAAACCTCACTCTGCTCTTCGTCCAACACCCCAACACTAGAAGTGCGCACCAGCACCAAGTGGCCCAGTCTCTCCAGCATCAACTCAACCATCTTTAACTCAACCAAACTTTTGTAGCTCTTAATACTTTTCTTAAGAGCTTCCCATAACACAGGAATTTTGTAATGGTCCATAATCTTCAGTAAATCATCTTTTCTATCAAACTCTTCTATGGCTGGGTGATCAATGAAGGACTGCAAATCAAACAAAGACACTTACTAAAAAACATTTACTAATGTTAACAGGTAACCACAGTCCGCACAATCCACTATATGGAAAACAAGGTTGCTTTGTCACCAGCAAATTATATATTTCCTTTTCAATGTCTTTGGGATGGCTATTTTGCATCCCGGATGAGCCCCCAAATGTTACAACCCCTAAAACTGGTCTAGGGGTACAGGAGTCTAACATTTAAAATTGATATTAAAAATGAAATACATACAATGATTGTGCTGTACAAAGAACCACAAGCCCAGTTGAGTATTGAAAAACAAACGGATACATTTGAGTACATAAGATACTAAGTAAAAATAGAAATAGAATATAGATGATATGTATAGTATTTACAGAGTGGTACAATACAACCAACAGGAAGGAAGAAGGGACACGGGCGGTCCCAAAGAAAATTAAATAATAAAACCAAATTAACTTTTAAATGCCCTCTAAATCTGAAAAAAAGGAAAGATAAGTCTTCAGCATCTGTGACGCCCTAACTAAGCTACACTCTATCTAAAAAAACAAAAGTACATGGGGTGGCACTCACCCCTATCCTAATGTACCAATACAAACAGTAATTCCTGTATGTCACGTGATTCTTACCTGTTATCCACTTTTCTTCCAGGCCTATTGACATACAGTGTAAACACTTAAAGAAATATGTTATGCTGAATAATGTAACACTGTGAAACTCCTTCCACACTGACGACACAAAACAGTTCTCTCTTTAGTGACTCCTCATCCTCATCTGAATCTTTCCACACTAATCACATGTGATTGGCTGCTCTCTAGTGTGAATTTCCATGTGGGTATTAATTGTTTTTTTATGTTTAAAGCTCTTTCCACACTGTGTGCAGGTGTAAGGCTTCTCTCCAGTGTGAATTCTCATATGGACTTTAAGGGTTTCATTCTGAGTGAAAGTTTTCCCACACTGTTGGCAGATGTAGGGGGTCTCTCCGGTGTGAACTCTCAGGTGAACTCTAAGACTCCCTTTTTCAGTGAAACTCTTTCCACACTGAGGGCATTTGAAAGGCTTCTCTCCAGTGTGAATTCTCATGTGGTTTTTAAGCCGTTTGTTTTCAGTGAAAGTTTTCCCACACTGTGGGCAGGTGTAGGGGGTCTCTCCGGTGTGAATTCTCAGGTGAACTCTAAGACTCCCTTTTCCAGTGAAGCTCTTTCCACACTGAGGGCATTCGAACGGCTTCTCTCCAGTGTGAATTTTCATGTGAGTATTAAATATTGTTTTTTGTGTAAAACTCTTCCCACACTGCTGGCAGGAAAACGGCTTCTCTCCAGTGTGAATTCTCATGTGGACTTTAAGGCTGTCACCTTGAGTGAAACTCTTCCCACACTGTTGGCAGGAAAACGGCTTCTCTCCATTGTGAACTCTCATGTGGACTTTAAGGTTTCCTTTTTCAGTGAAACTCTTTTCACAATGAGGGCATGCAAAAGGCTTCTCTCCAGTGTGAATTACCATGTGTTTTTTAAGGTTTCCATTTCCAGTGAAACTCTTTCCACACAGTTGGCAGATGTAGGGGGTGTCGCCAGTGTGAATTATCATGTGTTTTTGAAGGTTTCCCTTTGCAGTGAAACTCTTCCCACACTGTTGGCAGGTGTAAGGCTTCTCTCCAGTGTGAATTCTCAAGTGGACTTTAAGATCTCCATGTTGATTGAAACTCTTCTCACACTGAGGGCAGGTGAAAGTTCTAGTTCCTGTCTTCCGAGATCTTTTTCGTGTGGACGTCTTTTTAGTCTGTGAGCATATTTCTTCAGTTATGAAATCATTTTCATAGAGATAGTTCTCTTCCTTTTCATTCAGTTCTTGGCTCTCCTCTTTCAGCGTCATCATGCCTAAGGTGAACAGAGACAAACACAAGTTAACCCCAGTTTAATGGCGTAACACGACAGACACATTCCCCCCACTCTACAGGCGCTCTCTTTATCAATAAACCACAGGTTTGATCTTTAAACTACTACCGTCTTCTGATATTCCGTAATATTTCCTAATCTGGGAAAACTCAAGTTGTAATTAAGAGTTCTACAAGAATGTGAACACATTTTAAAAGCCGCAATCTCATAATTAAGGTAATTCCGACAGGGCATGAAGGCAGCATTAGTATTTGTCTTGTCATTTGATCTCTACATGTCTGTCCACATGAGGCGACCCATTTCATGTTCAATAAAACCACTTTAATTAGGACAAAAATATCACTCATTTCTGTAGAGCTGGACATCTGAATAAGGATCAAATGAGTTCAGCTTTGAGAATGAAACCAACCTGTTTGTGTCTCAGTATCTTCATATTTCACTCTCAATGTTTCTTCAACCTTCACGTCTTCACTCTCCTCCTTAATAAACGCCATCTTAATAACAGCGCGTCACGTGGATCTCAGTCGCTTCAACTGGAGTTTTTTCTGTGTGTTTGTCCTGTTTAAGATAAGGATAATTAACAGAAATATAAACACATCCAAACTAAATCTCTGAGAGTCTCAGTCAGCTCTAGTTCAGTAGTTCAGTCTCTGTAAGAGAGTCAGAGAGAGTTAATGGACTTAAATCATCTGATTAGACTAAAAACACTCAAAACTAAATCTCTGAGAGTCTCAGTCAGCTCTAGTTCAGTAGTTCAGTCTCTGGTCAGAGAGTCAGAGAGAGTTAATGGACTTAAATCATCTGATTAGACTAAAAACACTCAAAACTAAATCTCTGAGAGTCTCAATCAGCTCTAGTTCAGTAGTTCAGTCTCTGTAAGAGAGTCAGAGAGAGTTAATGGACTTAAATCATCTGATTAGACTAAAAACACTCAAAACTAAATCTCTGAGAGTCTCAATCAGCTCTAGTTCAGTAGTTCAGTCTCTGGTCAGAGAGTCAGAGAGAGTTAATGGACTTAAATCATCTGATTAGAGAAAAACAACAAAACTAAAAAACTAAATCTCTGAGAGTCTCAATCAGCTCTAGTTCAGTAGTTCAGTCTCTGTAAGAGTCAGAGAGAGTTAATGGACTTAAATCATCTGATTAGACTAAAAACACTCAAAACTAAATCTCTGAGAGTCTCAGTCAGCTCTAGTTCAGTAGTTCAGTCTCTGGTAAAGATCTGATCAGAGAGAGAGTTAATGGACTTAAATCATCTGATTAAAGACTGAGAAAAACACTCAAAACTAAATCTCTGAGAGTCTCAATCAGCTCTAGTTCAGTAGTTCAGTCTCTGGTCAGTAGAGAGTCAGAGAGAGTTAATGGACTTAAATCATCTGATTAGACTAAAAACACTCAAAACTAAATCTCTGAGAGTCTCAATCAGCTCTAGTTCAGTAGTTCAGTCTCTGTGAGTCAGTAAGAGAGTCAGAGAGAGTTAATGGACTTAAATCATCTGATTAGAGTTAAGACTAAAAACACTCAAAACTAAATCTCTGAGAGTCTCAATCAGCTCTAGTTCAGTAGTTCAAAGTCTCTGTCAGCTCTAGTTCAGTAGTTCAGAGTCAGAGAGAGTTAATGGACTTAAATCATCTGATTAGACTAAAAACACTCTGAGAGTCTCAAACTAAATCTCTCTGTAAGAGTCAGAGAGAGAGTCTCAATCAGCTCTAGTTCAGTAGTTCAGTAGTTCAGTCTCTGTAAGAGAGTCAGAGAGAGTTAATGGACTTAAATCATCTGATTAGACTAAAAACACTCAAAACTAAATCTCTGAGAGTCTCAGTCAGCTCTAGTTCAGTAGTTCAGTCTCTGGTCAGAGAGAGTTAATGGACTTAAATCATCTGATTAGACTAAAAACACTCAAAACTAAATCTCTGAGAGTCTCAATCAGCTCTAGTTCAGTAGTTCAGTCTCTGTAAGAGAGTCAGAGAGAGTTAATGGACTTAAATAATCTGATTAGACTAAAAACACTCAAAACTAGCACTACAAACTATATAGTAGGCTCATATTTAGACATTTAAGCTTTCGATTTGTAGTTTATATTAAATAGATTGCAGTTTCATGAAAACATTTGTAGCAGTCGTGTTTTCCAAAGCTTGTGATAGTTGTTCCCAAAAGTTTGCTTGAAGTGAGTAAACTGTTTTATTGGCGTTGTCACAAAAATTGATTAAACCTGCCAAACTAAAACTAAACCCTAAAGGGAAAGATATGTCACCTAATATTGAAAAGAAAGATGAGGCCAGAGAAACGGAGCACAATGACTACGCAATGGAGATTTCTGTTCAAAATAAAAGAGAACATGGAGAGGGCGCTATGATTACAAGCTTAACACACGGATGAGGTGAATGAGTGGAGATACAAAACGAGCATCTTCGAAAGGAGAACGTGAGAGAACAAGAAAAGGTATAGAAGTAGGTAGTGTCTTCGTATCAAAGGCATAGAAGAGAAAAAAGATGAAGACATCAGATCACATGTCATTCAGATCCTCAGTAAGATTGCATCTGAGCTGGAGGCAAAGATGCAAAGATGGAGGAGCTTGTTGACATTGTCCATAGGCTGGGAAGAAAGATGGACAACAAAAGCAGGAATGTCATCGTGCCGTTCACTCAAAGGCGGGTGAAAGATGAAATCTAGTGTTGAAGCAAAAACTCTCCAAATTGCAAGGCGGAAGGAGTTCGATTCGTGGAGATGCTTCCTCGAGAGGATTTGGAAGACAGACGAAAGCTGTGGCCTCAACAAGCAAGGAGGTCAGGAAAGCTAGCTTTTTTTCATGGTCCATATGGCTTCATAGAAGGACAATGGATTGATGTTGATGGGTGAAGAGCTAATTGTCAAGTGGTTGGAAACTTTTCAATGGGGCACCAGAGCTCTATCTGAAATCTAAGGTTCATATAGAGACTTTAGAGTCTGAGTTTACAAGTGGTGCCTCAATTTGTGTTAGGTACTAGTTCTCTTTTTCTGTTCTAGCGTTAATGATTAAAGGATTAGATTCCAGGATTTTTCTCCACATAATGGTCTTCAATGGGAACCAACGGTTGAAGGTCCAAATCAATGCAGTTTCAGAGGAAGGGCTTCAGAGGCTCTGCACGATCCCAGAGGAATAGGGTCTGATCCAGACAAACCATCGAACATTTAAAAAAAAATTGTTTTAAATGTACGTTTTCAACCACAAATGCTTGTTCTGCTTCTTCACGACGTATGAAGCCATCATGTCGGAAAGGTCACGCCCATGACGTAGGTGGAAGTACCGACCCAGTGTAAAACAAACGTGCAAAGACTAAATCAAATGCAAAAGTAAAAGGTAAAACAATGATGTCGGGCGATTTTGGAGTTGGAGGAGAACATGAAATGGAGTTTTTCGGCACTATCAGGAAATGTTCATTTTGAAGTGAACTAAAATTGTATTTGGTTCTCTGAATGTTAGGGGCTTAAAGGACATTGTTAAAAGGAAAGCAGTTTTTATTTTGTAAAGGGCAAAAGGTTTGTTTGGATGATATGAACGCTGTCTTCCGTACCCGCAAACCCGCTTAAAAAGGGTGGTCTGGGGTCCGGTTCACGTGAACTCCGGCACGGATCACTGCTGATGTGAACGCAATCGTACTAAATCGCAGAGGTGAACCGCTATTAATGATGTGTGATTTGATCAAAATGTGTGTTGTGTGTGTTTCACTCATTTTCCTGACGTACTGCAAGCAGAGAGCTGTAGATCTCATTTCTGCTCGCCTTCAGCGTTCTTTAGAGCATTTGCAGTTCCTTCGTGGCAGATAGACACAAGTGTCATTACGTACTGAAGCTTTGGTACCAAAACCAACGGTTCAAAAACACAAATATAAAAGTGAGGTGAGCAACGCTATTCATTTTGCCACCTTCTCGCTCGCGTCGTTACCAAGCAACGGGGTGAACAGCTGCTGCTTTGATGACGCAAACGCAGTGTACAGGGCTTGATTACATTTATTCCCAAAGCTGAGAAAGATAAAATCATTTTAGACAATCTGAGGCCTAGCACTTTTGCTTAACACAGATTATAATTTTCGCTGCTAGGCTAAAAAAGTAGTTTATGTCTCCCGGCTGGCCTGGGAACGCCTCGGGGTTCCCCCGGAAGAGCTGGAGGAAGCGGCTAGGGAGAGGGAAGTCTGGGCGTCTCTGCTTAGACTGTTGCCCCCGCGACCCGGCCCCGGATAAGCAGAAGATAATGGATGGATGGCTAAAAAAGTATTTCTACTATAATTACTGAGACACAATCAGGGTTTCAGGGAGGAAGGTCAATCCATAATATTAGATTGGTTTTAGATTTACTCGATTATAGTGATATGGTTCAAGGGAGTGGACTTATTTTTTTACAAAGCATGTGATGCCATTGAGCATCCATTAATTTTGAGAACCTTGCAAAATTTTGGTTTTGGATTTACACATTTTATTGAAATGTTATATAATGGACTCAATAGCTCTGTAGCTCTTGGTCATGGAACCTGCTCAAGATTTCCAATGAAAAGGGGGATTCGTCAGGGATGTGGTAGCTCACTATTGTTATTTATAATGGTTGCAGAGTTATCTATATCAATTCAAAATAATGGTATAGAAGCTTTAGATAGGAAAATAATTATACATCAGTTTGCGTTTAAACAGGGAAAACGTGGAGGTGTTTGGTCGCTTCTAACTTGATCTCTGTTTGGTACCTAATGAACGAACTGGGCTCAGTGGGCTAAGCTAAGCGCTATCAAAATGTCACCGCGCGTCAGAGACGAGAGAGGTTTGCATCAACTCCTCTTAGTTAAGGGAAAAACATGGTTTAATATGAAAAAAAAAAAAAAACGTGGTGTATCCCTTTAATATACAAATTTAAATATTTGGGGATTATTATTTTTAAAGATTAATGGAGAATGTGTTAAATGACATAGACTCATTCATAATAGATGGACCTTTGGAAGGGTTCAGTTGTCTAAAATTGACTTTTTTTCAGGCTCGCCCTAGATTAGATTAACAAATAAGGTTAATTTTACATGTATTTGGAGAAATGGAAGCTATTGTCACGCCTCACAACACTATGAAGTTTGGCAGACAGTCAGTGTATTTGGGCTGTTGCCCATTTCTTGGAAGATGATGATGGAGTTGTGTTACTGTAGAGAGTTTAGTGTGAAATGAACTGGTGGTGGTTGGGTGGACATTCATTCATACTCACACAAAATAACGTTCATTACTGTTAGATAAAGAATTACAACGTTACTTTCAATAATCAAACATTCATTTAACGGTTCTTGTTTAAACTATAGCATTGAATTAAAGACTTTAAAAGCTTAAAACACAAACCTTTCTCCAGCAGAATCACAACAGATGCAGGAGCGCGGCGCAGCCTTATGACGTCACATCTCCACTCCAAAATAAAAGTCCTGCTCACATGCTACAGCCACAGATGTGTATAGACATTCACATACAAATAATACAACTTATATAAGCGTATTCTTAGTGAAATATCTAAATAAATGTTGATCAATTATAAACAATAACTATAACAAACTATAACATTGCCTGAACAGTTTGCATTGAATTAAAGACTTTAAAAGCTTAAAACACAAACCTTTCTCCAGCAGAATCACAACAGATGCAGGAGCGCGGCGCAGCCTTATGACGTCACAACACCACTCCAAAATAAAAGTCCTGCTCACATGCTACAGCCACAGATGTGTATAGACATTCACAGACAAGTAATAAAACACATATCAGTTGAATTCTTCATATTTAACTGTGTGTTGGTCAATGATGTGCTAAAAATAACCACCAAAGAAAGAGTTTGAACCACAGCTAATATGTGAGATTCTGTAAATGCTAAACAACATTTATACAAGGTGGACAGGAAACATTTTCAATCTTTTATGAAAAACAGTGAACATTTGTCAAAATATTGTACTTTTTTAAGGTCACAAAAAAAAAACAAGCATGCAATAGCACATAATAGTAGATGAATGGGGTGGAAAACTGAATATTAATTTTTCTCAATGAAGAAATCTGACAGATCTCAGTTCCTCTTATTTCTCAACTTTCTTAAAAATTGCAGTTTCAGCATAAGATTTATATTCATATGGTGTCGCAACTGTAGAGTAATTAGCTGGTGAAGTGGATTTACTTATTGTAGAGTTAACGAAAGTTATCGTGAGCATTGTATGAACATATATATATATATATATAAAGAATGCCTGGAGTAAAATTTTCAATGAAATCAACTCAAAAGAAAAAACAAGTGAAAGGACAGTCCAGCAACGTTAGGTAAGATACTGTATTTATTAAGTTGGCCCACTTTTACAAATCAGTCGCCTTGAAAAGTTTGTTTTGTTTAACACAACAGAATGGGACCTAAATATATTTGTGATCAAGAAATGTAACGTACTTCCACGTACGTCATGTGCGTGACCTTTCCGACGTGATGATGTCATACGCCGTGCAAAAGCAGAACACTGAAGTCGAGCAATTTGTGGTTAAAAAGTACATTATTTTGGTTTTTTTTTTTTTTTATGACCGAAGTTGTATTGCTGTACTAAAACAATGATCGAACGATCCCAGACCTGTGCTGAGGGGAAGCGCAGCGCGAGTCATCGAGAAGCGAGCAGAGAAAAACTGCATTTTCCATGGACAAAGGAAAGTTACTCCTCTCAGAAAACATGCAAAATAAAGATACCTTTAGCGGTTTAATTGCTATTTGGAGCTCATTTTTTGAAAACCTAAAATTCAACCAAAATCAATATTTTTCACTTGTTTTGCCTGTAGCTTGAAATTAGCCCATGCGCATTCAGATTCCTTTTGCCAGCACGGGTCACATGTATATACACTATACTGTCAAAAGTTTTGGGACGTGTGCCTTTACATGCACATGAGCTTTAATGCCATCCCATTCTTAATCCGTAGGGTTTAATATGGAGTTGGCCGATCCTTTGCAGCTCTAACAGCTTCAACTCTTCTGGGAAGGCATTCCACAAGGTTTAGGATTGTGTTTATGGGAATTTTTGACCATTCTTCTAGAAGCGCATTTGTGAGGTCAGACACTGATGTTGGACGAGAAGGCCTGGCTCGCAGTCTCCGCTCTAATTCATCCCAAAGGTGTTCTATCGGGATGAGGTCAGGACTCTGTGCAGGCCAGTCAAGTTCCTCCACACCAAACTCGCTCATCCATGTCTTTATGGACCGACGCTTTGTGCACTGGAGCGCAGTCATGTTGGGACAGAAAGGGGCCGTCCCCAAACTGTTCCCACAAAGTTGGCAGCATGAAATTGTCCAAAATGTCTTGATATGCTGAAGCATTAAGAGTTCCTTTCACTGGAACTAAGAGGCCAAGCCCAACCCCTGAAAAACAACCCCAACCCCTCTCCAAACTTTATACCTGGTAAAGTGTGAAAGGGAAAAGTTTGCTGCAAGGGGGATTATAGTATTAAATCTAAGAAATGTTAATTTCCAGGGTATGGGAAATAACTTTCTTACTGTACAGTACTACTCAAGAGCATGCATCAAAATCTGCATGATCAGGGACAGTATATGAGCATGAAATGAAGACAACTTTATGTGACGTGAACAAGACTTTATTAACTAAACACTTAAATCACTCTAACATACACACACATGCAAACAGTTTACCAAGGGAAAGAGAGCTTAAGCAGAATACTGAAAAGCAAGAAGTTATAGCATTGAGCAGATCAACAGCCTTGAGTATACTTAAATGTATCAAAAAATGAGACTAAGTTTGATATTTGCATGTCTCACCCGTTTGAATTAAACTGTCCTGATGCAATTTGTTGAGGCTCCAGTTGATCTTTGCTGATGAGAGAGAACTGGTTGGAGTCAAAGGATCTTTGGTGAATGGAAAGACAAGGCCACAGCCTGACGCAAACGTAGGGGTCCTCAGAAGACTTCTAGTACAGCATCATCTTCACATGAGGATTTCTCAGAGAAGGGAGCTCAATGTGATCTTATGATCAGTGATATTTTAAACTGTGAAGATGTCACACCCTCTGGAGGCGTGTGAGCCAATAAGATAAGCCAATATGATCCTTTGTCCTCTAGCAGGGCGTCTGAATATGTAATATGTTGATTGGGTGTTTAAGAGATGAATCTTCAAGATTCTTATAATACTAATGTTCACAGAGTTAGCAAGATTTAACAAGTAGGAAAGAAAAATGGATTTCATAGATACCAAATATGGTATTTATAGTTGTGAGTATATGTGATTATAGTTAACCACAGTATGCAACTCTGAAACATTAATACAAAAGAGTTCAAAAGAGAGAGTTAATACACAGGCCAAACCTTATAAAAGGAAAATCATGAGATGGGAAAATGTTTAAACATTTCTCAAGTGGTTATATAAAGAATATATAGGATTAAAAGATTGACAGGAAACTGGACCAATAATGGGTATCTAAGAAAGTGAAAGTAAACAGGAGAAGCGGAGAGAGAAAAACAAAACAAAAAACACGCACACACAAAATACAAGGACGTAACACTGTGAAACTCCTTCCACACTGACGACATAAAACAATTCTCTCTTTAGTGTTGTTCACTTTAAATCTTTCCACACTAATCACATGTGATTGGCTGCTCTCCAGTGTGAATTCTCATGTGGTTATTAATTGTTTTTTTATGTTTAAAGCTCTTTCCACACTGTTGGCAGGTGAAAGGCTTCTCTCCAGTGTGAGTTCTCATGTGGACTTTAAGACTTTCGTTTTGATTGAAAGTTTTCCCACACTGTTGGCAGATGTAGGGGGTCTCTCCGGTGTGAACTCTCATGTGGACTTTAAGACTCCCTTTTTCAGTAAAACCTTTCCCACAATGAGGGCATTCGAAAGGCTTCTCTCCAGTGTGAATTCTCATGTGGACTTTAAGGCGTTCGTTTTGAGTGAAAGTTTTCCCACACTGTGGGCAGGTGTAGGGGGTCTCTCCGGTGTGAACTCTCATGTGGATTTTAAGACTCCCTTTTCCAGTGAAGCTCTTTCCACACTGAGGGCATTCGAACGGCTTCTCTCCAGTGTGAATTTTCATGTGGGTATTAAATATTGTTTTTTGTGTAAAACTCTTCCCACACTGCTGGCAGGAAAACGGCTTCTCTCCAGTGTGAATTCTCATGTGGACTTTAAGGCTGTCACCTTGAGTGAAACTCTTTCCACACTGTTGGCAGGAAAACGGCTTCTCTCCATTGTGAACTCTCATGTGGACTTTAAGGTTACTTTTTTCAGTGAAACTTTTTTCACAATGAGGGCATGTAAAAGGCTTCTCTCCAGTGTGAATTACCATGTGTTTTTTAAGGTTTCCATATCCAGGGAAACCTTTTCCACACTGTTGGCAGGTGTAAGGCTTCTCTCCAGTGTGAATTCTCAAGTGGACTTTAAGATCTCCATGTTGATTGAAACTCTTCTCACACTGAGGGCAGGTGAAAGTTCTAGTTCCTGTCTTCTGAGCTCTTTTTCGTGTGGACGTCTTTTTAGTCTGTGAGCAACTAAAAGATTTTTCTTCAGTTATGAAATCATGATGCTGTTCATAGAGATCTTTCTCTTCCTTTTCATTCAATTCTTGGCTCTCCTCTTTCAGCATCATCATGCCTAAGGTGAACAGAGACAAACACAAGTTAACCTCAGTTTAATGGTGTAACACGACAGATACATTTAGCAACATTTATACCAGTGGTTCTCATACTCATACAATATAAAACATTGAATTTAGTCATAACATAATTGGTATGTTGCCCCCAATTTCTCTTCAGGAGATTTTTGAGTTTGTAAAGAAGCAGTGTAACGTACTGCTCTGAGACTCAAAGGTTGAGGATCCAAATGCAGCTTTATTAAAGGGTAAGCCACAATTGTTGTCAAAAACAGGCAAAAGGTCATACACAGGCAAGCAGTCCAAACAGGCAAACAAGGCAGGAGAGAAAAAAAGCAAAAGGGTAATCCACAGAAAAGGGAAGTAATCCAAGACCAAGAGACTAAGTAATGCAGTGTTACACTTAACAAGAGTTTGCAGTGAATGACATGGTGAACAAGGTTTATATAGGCTAATGAGGTAAATGAGACACAGGTGTAAACAATGAGTGATGAGTCCGGGCAAAGGATTATGGGTAATGTGGTCTTTGATGGTATCACAGTCCGGGGTGGAGTGCCCTCTGGTGGTAATCTCTCTGGACTCTGGGCAGGAGACAAAGTCCTCTCTGGAGGAGACAAAGTTAATTTGTGTGCAGTACACACACACAAAATTGCTGTTGCCATAAGAGTCAGTGCATCATTGACAGGAACAGACACGGGTCCAGGTACGAGAATAGGAAATTCTCTCTCGGGGACTCTCTGGCTTTGAAGTTGAAGTTTATTCGTCATTACACATGTACAAGTACAGTATAACGAAATGAAGTTTGGAGCAAGCCTCCGGGCCGCAGCCGATTATTCAGGCGCCGCCCTACGCTCTCCAGAAATACAAGAATGCAATTTAGCAAGCATTACATAGCAAACACAACAAAACATAAACATAAACATAAACATGACACAGTACACGTGGTCACGTGATGGGATTTTTTGTATGGAGTGGGAGAGGAGATAGATAAACAGGCAGACGGTTGGAGGGGGGGGTGGGATCGGGTAGGTTGTGTATGGTGCGAGTGAGTCTGAGATTGTGTTGTGTGAGAATGTTAGCCATAACTTCAGATGTTTTCGAGTTCAGTTCTATGGTTTGTCCTTGAAGGGAGATAAGGCAGTGCACAGGGAAAGATAGCTGCCCGGCTGACCTCCCAACCGAGAGATAGGGACCAAGTGAGGTTCGTTGGGCTAGTTGATTAGGTCAGGCAAATAATCCATTTGATGATCTTCGGTAATTTGTCCGGATCATAATCAATCAATCAGATCTGGTCCTCAGCATTCGCGTCCGGTCTGTGCAGTTTCCCTAGACATTACGTCCAGCCTCATGGCCAGACCGGTTACAGTCCGTAAAGTTCACCGATCTGACCCCCGATAGAGCCCACTCTACCCTGCGTATCCGCAGTCCGGACTGCGTTGTTACGGTTCAGTTCCTCAATTCCTATCACTTTCTGATCTAATTCCTTCAAACGGTCACACATGCGCTGATTGACCAGTTAATCAATTCCATTTCAGTATTTTCAAGAGTCCAGCAGAGCAGCAGTCAGAGAAGAGAAGAGACGAAACACTAGACAAAACAAAACAGCGCGAGAGCCAGCAGGGAACAGAGAGAAAACACGTCTGCACGGATAGAAGGACAGAAAGGAAAATAGGCGGCCATCTTGGCAGAGGGCTCTGGCATGGCGGTGGCCATCTTGGCAGAGGGATCTGGCGTGGCGGCCATGATGGGACGAGACTCTGGACTGGCGGCCATGACGGAACTGCTGCATTTGTCCTCTGTGACTCCAACAGTGAATGCACAGCCGCTTACCTGAAGGGCATAAATCAAGGAACACTCACTCAGGGACCCTCGAGGACCATCACGGACGAGTTTGGTTTGTAACAGTTTGTTGAGTCCATGGCAAAAAAAGTCAATCAAAATAAAGTCCGGGAGGTTGGTGATGTTTGCAATGTTCAGAAAGTGTCTGATGTGGTCCTTGAGTGAGTGAGTTCCTTAGCATAGATGGACGAGACATACTGCTGGATACATGCTGGGCAAAGTCTTCTGTAACGAACTGCTCCGAGACACGAAGGTTGACCAAACACAGCTTTATTAAAGAGTAATCCACAATTGTAGTCAAAAACAGGCAAAAGGTCATACACACAGGCAAGCAGTCCAAACAGGCAAACAAGGCAGGAGAGACAAGGTAATCCACGGAAAAGGAAAGTAATCCAAGGCCAAGAAATAAGAAACCAGGGAGTATGCTCAGAAATGCAGTGTAACACTTAACAGGACTTTGCAGTGAATGACAAGGTGAACAAGGTTTATATAGGCTGAGGTAATGGAGGTAAATGAGACACAGGTGTAAACAATAAGTGATGATGAGTCCGGGCAAAGGATTATGGGTAATGTAGTCTTTGATGAAATGACAGTCTGGGGTGGAATGCCCTCTGGTGGTAATCAGGGGCACTCTCACTGGTGAATTGTGACAAGCAGAGCCTTAAAATTATTTTCCATAAGGAGAATGAGCTGATGTCCTCAGGCAGGAGCTATACACAAATCCTGTGAAACACGGAAGTAAAACAGTGCCGCCATTACTGCGTGCCTTGCTGCTAAGGAAGTATGCTTTCCTGTAGCTCAAACAATAAGAGCGTGGCGCTAGCAACGCAAAGGTCATGGGTTCGATTCCCAGGGAGAGCAAGAACTGACAAAATGTAAAAACGTGTACCTTGAATGCAATGTAAGTCGCTTTGGATAAAAGCGTCTGCCAAATGCATAAATGTAAGTAGCGGAAGTAGCGTGTTGGTCCCGTTGTTGTTGTAGCAGATGTTAGCTGTATGAAATATTTTTAGTTCTTAGTTCTTTTTTAGTACATATGCTGTCCAGTGATGCCGGGAAGAGCGTGTTGTGTGGTTGGCTGTTTTAACAACAACACAAAACTACAGGCCTGGAATAAAACCGTTTGTGAAATTCACGAACCTTTGTTACACATTGACTGCCCATGTTTACGGCCATACGGATTACTCAGAGTTCCTGGTCGAGCCGAGGACCAAGATGTGCGTCAAAAGTGGATGAAACACATAAACCGAGATGGCTTCAAGCCAAACAAGAATACTGTGGTAAGTTTGGCTCTGACTGTTCAATCTGTTAATGCCACAGATTGCATGCAGTGTGTGTAACATACAGTGAAACAGCGCTAGCTAAGTTTGCTAGCAATATCTTGTTGCTGTGTAACTGGACATTTCTTAAGCTCTTACATTACTGTTTGGTAAACTGAAGTTCCTCTCTTTGCATCAGCTTAAATGTTAGTCCTCGTTGCTTGCTTTGGATAAAAAGATAATTAAACTACTATGTCAACTACAAAGAGATAGATGTTCATCCTTGCAGAAACCTAATATGTGCCACATAGTACATCTGGCACAACAGGAGACTTATCACAAAAGACTAGACAAAACAAATAAGATGGACAGGACAGGATAAACAACAGTTTTCACCCGTACCCCACAAAAACAACAATCATATACACCCCCTTTCACGCATCATAAATAGGATGGTAAAGTGCAACTGTGCACATTTGACGTTAACTAAGAAAGTGCTGTCTTGTTCACACTTATTTGAGACCACCAATTTTTTTTTACCACCAATGCATCGCTCATTTTGTATTCATCTTCATTACCACTCTAAGGTGTGTGGAATAAGTGGTTTTCTTTACGTTCATTTTATCCTCTATCATTCACAGTGCGTTGTGCATTGCTGCCGCGCGCTGCTCTAAGTGCTACATAAGTCCTCATAATCTGTTTGTTACTTCAGGTACATAAATTATTGTTGCATGTTCTTAAAATGTGTTTGTGTAAAATGATTCCGTGATCGCGGAAATTATAGGGCCCTAATATTAGCAACACAGCTAGTAATGACAGTGTTCAGTTTTATTGTGGTCAGCAATTAATACTACGTCTTAATTTCATTACATTACATTTGGCTGACGCAGTTTTACATTAATACATCATGTTGTCAATAAATTACCTTTATCGGTAAGTTTTGGCCACTGCCTGACATCATCTACCCAATGTTCCCTTTCACCAGACATTTTATTTAATGAGCAGGATCCGCTTTCATTGAAATGTCATTAGAGGGCACCGGCAAGTGTCACACCGTCACTCTTCGCAGGCACGCAGTAATGGCAGCAGGCAAGATTGCGGCGCACAGAGTTTGCGGCGGATTTGTGTATAGGGTACCAACTTGTAAGTTGAATAGGTACAAATCTTCTCTAATTCCATTATCAATTAAATTATTGAACGAGGGGGAGGGTAATGTGATGGATAATGTGTACTGTTAGTGTAATATTAGTGTTGTGATTTTTTTTTTTGTGTGGATGAAAACAGATGACTGTAATTAGACAGTGGATTGTTGCATGTTTGACCTGCTCTCTTGATTGCCTAAGACTAGTGGTGGGCCGTTATCAGTGCTAACGTGAGACTCTTATCTGCGATAAAGAAAAATATATCGCCGTTAATCTATTCTCAAAGTTGGGTTGGGAGCTGGGTCTATACTACGCAAGCTATGATGACTTTCACCTTGACATTTTAGCGCGGATGTATACCTAGCCGAATCGCACTGTAGGGGGCGAGAACAAGTCTTCGAACCTGTGTGTATGCCTACTGTGAAATTACCACATCAAACGTGATGTGCTAACATGGATGCAGCTATAAAGCCGCCGGGTTTGCTTCAGGGAAATGTTATTTTTAAGAAGCTTCACAAGGGAAACCTCGACAAGCCTAAGGTTGTTTGCACCTTGTGCAATGCGGAATTAGTTTACTGTAGGAGTTCTTCCAGTCTCAAGTACCACCTAAACACAAAGCATCCCTTAGCTAATGCGGAAGATGCCGGGCCAAGCACTGATGTAGCGCAGGGGAAGAGTCGTCGCCTTCAAAATACTATGTTTGAGTCCGAGGCAAGCCCGTCAGCACAGCTCTATCAGCCAAGCTAACTAATCTCCTCGCTCAGTGGATTGCCACCTGCTGCCAGCCCATCAGTGTGGTTGAAGATGATGGGCTCGAGCTTGCTCTCCAGGCAGCCACAGGTGACCCATCTTACAAACTACCTATGAGGCGAGTTATCATGAGGAGAATACATGACCAGCACGCTGCAGAGAAAGCCGCAAAAGATGAGAAGATGGTAGAGGCGAGGTGTGTAGCACTGACTGGGGACCATTGGACATCTGTCAACAACGATAACTACTTCGGCGTTACTGTACACCTCATCGATGCCAGCTGGGAACTTAACTCCTTCGCTTTAGGTAGGCTACATTATGTAATTTTAAATTACATAATTTAATTTAATTGCTTAGCCTATTAATTACCACAACAACACGAATTACCACCACATTATGTTTGCTTCTTGACGATTTCTAGTTGTTTACTACTAGTAGTGAACTTATTCTGATCTACTTTGTCCGTTAGGTGTGATGAAAACAGAGAAGCGTCACTTTGCAGAAGCGTGTGCCAGGCAGTTTCTCGACGTCGCTAATCAGTGGGGGATAGCTGACAAAATCAACACTATTGGAACAGACAGCGCTCCTAATATGGTGGCAGCAGGGAGGATACTGCCATTCCAGCATTTGCCCTGTGTTGCGCATGTTGTACAGAGAGCTATTGTAATGTCACTTCGGGATCTAGTTTGTCACCAGAAACCATGTGTTCCCCAGGTAAGCCACGCACACACACCCGGCCATCCACGTGATGGAAAAGCACATGTGATTCATCAGACCAGGCCACCTTCTTCCATTGCTCCGTGGTCCAGTTCTGATGCTCACGTGTCACTGTTGGTGCTTTCGGCGGTGGACAGGGGTCAGCATGGGCACCCTGACTGGTCAGCAGCTATGCCGCCCCATACGCAACAAACTGAGATGCTCTGTGTATTCTGACACCTTTCTATCAGAACCAGCATTAACTTCTTGAGCAGTTTGAGCTCCAGTAGCTCGTCTGTTTGATCGGACCACACGGGCCAGCCTTCGCTCCCCACGTGCATCAATGAGCCTTGGCCGCCCATGACCCTGTGGCCGGTTCACCACTGTTCCTTCCTTGGAGCACTTTTGATAGATCCTGACCACTGCAGACAGGGAACACCCCACAAGAGCTGCAGTTCTGGAGATGCTCTGACCCAGTCGTCTAGCCATCACAATCTGGCCCTTGTCAAACTCACTCAAATCCTTACGTACATATAATTTACATTTATGTATTTGGCAGACGCTTTTATTCAAAAAGACTTACATTTCATTCAAGGTACACATTTTTACATTTTGTCAGTTCTTGCTCTCCTTGGGAATCGAACCCATGACCTTTGCGTTGCTAGCGCCACGCTCTTATTGTTTGAGCTACAGGAAAGATTATATAATAGATAATCTGCTTTTAAACTTCATATTTTTTTAATGAACATTTGAATGTGGGTAAAATCCTCTGAATAAGGATCAAATGACTGAGTTGAGCTTTGAGAATGAAACCAACCTGTTTGTGTCTCAGTTTCTTCATGTTTCACTCCCAGTGTTTCTTCAATCGTCACGTCTTCACTCTCCTCTTTAATAAACGCCATCTCTCTAACAGCGCGTCACGTGGATCTCAGGAGTATTTCTGTGTGTTTGTCCTGTTTGATAAGAATAATTAACAGAGAAAAACACATCTAAACTAAATCTCTGAGAGTCTCAGTCAGCTCTAGTTCAGTAGTTCAGTCACTGGTAAGAGTCAGAGAGAGTTAATGGACTTAAATCATCTGATGAGACTAAAAACACTCAAAACTAAATCTCTGAGAGTCTCAATCAGCTCTAGTTCAGTAGTTCAGTCTCTGGTCAGAGAGTCAGAGAGAGTTAATGGACTTAAATCATCTGATGAGACTAAAAACACTCAAAACTAAATCTCTGAGAGTCTCAATCAGCTCTAGTTCAGTAGTTCAGTCACTGGTAAGAGAGTCAGAGAGAGTTAATGGACTTAAATCATCTGATGAGACTAAAAACACTCAAAACTAAATCTCTGAGAGTCTCAATCAGCTCTAGTTCAGTAGTTCAGTCTCTGTAAGAGAGTCAGAGAGAGTTAATGGACTTAAATCATCTGATGAGACTAAAAACACTCAAAACTAAATCTCTGAGAGTCTCAGTCTCAATCAGCTCTAGTTCAGTAGTTCAGTCTCTGGTCAGAGAGTCAGAGAGAGAGTTAATGGACTTAAATCATCTGATTAGACTAAAAACACTCAAAACTAAATCTCTGAGAGTCTCAGTCAGCTCTAGTTCAGTAGTTCAGTCTCTGTAAGAGAGTCAGAGAGAGTTAATGGACTTAAATCATCTGATGAGACTAAAAACACTCAAAACTAAATCTCTGAGAGTCTCAATCAGCTCTAGTTCAGTAGTTCAGTCTCTGGTCAGAGAGTCAGAGAGAGAGTTAATGGACTTAAATCATCTGATTAGACTAAAAACACTCAAAACTAAATCTCTGAGAGTCTCAATCAGCTCTAGTTCAGTAGTTCAGTCTCTGGTCAGAGAGTCAGAGAGAGTTAATGGACTTAAATCATCTGATGAGACTAAAAACACTCAAAACTAAATCTCTGAGAGTCTCAATCAGCTCTAGTTCAGTAGTTCAGTCTCTGGTCAGAGAGTCAGAGTCAGAGGAGAGTTAATGGACTTAAATCATCTGATGAGACTAAAAACACTCAAAACTAAATCTCTGAGAGTCTCAGTCAGCTCTAGTTCAGTAGTTCAGTCTCTGTAAGAGAGTCAGAGAGAGAGTTAATGGACTTAAATCATCTGATGAGACTAAAAACACTCAAAACTAAATCTCTGAGAGTCTCAGTCAGCTCTAGTTCAGTAGTTCAGTCTCTGTAAGAGAGTCAGAGAGAGTTAATGGACTTAAATCATCTGATGAGACTAAAAACACTCAAAACTAAATCTCTGAGAGTCTCAGTCAGCTCTAGTTCAGTAGTTCAGTCTCTGTAAGAGAGTCAGAGAGAGTTAATGGACTTAAATCATCTGATTAGACTAAAAACACTCAAAACTAAATCTCTGAGAGTCTCAGTCAGCTCTAGTTCAGTAGTTCAGTCTCTGTAAGAGAGAGAGAGAGAGAGTTAATGGACTTAAATCATCTGATGAGACTAAAAACACTCAAAACTAAATCTCTGAGAGTCTCAATCAGCTCTAGTTCAGTAGTTCAGTCTCTCTGTAAGAGAGTCAGAGAGAGTTAATGGACTTAAATCATCTGATTAGACTAAAAACACTCAAAACTAAATCTCTGAGAGTCTCAGTCAGCTCTAGTTCAGTAGTTCAGTCTCTGTAAGAGAGTCAGAGAGAGAGTTAATGGACTTAAATCATCTGATGAGACTAAAAACACTCAAAACTAAATCTCTGAGAGTCTCAGTCAGCTCTAGTTCAGTAGTTCAGTCTCTGTAAGAGAGTCAGAGAGAGTTAATGGACTTAAATCATCTGATGAGACTAAAAACACTCAAAACTAAATCTCTGAGAGTCTCAATCAGCTCTAGTTCAGTAGTTCAGTCTCTGTAAGAGAGTCAGAGAGAGTTAATGGACTTAAATCATCTGATGAGACTAAAAACACTCAAAACTAAATCTCTGAGAGTCTCAATCAGCTCTAGTTCAGTAGTTCAGTCTCTGTAAGAGAGTCAGAGAGAGTTAATGGACTTAAATCATCTGATTAGACTAAAAACACTCAAAACTAAATCTCTGAGAGTCTCAGTCAGCTCTAGTTCAGTAGTTCAGTCTCTGTAAGAGAGTCAGAGAGAGTTAATGGACTTAAATCATCTGATGAGACTAAAAACACTCAAAACTAAATCTCTGAGAGTCTCAATCAGCTCTAGTTCAGTAGTTCAGTCTCTGGTCAGAGAGTCAGAGAGAGTTAATGGACTTAAATCATCTGATGAGACTAAAAACACTCAAAACTAAATCTCTGAGAGTCTCAATCAGCTCTAGTTCAGTAGTTCAGTCTCTGTAAGAGAGTCAGAGAGAGTTAATGGACTTAAATCATCTGATTAGACTAAAAACACTCAAAACTAAATCTCTGAGAGTCTCAATCAGCTCTAGTTCAGTAGTTCAGTCTCTGTAAGAGTCAGAGAGAGTTAATGGACTTAAATCATCTGATGAGACTAAAAACACTCAAAACTAAATCTCTCTGAGAGTCTCAATCAGCTCTAGTTCAGTAGTTCAGTCTCTGTAAGAGTCAGAGAGAGAAAGTTAATGGACTTAAATCATCTGATCAGACTAAAAACACTCAAAACTAAATCTCTGAGAGTCTCAGTCAGCTCTAGTTCAGTAGTTCAGTCTCTGTAAGAGTCAGAGAGAGTTAATGGACTTAAATCATCTGATTAGACTAAAAACACTCAAAACTAAATCTCTGAGAGTCTCAATCAGCTCTAGTTCAGTAGTTCAGTCTCTGTCAAGAGTCAGAGAGAGTTAATGGACTTAAATCATCTGATTAGACTAAAAACACTCAAAACTAAATCTCTGAGAGTCTCAATCAGCTCTAGTTCAGTAGTTCAGTCTCTGTAAGAGAGTCAGAGAGAGAGAGTTAATGGACTTAAATCATCTGATTAGACTAAAAACACTCAAAACTAAATCTCTGAGAGTCTCAATCAGCTCTAGTTCAACTAAATCTAGTTCAGTAGTTCAGTCTCTGTAAGAGTCAGAGAGAGAGAGTTAATGGACTTAAATCATCTGATTAGACTAAAAACACTCAAAACTAAATCTCTGAGAGTCTCAATCAGCTCTAGTTCAGTAGTTCAGTCTCTGTCAGAGAGTCAGAGAGAGTTAATGGACTTAAATCATCTGAAGACTAAAAACACTCAAAACTAAATCTCTGAGAGTCTCAGTCAGCTCTAGTTCAGTAGTTCAGTCTCTGTCAAGAGTCAGAGAGAGAGTTAATGGACTTAAATCATCTGATTAGACTAAAAACACTCAAAACTAAATCTCTGAGAGTCTCAATCAGCTCTAGTTCAGTAGTTCAGTCTCTGTAAGAGAGTCAGAGAGAGTTAATGGACTTAAATCATCTGATTAGACTAAAAACACTCAAAACTAAATCTCTGAGAGTCTCAATCAGCTCTAGTTCAGTAGTTCAGTCTCTGTCAGAGAGTCAGAGAGAGTTAATGGACTTAAATCATCTGATTAGACTAAAAACACTCAAACTAAATCTCTGAGAGTCTCAATCAGCTCTAGTTCAGTAGTTCAGTCTCTGTCAGAGAGTCAGAGAGAGTTAATGGACTTAAATCATCTGATTAGACTAAAAACACTCAAAACTAAATCTCTGAGAGTCTCAGTCAGCTCTAGTTCAGTAGTTCAGTCTCTGTAAGAGAGAGAGAGAGTTAATGGACTTAAATCATCTGATTAGACTAAAAACACTCAAAACTAAATCTCTGAGAGTCTCAATCAGCTCTAGTTCAGTAGTTCAGTCTCTGTAAGAGAGTCAGAGAGAGTTAATGGACTTAAATCATCTGATTGAGACTAAAAACACTCAAAACTAAATCTCTGAGAGTCTCAATCAGCTCTAGTTCAGTAGTTCAGTCTCTGTAAGAGAGTCAGAGAGAGTTAATGGACTTAAATCATCTGATTAGACTAAAAACACTCAAAACTAAATCTCTGAGAGTCTCAATCAGCTCTAGTTCAGTAGTTCAGTCTCTGTAAGAGAGTCAGAGAGAGTTAATGGACTTAAATCATCTGATTAGACTAAAAACACTCAAAACTAAATCTCTGAGAGTCTCAATCAGCTCTAGTTCAGTAGTTCAGTCTCTGTAAGAGAGTCAGAGAGAGTTAATGGACTTAAATCATCTGATTAGACTAAAAACACTCAAAACTAAATCTCTGAGAGTCTCAGTCAGCTCTAGTTCAGTAGTTCAGTCTCTGTAAGAGAGTCAGAGAGAGTTAATGGACTTAAATCATCTGATTAGACTAAAAACACTCAAAACTAAATCTCTGAGAGTCTCAGTCAGCTCTAGTTCAGTAGTTCAGTCTCTGTAAGAGAGTCAGAGAGAGTTAATGGACTTAAATCATCTGATGAGACTAAAAACACTCAAAACTAAATCTCTGAGAGTCTCAGTCAGCTCTAGTTCAGTAGTTCAGTCTCTGTAAGAGAGTCAGAGAGAGTTAATGGACTTAAATCATCTGATTAGACTAAAAACACTCAAAACTAAATCTCTGAGAGTCTCAATCAGCTCTAGTTCAGTAGTTCAGTCTCTGTAAGAGAGTCAGAGAGAGTTAATGGACTTAAATCATCTGATGAGACTAAAAACACTCAAAACTAAATCTCTGAGAGTCTCAATCAGCTCTAGTTCAGTAGTTCAGTCTCTGTAAGAGAGTCAGAGAGAGTTAATGGACTTAAATCATCTGATTAGACTAAAAACACTCAAAACTAAATCTCTGAGAGTCTCAGTCAGCTCTAGTTCAGTAGTTCAGTCTCTGTAAGAGTCAGAGAGAGAGTTAATGGACTTAAATCATCTGATTAGACTAAAAACACTCAAAACTAAATCTCTGAGAGTCTCAGTCAGCTCTAGTTCAGTAGTTCAGTCTCTGGTCAGAGAGTCAGAGAGAGTTAATGGACTTAAATCATCTGATTAGACTAAAAACACTCAAAACTAAATCTCTGAGAGTCTCAATCAGCTCTAGTTCAGTAGTTCAGTCTCTGTAAGAGTCAGAGAGAGAGAGTTAATGGACTTAAATCATCTGATTAGACTAAAAACACTCAAAACTAAATCTCTGAGAGTCTCAATCAGCTCTAGTTCAGTAGTTCAGTCTCTGTAAGAGAGTCAGAGAGAGTTAATGGACTTAAATCATCTGATGAGACTAAAAACACTCAAAACTAAATCTCTGAGAGTCTCAGTCAGCTCTAGTTCAGTAGTTCAGTCTCTGTAAGAGAGTCAGAGAGAGTTAATGGACTTAAATCATCTGATTAGACTAAAAACACTCAAAACTAAATCTCTGAGAGTCTCAATCAGCTCTAGTTCAGTAGTTCAGTCTCTGTCAGAGAGTCAGAGAGAGTTAATGGACTTAAATCATCTGATTAGACTAAAAACACTCAAAACTAAATCTCTGAGAGTCTCAATCAGCTCTAGTTCAGTAGTTCAGTCTCTGGTAAGAGAGTCAGAGAGAGTTAATGGACTTAAATCATCTGATGAGACTAAAAACACTCAAAACTAAATCTCTGAGAGTCTCAATCAGCTCTAGTTCAGTAGTTCAGTCTCTGTCAGAGAGTCAGAGAGAGTTAATGGACTTAAATCATCTGATTAGACTAAAAACACTCAAAACTAAATCTCTGAGAGTCTCAGTCAGCTCTAGTTCAGTAGTTCAGTCTCTGTAAGAGAGTCAGAGAGAGTTAATGGACTTAAATCATCTGATTAGACTAAAAACACTCAAAACTAAATCTCTGAGAGTCTCAATCAGCTCTAGTTCAGTAGTTCAGTCTCTGTCAGAGAGTCAGAGAGAGTTAATGGACTTAAATCATCTGATTAGACTAAAAACACTCAAAACTAAATCTCTGAGAGTCTCAATCAGCTCTAGTTCAGTAGTTCAGTCTCTGTCAGAGAGTCAGAGAGAGTTAATGGACTTAAATCATCTGATTAGACTAAAAACACTCAAAACTAAATCTCTGAGAGTCTCAATCAGCTCTAGTTCAGTAGTTCAGTCTCTGTAAGAGAGTCAGAGAGAGTTAATGGACTTAAATCATCTGATTAGACTAAAAACACTCAAAACTAAATCTCTGAGAGTCTCAATCAGCTCTAGTTCAGTAGTTCAGTCTCTGGTCAGAGAGTCAGAGAGAGTTAATGGACTTAAATCATCTGATTAGACTAAAAACACTCAAAACTAAATCTCTGAGAGTCTCAATCAGCTCTAGTTCAGTAGTTCAGTCTCTCTGTAAGAGAGTCAGAGAGAGTTAATGGACTTAAATCATCTGATTAGACTAAAAACACTCAAAACTAAATCTCTGAGAGTCTCAATCAGCTCTAGTTCAGTAGTTCAGTCTCTGGTCAGAGAGTCAGAGAGAGTTAATGGACTTAAATCATCTGATAAAAACACTCAAAACTAAAAACACTCAAAACTAAATCTCTGAGAGTCTCAATCAGCTCTAGTTCAGTAGTTCAGTCTCTGGTCAGAGAGTCAGAGAGAGAGAGTTAATGGACTTAAATCATCTGATTAGACTAAAAACACTCAAAACTAAATCTCTGAGAGTCTCAATCAGCTCTAGTTCAGTAGTTCAGTCTCTGTAAGAGAGTCAGAGAGAGTTAATGGACTTAAATCATCTGATTAGACTAAAAACACTCAAAACTAAATCTCTGAGAGTCTCAATCAGCTCTAGTTCAGTAGTTCAGTCTCTGTCAGAGAGTCAGAGAGAGTTAATGGACTTAAATCATCTGATGAGACTAAAAACACTCAAAACTAAATCTCTGAGAGTCTCAATCAGCTCTAGTTCAGTAGTTCAGTCTCTGGTCAGAGAGTCAGAGAGAGTTAATGGACTTAAATCATCTGATTAGACTAAAAACACTCAAAACTAAATCTCTGAGAGTCTCAATCAGCTCTAGTTCAGTAGTTCAGTCTCAGTCTAAGAGAGTCAGAGAGAGTTAATGGACTTAAATCATCTGATTAGACTAAAAACACTCAAAACTAAATCTCTGAGAGTCTCAATCAGCTCTAGTTCAGTAGTTCAGTCTCTGGTCAGAGAGTCAGAGAGAGTTAATGGACTTAAATCATCTGATTAGACTAAAAACACTCAAAACTAAATCTCTGAGAGTCTCAATCAGCTCTAGTTCAGTAGTTCAGTCTCTGTAGAGAGTCAGAGAGAGTTAATGGACTTAAATCATCTGATTAGACTAAAAACACTCAAAACTAAATCTCTGAGAGTCTCAATCAGCTCTAGTTCAGTAGTTCAGTCTCTGGTCAGAGAGTCAGAGAGAGTTAATGGACTTAAATCATCTGATTAGACTAAAAACACTCAAAACTAAATCTCTGAGAGTCTCAATCAGCTCTAGTTCAGTAGTTCAGTCTCTGTAAGAGTCAGAGAGAGTTAATGGACTTAAATCATCTGATAGACTAAAAACACTCAAAACTAAATCTCTGAGAGTCTCAATCAGCTCTAGTTCAGTAGTTCAGTCTCTGGTCAGAGAGTCAGAGAGAGTTAATGGACTTAAATCATCTGATTAGACTAAAAACACTCAAAACTAAATCTCTGAGAGTCTCAATCAGCTCTAGTTCAGTAGTTCAGTCTCTGGTAAGAGAGTCAGAGAGAGTTAATGGACTTAAATCATCTGATTAGACTAAAAACACTCAAAACTAAATCTCTGAGAGTCTCAGTCAGCTCTAGTTCAGTAGTTCAGTCTCTGGTCAGAGAGTCAGAGAGAGTTAATGGACTTAAATCATCTGATTAGACTAAAAACACTCAAAACTAAATCTCTGAGAGTCTCAATCAGCTCTAGTTCAGTAGTTCAGTCTCTGGTAGAGAGTCAGAGAGAGTTAATGGACTTAAATCATCTGATTAGACTAAAAACACTCAAAACTAAATCTCTGAGAGTCTCAATCAGCTCTAGTTCAGTAGTTCAGTCTCTGTAAGAGAGTCAGAGAGAGTTAATGGACTTAAATCATCTGATTAGACTAAAAACACTCAAAACTAAATCTCTGAGAGTCTCAATCAGCTCTAGTTCAGTAGTTCAGTCTCTGGTCAGAGAGTCAGAGAGAGTTAATGGACTTAAATCATCTGATTAGACTAAAACACTCAAAACTAAATCTCTGAGAGTCTCAATCAGCTCTAGTTCAGTAGTTCAGTCTCTGGTAAGAGAGTCAGAGAGAGTTAATGGACTTAAATCATCTGATTAGACTAAAAACACTCAAAACTAAATCTCTGAGAGTCTCAATCAGCTCTAGTTCAGTAGTTCAGTCTCTGTAAGAGAGTCAGAGAGAGTTAATGGACTTAAATCATCTGATTAGACTAAAAACACTCAAAACTAAATCTCTGAGAGTCTCAATCAGCTCTAGTTCAGTAGTTCAGTCTCTGGTAAGAGAGTCAGAGAGAGTTAATGGACTTAAATCATCTGATTAGACTAAAAACACTCAAAACTAAATCTCTGAGAGTCTCAATCAGCTCTAGTTCAGTAGTTCAGTCTCTGGTAAGAGAGTCAGAGAGAGTTAATGGACTTAAATCATCTGATTAGACTAAAAACACTCAAAACTAAATCTCTGAGAGTCTCAATCAGCTCTAGTTCAGTAGTTCAGTCTCTGGTCAGAGAGTCAGAGAGAGTTAATGGACTTAAATCATCTGATGAGACTAAAAACACTCAAAACTAAATCTCTGAGAGTCTCAATCAGCTCTAGTTCAGTAGTTCAGTCTCTGGTAAGAGAGTCAGAGAGAGTTAATGGACTTAAATCATCTGATTAGACTAAAAACACTCAAAACTAAATCTCTGAGAGTCTCAATCAGCTCTAGTTCAGTAGTTCAGTCTCTGGTAAGAGAGTCAGAGAGAGTTAATGGACTTAAATCATCTGATTAGACTAAAAACACTCAAAACTAAATCTCTGAGAGTCTCAATCAGCTCTAGTTCAGTAGTTCAGTCTCTGGTCAGAGAGTCAGAGAGAGTTAATGGACTTAAATCATCTGATTAGACTAAAAACACTCAAAACTAAATCTCTGAGAGTCTCAATCAGCTCTAGTTCAGTAGTTCAGTCTCTGTAAGAGAGTCAGAGAGAGTTAATGGACTTAAATCATCTGATTAGACTAAAAACACTCAAAACTAAATCTCTGAGAGTCTCAATCAGCTCTAGTTCAGTAGTTCAGTCTCTGTAAGAGAGTCAGAGAGAGTTAATGGACTTAAATCATCTGATTAGACTAAAAACACTCAAAACTAAATCTCTGAGAGTCTCAATCAGCTCTAGTTCAGTAGTTCAGTCTCTGTAAGAGAGTCAGAGAGAGTTAATGGACTTAAATCATCTGATTAGACTAAAAACACTCAAAACTAAATCTCTGAGAGTCTCAATCAGCTCTAGTTCAGTAGTTCAGTCTCTGGTCAGAGAGTCAGAGAGAGTTAATGGACTTAAATCATCTGATTAGACTAAAAACACTCAAAACTAAATCTCTGAGAGTCTCAATCAGCTCTAGTTCAGTAGTTCAGTCTCTGTAAGAGAGTCAGAGAGAGTTAATGGACTTAAATCATCTGATTAGACTAAAAACACTCAAAACTAAATCTCTGAGAGTCTCAATCAGCTCTAGTTCAGTAGTTCAGTCTCTGTAAGAGAGTCAGAGAGAGTTAATGGACTTAAATCATCTGATTAGACTAAAAACACTCAAAACTAAATCTCTGAGAGTCTCAATCAGCTCTAGTTCAGTAGTTCAGTCTCTGTAAGAGTCAGAGAGAGAGAGTTAATGGACTTAAATCATCTGATTAGACTAAAAACACTCAAAACTAAATCTCTGAGAGTCTCAATCAGCTCTAGTTCAGTAGTTCAGTCTCTGTAAGAGAGTCAGAGAGAGTTAATGGACTTAAATCATCTGATTAGACTAAAAACACTCAAAACTAAATCTCTGAGAGTCTCAATCAGCTCTAGTTCAGTAGTTCAGTCTCTGTAAGAGAGTCAGAGAGAGTTAATGGACTTAAATCATCTGATTAGACTAAAAACACTCAAAACTAAATCTCTGAGAGTCTCAATCAGCTCTAGTTCAGTAGTTCAGTCTCTGTAAGAGAGTCAGAGAGAGTTAATGGACTTAAATCATCTGATGAGACTAAAAACACTCAAAACTAAATCTCTGAGAGTCTCAATCAGCTCTAGTTCAGTAGTTCAGTCTCTGGTCAGAGAGAGTCAGAGAGAGTTAATGGACTTAAATCATCTGATTAGACTAAAAACACTCAAAACTAAATCTCTGAGAGTCTCAATCAGCTCTAGTTCAGTAGTTCAGTCTCTGGTCAGAGAGTCAGAGAGAGTTAATGGACTTAAATCATCTGATTAGACTAAAAACACTCAAAACTAAATCTCTGAGAGTCTCAATCAGCTCTAGTTCAGTAGTTCAGTCTCTGGTCAGAGAGTCAGAGAGAGTTAATGGACTTAAATCATCTGATTAGACTAAAAACACTCAAAACTAAATCTCTGAGAGTCTCAATCAGCTCTAGTTCAGTAGTTCAGTCTCTGGTCAGAGAGTCAGAGAGAGTTAATGGACTTAAATCATCTGATTAGACTAAAAACACTCAAAACTAAATCTCTGAGAGTCTCAATCAGCTCTAGTTCAGTAGTTCAGTCTCTGGTCAGAGAGTCAGAGAGAGTTAATGGACTTAAATCATCTGATTAGACTAAAAACACTCAAAACTAAATCTCTGAGAGTCTCAATCAGCTCTAGTTCAGTAGTTCAGTCTCTGTAAGAGAGTCAGAGAGAGTTAATGGACTTAAATCATCTGATTAGACTAAAAACACTCAAAACTAAATCTCTGAGAGTCTCAATCAGCTCTAGTTCAGTAGTTCAGTCTCTGTAAGAGAGTCAGAGAGAGTTAATGGACTTAAATCATCTGATTAGACTAAAAACACTCAAAACTAAATCTCTGAGAGTCTCAATCAGCTCTAGTTCAGTAGTTCAGTCTCTGGTCAGAGAGTCAGAGAGAGTTAATGGACTTAAATCATCTGATTAGACTAAAACACTCAAAACTAAATCTCTGAGAGTCTCAATCAGCTCTAGTTCAGTAGTTCAGTCTCTGTAAGAGAGTCAGAGAGAGTTAATGGACTTAAATCATCTGATTAGACTAAAAACACTCAAAACTAAATCTCTGAGAGTCTCAATCAGCTCTAGTTCAGTAGTTCAGTCTCTGGTCAGAGAGTCAGAGAGAGTTAATGGACTTAAATCATCTGATTAGACTAAAAACACTCAAAACTAAATCTCTGAGAGTCTCAATCAGCTCTAGTTCAGTAGTTCAGTCTCTGTAAGAGAGTCAGAGAGAGTTAATGGACTTAAATCATCTGATTAGACTAAAAACACTCAAAACTAAATCTCTGAGAGTCTCAATCAGCTCTAGTTCAGTAGTTCAGTCTCTGTAGAGAGTCAGAGAGAGTTAATGGACTTAAATCATCTGATTAGACTAAAAACACTCAAAACTAAATCTCTGAGAGTCTCAATCAGCTCTAGTTCAGTAGTTCAGTCTCTGGCAGAGAGTCAGAGAGAGTTAATGGACTTAAATCATCTGATTAGACTAAAAACACTCAAAACTAAATCTCTGAGAGTCTCAATCAGCTCTAGTTCAGTAGTTCAGTCTCTGGTCAGAGAGTCAGAGAGAGTTAATGGACTTAAATCATCTGATTAGACTAAAAACACTCAAAACTAAATCTCTGAGAGTCTCAATCAGCTCTAGTTCAGTAGTTCAGTCTCTGGTCAGAGAGTCAGAGAGAGTTAATGGACTTAAATCATCTGATTAGACTAAAAACACTCAAAACTAAATCTCTGAGAGTCTCAATCAGCTCTAGTTCAGTAGTTCAGTCTCTGTAAGAGAGTCAGAGAGAGTTAATGGACTTAAATCATCTGATTAGACTAAAAACACTCAAAACTAAATCTCTGAGAGTCTCAATCAGCTCTAGTTCAGTAGTTCAGTCTCTGTAAGAGAGTCAGAGAGAGTTAATGGACTTAAATCATCTGATTAGACTAAAAACACTCAAAACTAAATCTCTGAGAGTCTCAATCAGCTCTAGTTCAGTAGTTCAGTCTCTGTAAGAGAGTCAGAGAGAGTTAATGGACTTAAATCATCTGATTAGACTAAAAACACTCAAAACTAAATCTCTGAGAGTCTCAATCAGCTCTAGTTCAGTAGTTCAGTCTCTGTAAGAGAGTCAGAGAGAGTTAATGGACTTAAATCATCTGATTAGACTAAAAACACTCAAAACTAAATCTCTGAGAGTCTCAATCAGCTCTAGTTCAGTAGTTCAGTCTCTGGTCAGAGAGTCAGAGAGAGTTAATGGACTTAAATCATCTGATTAGACTAAAAACACTCAAAACTAAATCTCTGAGAGTCTCAGTCAGCTCTAGTTCAGTAGTTCAGTCTCTGGTAAGAGAGTCAGAGAGAGTTAATGGACTTAAATCATCTGATTAGACTAAAAACACTCAAAACTAAATCTCTGAGAGTCTCAATCAGCTCTAGTTCAGTAGTTCAGTCTCTGTAAGAGAGTCAGAGAGAGTTAATGGACTTAAATCATCTGATTAGACTAAAAACACTCAAAACTAAATCTCTGAGAGTCTCAATCAGCTCTAGTTCAGTAGTTCAGTCTCTGTAAGAGAGTCAGAGAGAGTTAATGGACTTAAATCATCTGATTAGACTAAAAACACTCAAAACTAAATCTCTGAGAGTCTCAATCAGCTCTAGTTCAGTAGTTCAGTCTCTGTCAAGAGAGTCAGAGAGAGTTAATGGACTTAAATCATCTGATTAGACTAAAAACACTCAAAACTAAATCTCTGAGAGTCTCAATCAGCTCTAGTTCAGTAGTTCAGTCTCTGTAGAGAGTCAGAGAGAGTTAATGGACTTAAATCATCTGATTAGACTAAAAACACTCAAAACTAAATCTCTGAGAGTCTCAATCAGCTCTAGTTCAGTAGTTCAGTCTCTGGTCAGAGAGTCAGAGAGAGTTAATGGACTTAAATCATCTGATTAGACTAAAAACACTCAAAACTAAATCTCTGAGAGTCTCAATCAGCTCTAGTTCAGTAGTTCAGTCTCTGGTAGAGAGTCAGAGAGAGTTAATGGACTTAAATCATCTGATTAGACTAAAAACACTCAAAACTAAATCTCTGAGAGTCTCAATCAGCTCTAGTTCAGTAGTTCAGTCTCTGTAAGAGAGTCAGAGAGAGTTAATGGACTTAAATCATCTGATTAGACTAAAAACACTCAAAACTAAATCTCTGAGAGTCTCAATCAGCTCTAGTTCAGTAGTTCAGTCTCTGTAAGAGAGTCAGAGAGAGTTAATGGACTTAAATCATCTGATTAGACTAAAAACACTCAAAACTAAATCTCTGAGAGTCTCAATCAGCTCTAGTTCAGTAGTTCAGTCTCTGGTCAGAGAGTCAGAGAGAGTTAATGGACTTAAATCATCTGATTAGACTAAAAACACTCAAAACTAAATCTCTGAGAGTCTCAATCAGCTCTAGTTCAGTAGTTCAGTCTCTGTAAGAGAGTCAGAGAGAGTTAATGGACTTAAATCATCTGATGAGACTAAAAACACTCAAAACTAAATCTCTGAGAGTCTCAATCAGCTCTAGTTCAGTAGTTCAGTCTCTGGTCAGAGAGTCAGAGAGAGTTAATGGACTTAAATCATCTGATTAGACTAAAAACACTCAAAACTAAATCTCTGAGAGTCTCAATCAGCTCTAGTTCAGTAGTTCAGTCTCTGTAAGAGAGTCAGAGAGAGTTAATGGACTTAAATCATCTGATTAGACTAAAAACACTCAAAACTAAATCTCTGAGAGTCTCAATCAGCTCTAGTTCAGTAGTTCAGTCTCTGGTCAGAGAGTCAGAGAGAGTTAATGGACTTAAATCATCTGATTAGACTAAAAACACTCAAAACTAAATCTCTGAGAGTCTCAATCAGCTCTAGTTCAGTAGTTCAGTCTCTGGTCAGAGAGTCAGAGAGAGTTAATGGACTTAAATCATCTGATTAGACTAAAAACACTCAAAACTAAATCTCTGAGAGTCTCAATCAGCTCTAGTTCAGTAGTTCAGTCTCTGTAAGAGAGTCAGAGAGAGTTAATGGACTTAAATCATCTGATTAGACTAAAAACACTCAAAACTAAATCTCTGAGAGTCTCAATCAGCTCTAGTTCAGTAGTTCAGTCTCTGGTAAGAGAGTCAGAGAGAGTTAATGGACTTAAATCATCTGATTAGACTAAAAACACTCAAAACTAAATCTCTGAGAGTCTCAATCAGCTCTAGTTCAGTAGTTCAGTCTCTGGTAAGAGAGTCAGAGAGAGTTAATGGACTTAAATCATCTGATTAGACTAAAAACACTCAAAACTAAATCTCTGAGAGTCTCAATCAGCTCTAGTTCAGTAGTTCAGTCTCTGGTCAGAGAGTCAGAGAGAGTTAATGGACTTAAATCATCTGATTAGACTAAAAACACTCAAAACTAAATCTCTGAGAGTCTCAGTCAGCTCTAGTTCAGTAGTTCAGTCTCTGTAAGAGTCAGAGAGAGTTAATGGACTTAAATCATCTGATTAGACTAAAAACACTCAAAACTAAATCTCTGAGAGTCTCAGTCAGCTCTAGTTCAGTAGTTCAGTCTCTGGTCAGAGAGTCAGAGAGAGTTAATGGACTTAAATCATCTGATTAGACTAAAAACACTCAAAACTAAATCTCTGAGAGTCTCAGTCAGCTCTAGTTCAGTAGTTCAGTCTCTGTAAGAGAGTCAGAGAGAGTTAATGGACTTAAATCATCTGATTAGACTAAAAACACTCAAAACTAAATCTCTGAGAGTCTCAATCAGCTCTAGTTCAGTAGTTCAGTCTCTGGTCAGAGAGTCAGAGAGAGAGTTAATGGACTTAAATCATCTGATTAGACTAAAAACACTCAAAACTAAATCTCTGAGAGTCTCAATCAGCTCTAGTTCAGTAGTTCAGTCTCTGTAAGAGAGTCAGAGAGAGTTAATGGACTTAAATCATCTGATTAGACTAAAAACACTCAAAACTAAATCTCTGAGAGTCTCAGTCAGCTCTAGTTCAGTAGTTCAGTCTCTGGTCAGAGAGTCAGAGAGAGTTAATGGACTTAAATCATCTGATTAGACTAAAAACACTCAAAACTAAATCTCTGAGAGTCTCAGTCAGCTCTAGTTCAGTAGTTCAGTCTCTGTCAGAGAGTCAGAGAGAGTTAATGGACTTAAATCATCTGATTAGACTAAAAACACTCAAAACTAAATCTCTGAGAGTCTCAGTCAGCTCTAGTTCAGTAGTTCAGTCTCTGGTCAGAGAGTCAGAGAGAGTTAATGGACTTAAATCATCTGATTAGACTAAAAACACTCAAAACTAAATCTCTGAGAGTCTCAGTCAGCTCTAGTTCAGTAGTTCAGTCTCTGTCAAGAGAGAGAGAGAGTTAATGGACTTAAATCATCTGATTAGACTAAAAACACTCAAAACTAAATCTCTGAGAGTCTCAGTCAGCTCTAGTTCAGTAGTTCAGTCTCTGGTCAGAGAGTCAGAGAGAGTTAATGGACTTAAATCATCTGATTAGACTAAAAACACTCAAAACTAAATCTCTGAGAGTCTCAGTCAGCTCTAGTTCAGTAGTTCAGTCTCTGGTCAGAGAGTCAGAGAGAGTTAATGGACTTAAATCATCTGATTAGACTAAAAACACTCAAAACTAAATCTCTGAGAGTCTCAGTCAGCTCTAGTTCAGTAGTTCAGTCTCTGGTCAGAGAGTCAGAGAGAGTTAATGGACTTAAATCATCTGATTAGACTAAAAACACTCAAAACTAAATCTCTGAGAGTCTCAGTCAGCTCTAGTTCAGTAGTTCAGTCTCTGGTCAGAGAGTCAGAGAGAGTTAATGGACTTAAATCATCTGATTAGACTAAAAACACTCAAAACTAAATCTCTGAGAGTCTCAGTCAGCTCTAGTTCAGTAGTTCAGTCTCTGTAAGAGAGTCAGAGAGAGTTAATGGACTTAAATCATCTGATTAGACTAAAAACACTCAAAACTAAATCTCTGAGAGTCTCAGTCAGCTCTAGTTCAGTAGTTCAGTCTCTGGTCAGAGAGTCAGAGAGAGTTAATGGACTTAAATCATCTGATTAGACTAAAAACACTCAAAACTAAATCTCTGAGAGTCTCAGTCAGCTCTAGTTCAGTAGTTCAGTCTCTGTCAAGAGAGTCAGAGAGTCAGAGAGAGTTAATGGACTTAAATCATCTGATGAGACTAAAACACTCAAAACTAAATCTCTGAGAGTCTCAGTCAGCTCTAGTTCAGTAGTTCAGTCTCTGGTAAGAGAGTCAGAGAGAGAGTTAATGGACTTAAATCATCTGATTAGACTAAAAACACTCAAAACTAAATCTCTGAGAGTCTCAGTCAGCTCTAGTTCAGTAGTTCAGTCTCTGTAAGAGAGTCAGAGAGAGTTAATGGACTTAAATCATCTGATTAGACTAAAAACACTCAAAACTAAATCTCTGAGAGTCTCAATCAGCTCTAGTTCAGTAGTTCAGTCTCTGTAAGAGAGAGAGAGAGAGTTAATGGACTTAAATCATCTGATTAGACTAAAAACACTCAAAACTAAATCTCTGAGAGTCTCAATCAGCTCTAGTTCAGTAGTTCAGTCACTGGTAAGAGCCATAATGCACATTGTGTAAATTTGATAATATTGAAGTAAATTTTAGATTATTACTTGTTGTACTTGCATTAAAATAAATAAATAAATAAAAATACATTTAAAAAAATTTTATACTATAATTATATACGCTTTTGTTATGTCCTTGCAAACGGATGAGGTGATTAAGACATCATATCCAGGTTAGTGGATTTTAAGCAAGTGACGGAGCAATACATATTGTGTGGTTGTGTAAAGTTAACAGATTGTTATTGCTTTTGCAGACTTTTGGTTACTTTAAATGAATGGTACATGGAAAACTTGGATAATAAGGAGTGCCATTACACAGAGAGAGAGAGAGAGAGAGAGTTAATGGACTTAATTTACCTGATTAGACAAAGAAAAAACACTCAAAACTAGTACTACAAATGAATAAATGGTTCATATTTAGACATTTAAGCTAGATTTATTAACATTTAATAGATTACTCTTCCATGAAAACATTAGCAGTTGTTTTGCAGAAGTTGTCATTATAAACGTTTGTTATTCTCGTTGCATTTACAGTGTTTGAGGTGATTCGAGTGAGTCGACTCAGTGAATCATTCTGTGTATCGATTGATTCAGTTGACTCTTGAGTTTCTAAAGCTCAGTTTCTCTCATCTCTACTCGCCAGAGACTGAATTCATGTTTATGATAAACTGATTCACCATATACAGAGAGAATCCCACTCAAGTGGTGAAGAGGTTTTGATGTGGAGGAACCAATGGGGTGATGATATTTGGTTAGCGCGTGGAAATAATCATTCAGCCGGTGTGAGCACTTGTGAAAGGCAGTTTTAGAGGGAAAATATTTTGTAATAAATGTGATGTCAAAGAGCATTGGGTAATTTTAGTTGTTGAAACTGGCAGCAATTTCTTTATAGTATGTAATGTGTATGGATACAACTCTTCTTCTTTGAATCGTGATTTGCCTTATAGCTTATTAAATCTTGCTTCGGTCCTTTATGTCCCTCAGTTCTCGCTATAATAAAATCTTGGAGGGTGTGGTTGCGACCCAATTGAACAAACACGTAACTGATAATAATTTATTTGAGCCCCATCAATCGGGGTTTCGGAAATCGCACAGCACTGAGACTGCTAATGACTTGCTAATAGCTCCCGACTCCGCTTCCCTGTCACTTCTCATTCTCTTGGATCTTAATTCAATCTTTGATGCTATTGATCATACGCTGTTACTAAATCGTCTTGAGAATGTATTTGGTTTGTCAGAGGTCTTATTTTACTGACCGCAGTGGCCATAAATCCAAGGTCGGTTCTGTTCATACTGGTGTCCCACAGGGGTCAGTATTGGGTCCCTTATGTATATTTACCCACTTGGTCAATTACTAAGATCTCTTGACCGTAACTATCACTTTTATGCTGACGATATGCAGATTTATATCCATTCAAGGCCAAGTCAACATGTGGACGTTGTGCATCTTTCGAGCTATATCAGGTCAAGATTTGGATGTCTAATAATTTTCTGTCTTTAAACAGCTCTATAACGGAAGTTATAGCTCCTCATCAACTGCGAAATGCTGGTTCTCTTACTTTGTCTGTTGAAGGTGTTGCCATCAAATTAAAAAATCTTGGTGTCATATTTGATGCCACGCTGTCATTTGAGCCTTTTGTGCAGAATACGGTTAAGACATCTTAACAAGAGTTAAGACTCTTTCGTCTCTTCACGTGTTGACTACTGTAATGGTCTTCTAGCTGAAATCCTCAATTGACAAACTTCAATGTTTACAAAATTCGGCTGCTAGAGTTCTGTCTGGGGTCAGGGTTAGTGATCATATTACCCCTGTCTTGGAGTCTCTGCACTGGCTCCCTATCAGGTACCGTATTGATTTTAAAATCCTTATGTTAGCATTCAAGGCTTTGGATAATCTGGCTCCTCAGTACTTGACTGATCTACTAACGCCTTACACACTATGTCGTAATCTGCGTTCCTCTCTTGGTTGTTCCCAAGACACGGCTTCGTTCCAGGGGCGATAGAGCATTTTCCTCCTATGCTCCTAAGCTTTGGAATTCTCTCCCGGCTGACATCAGGGAAGCAGATACATCAGTGACTTCTTAAAGCAAATAAATCTCTTCTTAAACCATTCTATTTTAGGATCGCTTTTACTTGATTATTCATTTTATTTGTTGTTATGTACGTTTGTAATGCGCTTTGAGAAAGCAACCTTTAAAGGTGCAATATATTATAAATCTATTATTGCTAATCTTTTAATTATTTTGGATAAGTTTTATATTCATAAGACAAGAATTGCTCGAAAAAACCCTCATATATTACCTTTTATAATACCGATCTCACAATATACAGCGAAACCCTTTCAAACATGATCACAAAACAAATTAAAAGCTTTTCAAATTCATGCAACTGCCCTAATATTATACTTTATTTCTATTATTTTTACATACATACTCATTCTATATTTTAGTTGTAGTTTTGACATACTCTGAACTGTACCACAATGTCTTATATTTGCTTTGTACTTGTCTGTAATTGAACTAATAATAAAAAACGATATACAGAGAGAAATGAGACGCATCTTTTCTGTTACTCGTGTGTGGATGAGCTTTACTCCCAAAAAGAGTTCATTAATGTTACATAAAGCATTACAGTGTTGCATTCAATAATCAAACATTCATTTAACGGTTCTTGTTTAAACTATAGCATTGATGTAAACACTTTAAAAGCTTAAAACACAAACCTTTCTCCAGCAGAATCACAACAGATGCAGGAGCGCGGCGCAGCCTTATGACGTCACAACACCACTCCAAAATAAAAGTCCTGCTCACAAGTCACTCTATTCAAGGCTTAATTTTAATAACAAAGTTCATCAACATAAAAGGACCACAAGGTTCGAGTGCACCTCATTACTTGGATACACCCTGTCTTGCACCTAAACTATAAAAATTATAAATCATTCTCGTAAATTGTGCTGTCTTCCTTACACCTCATTAATATAGTACCCTTTTAGTCACTCGTATATTTCCATTCAATATGTACATCAAGCACTTCTATTTCTAAAAAGCTTTACTTCATAGAATCGTATCATTTCCCACTTGCTCCTCGGATCCTGATTTCTGGGAGACTCTTGTATGTATCTAGTTAGGTACTCTGTTCAAGGGACATTCTGGCCACCTGGTCTTCATTCTCCTGGATCATTACTGCAGCCATACTGTAAACCGCACCAGCTCGAACATGTTAGATCTTCCTGGAACACTCTGGTTCTTCAGTAGAGAGTTCTTCCATTGTAGCTTGCGTTTACTGTCCCATTGGATGCCATTTTTATTTCTATTAATTTGGATCTCTGTAGGTCTTATCAGGAACAATTACACAGTGTTATTTTGGTCTTTTCTGTACTGTTGTCCTCTAACCATTTCCAGAAACCTCATACCTCACCCATACAGTTAAATCATTATCCGATATATTTTCAGTGTCAACTTGTACTTCTGCTAATATTATTTCTCCTGTCATTATCTCCCATGCTATCAGGTGACTTACACGGGCTAATAAAATGATCCCCAATACCAGTAAACAGCATATGAAGGTACTCATCCATTTCCAGCTTTTCTTTTTCACTACTATACTCTCCTTCACTTCCTCCAGCTCTCCCATCAGGCTTTCCTGTTCATTTTCCTGCAATCAGAGGTTCATTTTAGGCCCTTCGATGAGCCTCTTCGTTTTCTTTAATATACCCTTTTATTTTACTAGCTTTTTTCAGTTTTTTTTAATGCATTTCTACTTCTATGCCTTTTTTTTCTTTTGTCACGTTTGACTGTGGTTGTTTACCTCTATAGTCATTGTTATAGGCTGGGGTGTCCATTTAAGAGAACAATATTTCTCCATTGTTCTCCATGTGCCATGGGTTTATTTTGTGCGGTATGGAAACCTTTAGCTTTCCAGGTCTCTAATTCTTTGTTTATACCGTCTGCGACGTACTCTGAGTCAATCTAGTTGATTATCTCCTAGAATTAGGATCTATTGATCCCATCTGAATCCAGGCTTGATTCATAACTAGGTTCTTTTTCAGCCTCGTGAGCTAAGCTTTTGTCGTACTCTTCAGTGTTTAGCAGGGCCTCTATCAGGGGAGTCACCTTATCCTATCAATGCTGGAACTGGTTTATGCATACCTAAACTTCTGGTCTATAATTCCCTTTTTCTGCTATAATCTGGGATTTTTCTTATTGACTAATTTTGTTCCATTTCTTTGGGCTGATATATTTCCCTTTTCCTTTACTATTTTTGCCCCTGTTTGTTCTAGGCCTTGATTGTTCTCTATGTCTATTACCTCCAAGGTTTGTGGTCCCAGGACCATTTTTCTCTCCTCTATCTTCCCCTCGATTCCCTTTAAAATTTGTCTTGCGATTGGGGCATGATGAGGGCCTTTTCTCAGTCTTGTGGCAGTTATATGGTTTCTTTTCATGGCCTGACGCCCACGACCTGAGCAACAGAGGTTGCTGTTGTCTTTTATTAGATTTCTCTTTATCTGCCTGCATTATTTCAGTCTTCCTGTCATACCTGATTAGAGCTTCTTCTAATTCTTCAGGAGAATTATTCTTTTCCAGACCATATAGAAACGCTTAGAATCATTAGAACGTTCCTCCACACCCCCCGGAAAATATGATTTAGGAGCCCTTCTACCCATTTCCTGGCCGGCTGACAGGGCCCCTACTGTGGTCCAGTTCTCGTTGAATCGTTTTTGTTCTAGTTCCTCTTTTTCGGTGGGAATTAGTACCTCTAAGGTTTGTGCTAACTTTCTTCCTCCATGTAGCCCAAATTTAGCGGGTATGTGGGAATCTATGGCCTCTTCTGATATTCTCATCTGTTCTCCATACCAAACTAGTTCCCTGACCATTCCTTTTACAGTGGTGTTTTTTTAACTGTTTTGTTTAAAGCATAATGTTTTGTTTTGATAATGTAGTGATTTATCTTAAATATTGATATTTATCTTCAACCCTGCTCCTGGGGACCCACTGTCCTGCAAAGTTTATTCCCAACCTGCTTCAGTACACCTGCCTGTGTATTTTCAACAAGTGATCCTGAAGATCTTGATTAGCTTCACCTGTCTTTGATTAGGATTGGAGCTAAACTCTGCAGGACAGTGGGTCCCCAGGAGAAGGGTTGAAGACCTCTGATATTTAGTATATATATCATATATCTGGCATATATTTGCCAACAGCCATATCACCCTGTAGCCCAAGACTGGTTTCCAGCTGAAGCTAAGCAGGGCTGAGCCTGGTTAGTACCTGGATGGAAGACCAACTGGGAAAGTTGGTCTCCCATCAGCCAGTGTGTGGTGGGCGTCCTGGTGCAATATGGCTGCCATCGCATCATCCAGGTGGTGCTGCACATTGGTGGTGGTTGAGGAGATTCCCCCCTTCCATGTAAATCGCTTTTAGTGCCTTGAAAAGCGTTATATAAATGTAACATATTATTATTATTCTAGTATTAATATTGAGTTTTGGGTCACCCGTCACCAGTGAGGTGAGTGTGTCAGAAGATTCCTTCCTATATTACGTGGTACCAGCCAAAGAATTTCACCTTGACAATAAATAACAATCATAAAAGTCTGTTGACTGAATTAGAATTATAAATTGTAGGAAGTTTATCATCAGACCAATCTGAAGGATTTGTGATATCATAACTTGTAGAGCCTCTTACTGTATCAACACAAGGAAGACACAAGTGTAATAAAACAATTGTATTAACAAAAGGTTTATTAACAAACTACTGAATGGACAAAGTTTAAAGGGTTTTAATGAATGCAAGTGATTGAGTCGGATGTTACTTTGGGAGTTACAAATTATATAATGGAAAGATAAACAGTAATAAGGTAAACTTTATTCTGAATTCAACAAATAAATCAAGAGATTATTTGTTATTAACTGACATCAGCTGTGCAAAATCTAATGCAAATTAGATAACCATATACTGACAATATACACTAATGCCAAGGTCTCTGGAAAGAGGTTTGGCGAAGTGATACGTTCCGCCTGCAGAGCGGCGACATCTTCCACTTGCTGAGCTGGGCCGTGTTGCAGTGGGATGAAAGGAACTGGATTCCGTTTCATAGCCTTGGACACAAAGTACTTGAATGTTGAACTCCTGAAGCACAGAGAAGGTCCTTGTTCTGGAACACGCAGATGAAGGAGCCTTGAAGTTGAAGGTTCAAACATCTGTGCAAAGGATCCTCACCCTCTGAAACACGGAGATGGAAGGACCTTTAGAATCTGAAGTCAGTGCAATCCGGGCAGTCTGGAACATGCATATCTGGAGGATCTCTCAAGAGATTCTGAAGTTAGGTGTATAAGATCTTGAAAATGGGGGCGCTGAGTTTATGGTCGTTGATCCTGTTGTGAACTCCCCAAATTCACTTCTTGCAGAACTTCTTTGCTGGGAAACCTTGGGTCCTGCCATCCATATGGATGTTACTTTGACACGTACCACCTACCTAAGCATTGTTGCAGACCATGTACAGTGCGTTCCTTCAGCTTAGTGCATCTTGGAACTGGAATCTCTTGGGACTGGAACCAGGAACTGGAGCTGGAACAACCCAGAAACTGGAACCCTGGAACCAGAATCCTGGAACAATCCAGAGAACTAGAACAACTCTCTGTCTCATAGAGAACATTTTATACTCTCCTGAGAGAGAGGGAATTGCAAATTGGCACATTTCAGATCCAGCGTCTTCATCATGGAATATGAAAGGAACTCCTTTGTGGTTTTGAATGAAGTATACAGTAGCTTTTATTTGTATGACCATAAATGTCAGAGTATTTTAAGTAAATTTCGCAGCTATGTGAAAAAAAAAATCCAGAAACTTCATCAACACCATAGGTTTCAGGTGTCCTTTCAGACTGAACATTTTTCCACACTTGTTGAGTGAATCCTGAAGTGGCAACTAAGGGTTACTTTATGTTTGAAACTCTTTCCACACTGGCCACATGTGAACGGCTTCTCTCCAGTGTGAATGTTCATGTGATACCCAAGGTTTATTTCTGTTGTGAAGCTCTTCCCACACAGTTTGCAGATGTAAGGCTTTACTCCAGTGTGAATTCTCATGTGGGCATTAAGGTTTCCTTTTTGAGTGAAACTCTTTCCGCACTGTTGGCAGGTGTAAGCCTTCTCTCCACTGTGAATTATCATGTGGCCTTTAAGATGTCCTTTTTGAGTGAAACTCTTTCCACACTGTTGGCAAGTGAACGCCTTCTCTCCAGTGTGAATTCGCATGTGGACTTTAAGGTTTCCCTTATCAGTGAATTCCTTTCCACACAATTTGCAGGTGAAAGGCTTTTCTCCAGTGTGAATTCTCACGTGGCCTTTAAGATGCTCTTTTTGGGTGAAACTCTTTCCACACTGTTGGCAAGTGAACGCCTTCTCTCCAGTGTGAATTCGCATGTGGACTTTAAGGTTTCCTCTATCAGTGAATTCCTTTCCACACTGTTTGCAGGTAAAAGGCTTCTCTCCAGTGTGAATAATCATGTGGACTTTAAGATGTCCCTTTTCAGCAAAGTTCTTTCCACACTGTTGACAGGGAAAAGGCTTCTCTCCAGAGTGAATTCTCATGTGGACTTTAAGATGTCCCTTTTCAGTAAAGCTCTTTCCACACTGTTGGCAGGTGTACGGCTTCTCTCCAGTGTGAATTCTTATGTGGCCTTTAAGGTGACTTTTATTATTGAAGCTCTTTCCACACTGTTGGCAGGTGAAAGGCTTCTCTCCAGTGTGAATTTTTATGTGCCTGTTAAAGCTGTTCTTTTTAGTGAAACTCTTTCCACACTGATTACATCTGAATGTCTTTGCTCCACAGTGTTTTGTCATTTGGACTTTAAGGTGTCGTTTTTCAGTGAAACTCTTTCCAGGCTTTTGATTGATTTTTTGTGAGGAAATCTTTTCAGGCTGTGAGCAACTAAAAGATTTTTCTTCAGTTATGAAATCATGATGTTTCCCCAAATGATCTTTCTCTTCCATTTGATTTATATCTTGACTCTCCACTTTCAGTGCCATCAGATCTAAAAAAAAAAAGACAAATTCTGAAGTAGTTGCTCGCTTAAATGAACTTGCACAATGTTATAATGTAACGTAAACTACACAAGTTGTGCTATCTAAACATACAAGGGGTGATCAAGAGTTCAGAGACTATGCCCATGATAAACAGTGGGAAACTTACTTCACTACTAACTTGCTGTCCTCTTCAAGGTAACGTTAGCTAGTTCTTGTGTAGTGATGCAGCTTATAAATTCTAGTTTTCATATTTGGTGACTGATATTCAAAATAAAGAAGGGACAAATTGTGATGTCTAGACGAATGGGTCAGAGCATTTCCAAAACTGCAGCTCTTGTGGGGTGTTCCCTGTCTGCAGTGGTCAGGATCTATCAAAAGTGCGCCAAGGAAGGAACAGTGGAGAACCGGCCACAGGGTCATGGGCGGCCAAGGCTCATTGATGCACGTGGGGAGCGAAGGCTGGCCCGTGTGGTCCAATCAAACAGACAAGCTACTGGAGCTCAAATTGCTCAAGAAGTTAATGCTGGTTCTGATAGAAAGGTGTCAGAATACACAGAGCATCTCATTTTGTTGAGTATGGTGTGGCATAGCCGCAGACCAGTCAGGGTGCCCATGCTGACCCCTGTCCACCGCCGAAAGCACCAACAGTGGCACGTGAGCATCAGAACTGGACCACGGAGCAACGGAAGAAGGTGGCCTGGTCTGATGAATCACGTGTTCTTTTACATCACGTGGATGGCCGGGTGCGAGTGCGTGTACGTGGCTTACCTGGGGAACACATGGCACCAGGATGCACTATGGGAAGAAGGCGAACCGGCGGAGGCAGTGTGATGCTTTGGGCAATGTTCTGCTGGGAAACCTTGGGTCCTGCCATCCATGTGGATGTTACTTTGACACGTACCACCTACCTAAGCATTGTTGCAGACCATGTACAGCCTTTCATGGAAAAGGTATTGCCTGGTGGCTGTGGCTCTTCCAGCAGGATAATGTTCCTGACACAAAGCAAAAATTCTTCAGGAATGGTTTAAGGAGCACAACAACGAGTTTGAGGTGTTGACTTGGCCTCCAAATTCCCCAGATCTCAATCCAATCGAGCATCTGTGGGATGTGCTGAACAAACAAGTCCAATCCATGGAGGCCCCACCTCGCAACTTACAGGATCTGCTGCTAACATCTTGGTGCCAGATACCACAGCACACCTTCAGGGATCTAGTGGAGTCCATGCCTCAACGGGTCAGGGCTGTTTTGGCAGCAAAAGGGGGAGCAACACAACATTAGGATTGGTGCTTATAAGTGGGGTAAGTTTTCATTGCCAAAACTAGACTGAAATGCTCATACATTTAGTCAACTAAAACTTGCCGAAATGAACACCTCATCCAAGCCTTACATCACCAAGTGCAATGCAAAGCGTGGGATGCAGTGGAGTAAAGCACGCCGCCACTGGACTCTAGAGCAGTGGAGATGTGTTCTCTGGAGTGACCAATCACACTTCTCTGTCTGACAATCACATGGACGAGTCTGGGTTTGGTGGTTGCCAGGAGAATGGGACTTGCCTGACTGCATTGTGCCAAGTGTAAAGTTTGGTGGAGGGGGGATTATGGAGTGGGGTTGTTTTTCAGGGGTTGGGCTTGGCCCCTTAGTTCCAGTGAAAGGAACTCTTAATGCTTCAGCACTCCAAGACATTTTGGACAATTTCATGCTCCCAACTTTGTGGGAACAGTTTGGGGATGGCCCCTTCCTGTTCAAAATGACTGCGCACCAGTGCACAAAGCGTTGGTCCATAAAGACATGGATAATTTCAAACACTCGACTGCCGTTATCAGCGTCAGTCCTCCCTATATGTAAATAGGCCACCCCTTACGCTCTCAAGAATGATTTTGATCTGTGTTTCATTTTGTTTTTTATTTTGTGAATGGGTAAAAAAAAAAACACTTCTTGTGGATTTTTTCCCCTCAAGTTTGCATGCATGTATCTCAAGAAATATTAAAGATAGTTTAATGTCCTTTTCAATTTTGTTATTTTATAGGCCCTCGATGGTTCAGTCCCAGAGATATGGAGATATTGTAAATTGTTACATTTTACAAAAAACTAAAAAAAGAGAGAGATACATTTCTAGTTTTAACATTATTTGTTCTTTAGATATACCTCTTTAAAAGAAAAAAAAGTGTTAAACTTTTGGTTTCAGCCCAGAATTTTAATTTTGGAGCCCCCCTTACTGAATTTACATATTTCACACTAGTATGTACATTCCCAATAAATATATCTTTACATAAAAAGAAGTAGATATTGGGATCAATGTTAATTTAATGTGTGACATGTTCAATAAAACCACTTTAGTTAGGACACTCTTCAAAAACATCACTCATTTCTGTAGAGCTGGACATCTGAATAAGGCTCACATGAGTGAGTTCAGCTCTGAGAATGAAACCAACCAGTTTGTTCCTCAGTTTCTTCATGTTTCAGACTGAATACGTTTTCAATCTTCAGGTCTTCACTCTCCTCTTTAATAAACGCCATCTTTATAATAGTGTGTCACGTGGATCTGAGTCGCTTCACCGGGAGTTTTTCTGTGTGTTTGTCCTGTTTGAGATAAAAATAAATAACAGAAAGGAAAAAAGCAAAAATGAATGCAAACTAAATCTCTGAGAGTCTCAATCAGCTCTAGTTCAGTAGTTCAGTCTCTGGAAAGAGAGTCAGAGAGTTCTGTCATCATTTAGTCAACCTCAAGTTGTTTGTAGATTGCATTTAATAGATTACTCTTCCATGAAAACATTAGCAGTTGTTTTGCAGAAGTTGTCATTATAAACGTTTGTTATTCTCGTTGCATTTACAGTGTTTGAGGTGATTCGAGTGAGTCGACTCAGTGAATCATTCTGTGTATCGATTGATTCAGTTGACTCTTGAGTTTCTAAAGCTCAGTTTCTCTCATCTCTACTCGCCAGAGACTGAATTCATGTTTATGATAAACTGATTCACCATATACAGAGAGAAATGAGACGCATCTTTTCTGTTACTCATGTGTGGATGAGCTTTACTCACACTAAATAGAGTTGATTAATGCTAGATAGCGCATTATAATGTTACATAAAATGTATTAACTTATTTTACATGGATTGTAAAATGATTTAACAGTTGGCATTGATTTAAACACTTTAAAAGCTTAAAACACAAACCTTTCTCCAGCAGAATCACAACAGATGCAGGAGCGCGGCGCAGCCTTATGACGTCACAACACCACTCCAAAATAAAAGTCCTGCTCACATGCTACAGCCACAGATGTGTATAGACATTCACATACAAATAATACAACTTATATAAGCGTATTCTTAGTGAAATATCTAAATAAATGTTGATCAATGATGACTACCAGTTGGACCACAGACTCAAAAAAAAAAAAAAAAAACATGCAACAATCAATAGAAAACATTCTGCAATAAAGACATACATGAACAACCTTTAGCTATTTTTTATCCTTTTCTGACAGACCTCAGTTCCTCTAATTCTTCAACATTATTTTCTTTTCTTAAAAAATGCAGATTCATCATAAAATTTATATTCATATGTATAGGAAAGCAAACCGACAGGCGTTGCCTTCATATGTACATGCCAAAGGTAAAAAGCATGAAGGTTTGTCAGGCTCAAGAAGGTGGATTGGTTTTTAGCCAAATTCCTCACCATGGAAACTTGTGCTACACTGCTATCCTGCTCTGGAGCAGGTTTTATTGTGGGTTAGAGATCGCAAACCCAAACTGGAGAAATCAGCTCATCAGACCGGGGAAGTGAATAACACTGATGATCTCTCCATCACGGCTCCTGTTAGTGGGTGGGATATATTAGGCAGCAAGTGAACATTTTGTCCTCAAAGTTGATGTGTTAGAAGCAGGAAAAATGGGCAAGCGTAAGGATTTGAGCGAGTTTGACAAGGGCCAAATTGTGATGGCTAGACGACTGGGTCAGAGCATCTCCAAAACTGCAGCTCTTGTGGGGTGTTCCCGGTCTGCAGTGGTCAGGATCTATCAAAAGTGCTCCAAGGAAGGAACAGTGGTGAACCGGCCACAGGGTCATGGGCGGCCAAGGCTCATTGATGCACGTGGGGAGCGAAGAACGTTAATGCAGCCTTTGTAAGTAATTAGCAAGATTTTGGAAATGGGTCATCGCTATTAGACGGGGCGAAGGGTATATGTTCGTCATTCGGAGAGGTAGCACGCATGTCTGCAGAAAGCATTTTACAGATGCCGACTACATTCAAGGAAGTTTGCGGCTGAAGGTTAGTGCCATTCCCAGTCATTATCAACAATTTCCAAGTAATCCCTCAAAGGCTTTGGAGAGATCTGCTGTTCGACTTGGCTCGGATGTACGTGTTCAGGAGCAGCCGGTGGTCTCAGAAGATGCACCTAATGTTGACGAGCATGACTACGTGGCATGCCCACCTGCCGGTAAGCACTTATGTTAACTTTTTCTTATGTGTTTGGTGATAACAGGGTAGACTGCGCTGTGATGTGAAATACAAAAATCAGCGTCATTAGTTGCTAACTATATTCTTTACATTTTTATAGGAGCATTAGACGAGGTTCTGCAGGGTGTTGAAGAGCTGGAGGCTGGGCTGCAGAAAATGTCACTAGAGAAACAAATAATAATGAGCAGATTTTGTGTTTCTGATCACACAATCAGACGGTATACAAAGTTTCCCTCACAGGAAGTTTTCCAGGTGTCTGTTTGCCAGCAATCTTATGTACTGGACCAAGGCACTATCCCCAAGCCCTAGCCCTGCACAGAAGACCCAGCTCATAGATGAACTGTTCATGCAGGCCTGTACAGTGCGACATATATGCTACAAAAAAAATGTGTCTATGCAATGAATAAATGTACCACTGTAGCACGCGTGTGATACAGATTTGCATGTTCATAACACATCCGCTTAATAGTGTGAAGTGATTTCGCTGTGTTTGTGAGATTGATGCACTGCTATTATACTTGGTAGTTGTAGTCTATTGTGTGATTAAAACTTGTGTCCCGGGTGCATTGAGTCATTTTGTCCAACTCCATTTCCCACAATTCCTCAGTATCGTGCCCATAATTTCTACACAGCTGCTTACCCCAAACGAACCAGCGAGGAAGAAACAATAGAAGCAACTTTACTAATTGAAAGTAAGGGAGAAACAAAAATGAACATTTATAGAAAGGATTTTCCGTGGTTAACTTTCGATGCTGACCTACAGCTCTTGTTTTGTAGCTGGTGCAAAGAGGCTCCGGAAAAGATTAAAATAGACAACTCCTTTATGGAAACCACTCATATTAAAAATGTATAAAGTAAAAGGAGCCATGTGGAACCGTTTATGATGGATGGATGCACTTTTTTGAGCTTCAAACTCATGAGCCCAATCACTGCCATTATGAGGGTATTTATTAATATACAATATATTGCCAAAAGATTCGGGACATCTGCCTTTAACGCCATCCCATTCTTAATCCGTAGGGTTTAATATGGAGTTGGCCGATCCTTTGCAGCTCTAACAGCTTCAGCTCTTCTGGGAAGGCTTTCCACAAGGTTTAGGAGTGTGTTTATGGGAATTTTTGACCATTCTTCTATGGGTGAGTAATTCAGTTAATCCTTTAAACATTGGATCCTCAGATGGATCAATTCCCTCCTCAAAATGAACCCGAAACCACAGTTCCACTTTTCTTCTGAGGTAAATTCGTCCAGGGTTATTTCTCACCACATCCCAAAACAATGTACAGTAAATGAATCCGATGCTTTTTATTGCGTTAATGTGGGCACTGACTCAGATCATTACCGTATTAAAAGCGCACGCTCTCATTAGCAGTAATGAGCTAACACAAGAACGATCGCTCTCTTTTCATACAATTACATAAACAGAGAATATTTGTTTTCATTTTGCATTAAATAATTTAAAAGTAGACAAATGTTAAATGTTTTTATAGACATATTGTTCATGTCTGTGTGACAAGTATTCACTGAGTTTCATTTTTGTGACATGCTCCAGAAGAAAGTTCACAGAGATGGCAGAAAACACAGTTTGTCTTTATTTAACAAAAGCACAATGTTTTGTTTTGATTATAAGTGGACACATACAAGAAGACCCTTTAAAGTTTCATAGGAAGTATTTATATCTGTACAACTCTAAATGCCATAGTATTTTACTCCTAAATGGTCCTTGGGGACAAATGTGGGCAAAATCTTTTTTTTTTTTTTTTTTTTTTATCTGAGCATTTCAAGACTTGGTTACTTTTCCAAAGTTTGCCAGAAAACACAAAAATTGGACTTCATTCAACAGTGTTAAGTGGTTGAAAAAAACTCTTTAATTGGTCCTTTTGTGGACAAAAGGAGAGACTATAATTCAGTAATTTATCCAGTAAAAATCAATCAATCAATCCAACACAATGCAGACCGTACAGTGCATCCGGAAAGTATTCACAGCGCTTCACTTTTTCCACATTTTGTTTTGTCACAGCCTTATTCTAAAATGTATTAAATTCATTATTTTTTTACAAACAATACCCCATAATGACAACATGAAAGAAGTTTGTTTGAAATCTTTGTAAATGTGTAAAAATAAGTATTCACAGCCTTTGCCATGACACTCAACATTGAGCTCAGGTGCTCCTGTTTCCACTGATCATCCTTGAGATGTTTCTACAACTTGACTGGAGTCCACCTGTGGTAAATGCAGGTGACTGGACATGATTTGGAAAGGCACACACCTGTCTATATAAGGTCTCACAGTTAACAGTGCATGTCAGAGCACAAACCAAGCCATGAAGTCCTTATTGTCTGTAGACCTCAGAGACAGGATTGTATCGACACACAGATCTGGGAAAGGGTACAGAAAGCAGCTGAAGGTCCCAATGAGCACAGTGGCCTCCATCATCCGGACATGGAAGAAGTTTGGAACCACTAGGACTCTTCCTAGAGCTGCCGCCCGGCCAAACTGACCGATCGGGGGAGATGGGCCTTAGTCAGGGAGGTGACCAAGAACCTGATGGTTACTCTGACAGAGCTCCAGTGTTTCTCTGTGGAGAGAGAAGAACCTTCCAGAAGAACAACCATCTCTGCAGCTTTCCACTAATCAGGCCTGTGTGGGAGCCAGACGGAAGCCACTCCTCAGTAAAAGGCCGCCTGGAGTTTGCCAAAAAGCACCAGAAGGACTCTCAGACCACAAGAAACAAAATTCTCTAGTCTGATGAAACAAAGATTGGACGCTTCCCATTCAGGCCAAAGAGTTATGTCTGGAGGAAACCAGGCACCGCTCATCTCCTGGCCAATCCCATCCCTACAGTGAAGCATGGTGGTGGCAGCATCATGCTGTGGGGATGTTTTTCAGCTGCAGGAACTGGGAGACTAGTCAGGATCGAGGGAAAGATGAATCTTTGATGAAAACCTGCTCAAGACTGCTCTGGACCTCAGACTGGGGCAAAGATTCATCTTCCAACAGGACAACGACCCTAAGCACACAGCCAAGATAACAAAGGAGTGGCTACGGGACAACTCTGTGAATGTCCTTGAGTGGCCCAGCCAGAGCCCAGACTTGAACCCGATTGAACATCTCTGCAGAGATCTGAAAATGGCTGTGCACCGATGCTCCCCTTCCAACCTGATGGAGCTTGAGAGGTCCTGCAAAGAAGAATGGGAGAAACTGCCCAAAGATAGGTGTGCCAAGCTTATAGTATCATACTCAAAAAGACTTGAGGCTGTAAATGGTGCCAAAGGTGCTTCAATAAAATATATGTGTACATGTGATTTTTTTTGTTCCAGGTTTTTTTTATTTATAAATTTGCAAAGATTTCAAAACAAACTTCTTTCACATTGTCATTATGGTATTATTGTTGGTAATTGAGGAAAAAAATAAGGCTGTATTTTGGAATAAGGCTGTAACATAACAAAATGGAAAAAGTGAAGCGATGTGAATACTTTCCGGATGCACTCTACATACACATAAATACACATAACACAACATTCTCAATGTGGATCACACGCACACACATCCACAAACAAAGCATTGAATGAGTCTATAACAGAACTCTCAGGCGCGTTTGTCAGCCCCAGAAGGTTCAGGTGTCCTTTTAGAATGAACGATTTGATTTCCACACTTCTTCAGGCAATTCTCAAGTGGCAACTAAGGGTTACTTTTTGTTTGAAACGCTTTCCACACTGACCACATGTGACCACTGACTTCTCTCCGGTGCGAATGTTCAAGGTTTATTTCTCTTGTGAACCTCTTCCAACACAATTTGCAGGTGAAAGGCTTCTTTACATTGTGAATGTTCATGTTCAAGGTTTAGTTTTCTTGAGAAGCTTTTCCCACACTGTTGGCAGGTGTAAGGCTTCTCTCCAGTGTGAACTCTCATGTGTACTTTAAAGTTTCCTTTATCAGTGAATTCCTTTCCACACAATATGCAGATAAAAGGCTTCTCTGCAGTGTGAATTTTCAGGTGGCTTTTAAGATGCTCTTTTTGGGTGAAGCTCTTTCCACACTGCTGGCAGGTGAACGCCTTCTCTCCAGTGTGAACTCTCATGTGGATTTTAATGTGTCTTTTATCAGTGAAGCTCTTTCCACACAATATGCAGGTGAAAGGCTTCTCTCCAGTGTGAATTCTCATGTGGCCTGTAAGATGCTCTTTTTGAGTGAAACTCTTTCCACACTGTTGGCAGATGAAAGGCTTCTCTCCAGTGTGAATTCTCATGTGTTTTTTAAGGTTTCCTTTATCAGTGAAGCTCTTTCCACACAATTTGCAGGTAAAAGGCTTCTCTCCAGTATGAACTCTCATGTGGACCTTAAGGTGGCCCTTTTCAGCAAAGCTCTTTCCACACAATTTGCAGGTAAAGGGCTTCTCTCCAGTATGAACTCTCATGTGGACTTTAAGGTGTGCATTATCAGCGAAGCTCTTTCCACACTGTTGGCAGGTAAAAGGCTTCTCTCCAGAATGAATTCTCATGTGGCCTTTAAGGTGTGCGTTATCAGCAAAGCTCTTTCCACACTGTTGGCAGGTGAAAGGCTTCTCTACAGAGTGAATTTTTATGTGCCTGTTAAGGCCGTTATTTTTAGTGAAACTCTTTCCACACTCTTGGCAGATGTAAGGCTTCTCTCCAGTGTGAATTTTCCTGTGGACTTTAAGGTGTTGTTTTTCAATTAAACTCTTTCCAGGCTTTTGAGTGATTGTTTGTGAGGAAATCTTTTCAGTCTGTGAGCAACTGAAAGATTTTTCTCCAGTTATGAAATCATGATGTTGCCCATTCAGATCTTTCTCTTCCATGTCATTTAGTTCTTGAGACTCCACTTTCAGTGCCGTCGGATCTAAAAGAGACATATTCAAGTTAACCCCAGTTTAATGGCACAAAACAACAAACATCAAGACATTTAACCAGAGCTGCCAACTCTCACGCATTTGATTGGCTTCACACGTCACACCCGCGATTTCTCACGATGAAGTGTCAACCCGGTCGGTCAAATACCTGATGAGAGTTTATCTATAGATCTACCTCTTGAGCCACTCGTGAGTGACTAGTTATGCTTTCGGTGAGGGGGTTCAAGATAAATGTGCAAATAAACACAGTGTAGCGTGACCAACAGCTACATTCAGTTGCGGTTTCTAACGAGAACGAGCCTGTAATGAGCGGAGCGGTGCGGTGACGCTCCGGTCAAGGATCCGCTCTGTGTCAGCACGCTCCACTCATGATCCGCTCACCGGGAAAACAATGTTCGCTCAAATCCTGTTCTGACATGAATTTTCTCTGTAGTTGTTGTAGCCATTAAACAATGCATTATGTTTCATATTTATGTTTAAATATTATAGTGCTATTTTTGTTTTGTAGAAAGCCTTTCTTTAAATTGAATTTAATTTTGTATTTACTGTATCTTAATTTTAATCAATGTTTCAATTACCTGGATTTAATGAATAAGCAAATAGACTATAGAAGACAGTAATCGTGACGGAGGCGGCGGAGCGATCGCATTGCACATGAACTGGAACTAAACCCAAACTCAGCTGGCCTCACAGACATGAGAAATGTGTGAATAGAAAGCTTGAAATTTCCACTTTTAAACGAAACAATTAGAAACGAAAAGAAAGTCACGCAAAGAACACTGTTGCATACATTTTGTTCTTGCACTGGTGTTAAATTTGTAGCAATTTTGCACTTTGACAGCCAGTTTGAGACAGCCAGTTTTGAGGCTATATTTGAGTATTGTGTGTGTATCAGATAGTTTACAAAATCAAATGATTCTGACAGTTTTTGCCACTGAAATGACTGGGGAAAAAGTGTCCAAATAACCCTGAATTCACCCCATACTCTTTGAAATCATAATTGCATTGCATTATGTTGCTTAAAACCCCAATTATTATAACATTCTTCATTAACAGTTATTCAGTTATTTGTAATGTCATTGTAAAAGAAAAAAAGAAAAGTAGTTTCAATGTAGCTAGCTACGTTTTTATAGTAACTTGTAGTGTAGCTACTTTTTCAAAAGGGTAGCTTGAATGTAACTTTAACTTACAAGTAGCTTGTAAGTTAAAGTAGTTCTATTTAGACAAAATCATGCCTCTACATAGTGCTTTAAAATTGTGTGTGTGTGTGTCTATAGGATATACTGTATATACAAAGCGTCATATAGATGCATTAATAGACAATTAATTATCAACCTATACTTATCTATCAAAGGCAATACTACCCCATTCAAATGCTAATGAATGTTTTCTATGGTGAACAACTGATGTGTGTGTGTGTGTGTGTGTGTGTGTGTGTGTGTGTGTGTGTGTGTGTGTGTGTGTGTATGTATGTATGTATATATATATATATATATATATATATATATATATATATATATATATATATATATATATATATACACACACATACACAGTGGGTACAGAAAGTATTCAGACCCTCTTACATTTTTCACTCTGTTATATTGCAGCCATTTTCTAAAATAATTTAAGTTCATTTTTTTTCTCATTAATGTACACACAGCATTTATTAAAAAGAAAAACTGAAATATCACTCATCCTCTCCACTTCTGTCAGGTTGGATGGTAAACGTTGGTGGACAGCCATTTTCAGATCTCTCCAGAGATGCTCAATTGGGTTTAAGTCAGGGCTCTGGCTGGGGCATTCAAGAACAGTCACAGAGTTGTTGTGAAGCCACTCCTGCGTTATTTTAGCTGTGTGCTTTGGGTCATTGCCTTGTTGGAAGGTGAACCTTCGGCCCAGTCTGAGGTCTTGAGCACTCTGGAGAAGGTTTTCGTCCAGGATATCCCTTTACTTGGCCACATTCATCTTTCCCTCGATTGCAACCAGTCGTCCTGTACCTGAAGCTGGAAAGCTCCCCCACAGCATGATGCTGCCGCCACCATGCTTCACTGTTGGGACTGTATTGGACAGGTGATGAGCAGTGCCTGGTTTTCTCCACACATACCGCTTAGAATTAAGGCCAAAAAGTTCTATCTTGGTCTCATCAGACAAGAGAAGCTTATTTCTCACCATCTTGGGAGTCCTTCAGGTGTTTTTTAGCAAACTCCATGCGGGCTTTCATATGTCTTGCACTGAGGAGAGGCTTCCGTCGGGCCACTCTGCCATAAAGCCCTGACTGGTGGAGGGCTGCAGTGATGGTTGATGTTCTACAACTTTCTTCCATCTCCCGACTGCATCTCTGGAGCTCAGCCACAGTGATCTTTGGGTTCTTCTTTACCTCTCTCACCAAGGCTCTTCTCCCCCGATAGCTCAGTTTGGCTGGACGGCCAGCTCTAGGAAGGGTTCTGGTCGTCCCAAACATCTTCCATTTAAGGATTATGGAGGCCACTGTGCTCTTAGGAACCTTAAGTGCAGCAGAATTTTTTTTGTAACCATGGCCAGATCTGTGCCTTGCTACAATTTTGTCTCTGAGCTCTTCAGGCAGTTCCTTTGACCTCATGATTCTCATTTGATCTGACATGCACTGTGAGCTGTAAGGTCTTATATAGACAGGTGTGTGGCTTTACTAAGCAAGTCCAATCAGTATAATCAAACACAGCTGGACTCAAATGAAGGTGTAGAACCATCTCAAAGATGATCAGAAGAAATGGACAGCACCTGAGTTACATATATGAGGGTCACAGCAAAGGGTCTGAATACTTAGGACCATGTGATACCGCGACAGTTTTCTGCATCCCTCCGCCACCCCGACTCCTCACTCTTGGCCCAGCCGGGGATATGGAGGAGTACTCTAGTTTTGGGCTAAATTCAGAGATCACGGCCCTCGATCCCCTCGGACAGCACGGCAAATACGCTTATTTTACTCGTTTACTCTATTAGATCATTTTAGTGTTGTCAAATGTACCAACCGCGATACCAAGTCAGTACTGAAATGTAAAAAATATGATGCTTTGAGCGCTGTTGAGTGGCTTAACACCTCTGATTGGCCATTGTGTTCATGCGTTCATCAGATATGTCTGTGATTGGCTACAAAGATCAGCGCACGGGAGCGTTTGAAAGTGTTTTGAAGCAGTTAGTCCAGTGATCGATGCCTGCTTTCAAATGCTCCTGTGTGTATCCATATACAAGCGCTCGTGAAAAGCGTCATTGATGCGTTTTAGAAGCGCTGATCATTGTAGCCAGTCACAGACATATCCGACGAGCGCGTGGGCAGTCAGAGGCGTTTACAATTCTGCTCAACAGCGTTTGAAAAAAAAAAATGTCACTACCGACTTGGTATCGCAATTGGTACTTTTGACAACACTAGATAATTTATACGTGTGAATTCATGTTAGGAGCTACTTTTAGCTTTAAAATGTTTACAGACATTTTCCTTTTTTACTTACTAGTCATTTTCTAATTTTTTCTCTTTCCTGTTCTTGTTAATTGTCATGATGAAGAAAGGGAACATGCTGATACTCCTAGTGCGTTTACATATTTCACACTGATGTACACTCACCTGTCAGGATTATTAGGAACACCATACTAATACTGTGTTTGACCCCCTTTCACCTTCAGAACTGCCTTAATTCTACGTGGCATTGATTCAACAAGGTGCTGAAAGCATTCTTTAGAAATGTTGGCCCATATTGATAGGATAGCATCTTGCAGTTGATGGAGATTTGTGGGATGCACATCCAGGGCACGAAGCTCCCGTTCCACCACATCCCAAAGATGCTCTATTGGGTTGAGATCTGGTGACTGTGGGGGCCATTTTAGTACAGTGAACTCATTGTCATGTTCAAGAAACCAATTTGAAATGATTCGAGCTTTGTGACATGGTGCATTATCCTGCTGGAAGTAGCCATCAGAGAATGGGTACATGGTGGTCATAAAGGGATGGACACGGTCAGAAACAATGCTCAGGTAGGCCGTGGCATTTAAACGATGCCCAATTGGCACTAAGGGGCCTAAAGTGTGCCAAGAAAACATCCCCCACACCATTACACCACCACCACCAGCCTGCACAGTGGTAACAAGGCATGATGGATCCATGTTCTCATTCTGTTTACACCAAATTCTGACTCTACCATCTGAATGTCTCAACAGAAATCCAGACTCATCAGACCAGGCAACATTTTTCCAGTCTTCAACTGTCCAATTTTGGTGAGCTTGTGCTCAAATTGTAGCCTCTTTTTCCTATTTGTAGTGGAGATGAGTGGTACCCAGTGGGGTCTTCTGCTGTTGTAGCCCATCCGCCTCAAGGTTGTGTGCGTTGTGGCTTCACAAATGCTTTGCTGCATACCTCGGTTGTAACGAGTGGTTATTTCAGTCAAAGTTGCTCTTCTATCAGCTTGAATCAGTCGGCCCATTCTCCTCTGACCTCTAGCATCAACAAGGCATTTTCGCCCACAGGACTGCCGCATACTGGATGTTTTTCCCTTTTCACACCATTCTTTGTAAACCCTAGAAATGGTTGTGTGTGAAAATCCCAGTAACTGAGCAGATTGTGAAATACTCAGACCGGCCTGTCTGGCACCAACAACCATGCCACGCTCAAAATTGCTTAAATCACCTTTCTTTCCCATTCTGACATTCAGTTTGGAGTTCAGGAGACTGTCTTGACCAGGACCACACCCCTAAATGCATTGAAGCAACTGCCATGTGATTGGTTGATTAGATAACTGCATTAATGAGAAATTGAACAGGTGTTCCTAATAATCCTTTAGGTGAGTGTATATTCCCAATGACTCAAATGTTTTTATGACACATAGTGCATGCACCAAATTCAGTATCATCCGATTCAGTTTGGACAAAACGTCTGAATGTTTTACGCACCACTTACATGTGGTAGGGAGCAGGTGTAATGTTACTTAGAATGGTAGGTTTTTTTTTCAGGCTACTTTATGATCTTAATAACAAATGTCCAACATGGAAGCAGGATCTTTCAGTTTGAAGGCAGCATTCGATCTCAACATGTCTGTCCGCATGAGGCGACCTGCTCCATGTCAAATAAAAGCGCTTTCTTTAGAACACTTCTAAAAAATTTTTTTTTTTTACGAGTCGACCAATTCCTCGGTTTAGCCGATTAATCAGCACGGATAGCAGATTGGTGGAACAATCAGTTATCGGCAAAAATCCATACCGATACGGATTGCATCCGTTGCTGGAGCGGCTGCCATTACACAGTACGAGAGCGTTGAGAAGGGTCTGCTGGCATTATATAGCACGAGAGCGGCCTCTAGAGGCCAAATAACAACTGCCTCGTGTTGTTTATATTGACACGTGAGGCTGCGCAGAGAGCGCGTTTAAAACACCAACAGCGAAACAGTATGACTACAGAACACTACAGTACATGTGGTCAAATCATTATAAAGTAATTAACCCTAACAGGAACAGATCAGCAGTAGCCTATGTATGTACTTCTTTGTCACTGAGGCTGAGAGGACGAAACCAACCTGTCTGTTCCTCAGTTTCTTCATGTTTGACTCCCAGTGTTTCGTCAACCTTCACGGCTTCACGCTCCTCTTTTATAAACGCCATCTTTGTTTGTTCCTCAGTTTCTTCATGTTTCACTCCCAGTGTTTCCTCGATCTTCACATCTTCACTCTCCTCTTTAATAAACGCCATCTTTAAGATGAGAATAAATGCAAAAATAACAAATAAATGGCAACTATATCTGTGAGTGTGTCTCAGTCAGCTCCTAAGGTGAGTGACAGTTAAAGGGATAGTTCCCCCAAAAATGAAAGCTCTCTGACCCCTCCATAGACAGCAATATAATTAACACTTTCAAGGCCCAGAAAGTATTAATCATCGTTAAAATAGTCAATGTGACTACAGTGGTTCAGCCTTAAAGGATTAGTTCACTTAAAAATGAAAATGTCCTGATAATGTCCTTCACCCCCGTCTCATCCAAGATGTTCATGTCTTTTTTTCTTCAGCCGAAAAGAAATTACGTTTTTTGAGGAAAACATTCCAGGATTTTTCTCCACATAATGGACTTCAATGGGGACCAACGGTTGAAGGTCCAAATCAATGCAGTTTCAGAGGAAGGGCTTCAGAGACTGTGCATGAACCCAGGGGAATAGGCTCTGATCCAGACAAACCATCGGACATTTTCAATTTCAAAAAAAGAAAATTACAATTCAAATGCTCGACTTCAGCGTTGTTATTTTGCACAACGTATGACGTCATCGCGTCGGAAAGGTCACGTCCATGACGAAGGTGGAAAACAACAACTTAAGAATTAAGGTTGAACCACTGTACTATTGGACTATTTTAACGATGTTGGACTATTGCACACATGGACTATTTTAACTATGTTTTTACTAGCTTTATGAACCTTGAAAGTGCAACTTAAATTGTGGTCTATGGAGAGATCAGAGAGCCCAAATATATCCTCATTTGTGTTCTGAAGATGAACGAAGATCTTACAGGTTTGGAACGACATGAGGCCGAATAATTAACGACAGAAGTTTCATTTTTGGGTTAACTAATAATTTACTGGACTTAAAATCATCTGATTAGACGAAAACACACTCAAAACTCTATAACGTTTAATAAAAGAACAGATCACACAAGAGGATCATATTTAGACATTTATGCTTTACATTCATTGATCTGTAGTTTATATTACACAGATTAGATAGCTAGATAAATTACACTTCCATGAAAACAATAGCAGGTTAGGTTCTCGTTGAGAACATTTCGAGTGAGTCGACTCAGTGAATCATTCTGTGTATCGATTGATTCAGTTGACTCTTGAGTTTCTAAAGCTCAGTTTCTCTCATCTCTACTCGCCAGAGACTGAATTCATGTTTATGATAAACTGATTCACCATATACAGAGAGAAATGAGACGCATCTTTTCTGTTACTCATGTGTGGATGAGCTTTACTCACACTAAATAACGTCCATTAATATTAGACAATGCATTATAATGTTACTTTCAATAATCAAACATTCATTTAACGGTTCTTGTTTAAACTATAACATTGCCTGAACAGTTTGCATTGAATTAAAGACTTTAAAAGCTTAAAACACAAACCTTTCTCCAGCAGAATCACAACAGATGCAGGAGCGCGGCGCAGCCTTATGACGTCACATCTCCACTCCAAAATAAAAGTCCTGCTCAGATAATCAAGTCACATACAAAGAGAAAATAGTAGGTTGTGATGTTTTCCATATTTGTCATGCATATATTGTCATTAAAGAATCTGCTTAAAAAATGTGTGTGTATATATATATATATATATATATATATATATATATATATATATATATATATATATATATATATATATATATATAACACATTCAGATTCTTGGTGAAATACATATTTAAATGAATGTTGATCAATGCTAACTACCATTTAAAGAGTCTGAACTACATCTAATATGTGAGATTTTCACTAAGAACACTAATGTTTGTGTGCAGAAATCATTTATAATAAAAGGTTGTCAGTCTAAACATTTTTAGGGCCATAGACTCAAAAAACTAAATACAAATATGCAACAATCAACAGGTAACATTTTGCAATAAGTTATCAATAGTGTAAAATGAATAGTGACTGTGTGTGTCCTCTGATTTATTTTCCTTATAGTGGATGAGTGTGGTGGGGAAACTCTCATCGTTTAACACACATATTCTTTTATCCAAAGTCATTTTCAGGTAAGATATCTATACTATTACTCAAGTGTGGCTTTCAGGTCATTGTATCATCCACCACTGTTTAAATATTACTTGAGTTTTAAAGTATGTGATTTTTATAGAACTTAAGTATGAAACATATTTTTATATACAGTGCATCTGGAAAGTATTCACAGCGCTTCACTTTTTCCACATTTTGTTTTGTCACAGCCTTATTCTAAAACTGATTAAAGTCATTATTTTCCCCTCAGTTCTACAATCAATACCCCATAATGAGAGCGTGAAATAAGTTTTCTTGAAATCTTTGCAAATTTATTAAACAAACAAACAAAAAAAACATGTACACAAGTATTCACAGCCTTTGCCATGACACTCAACATTGAGCTCAGGTGCTCCTGTTTCCACTGATCATCCTTGAGATGTTTCTACAACTTGACTGGAGTCCACCTGTGGTAAATGCAGGTGACTGGACATGATTTGGAAAGGCACACTCCTGTCTATATAAGGTCTCACAGTTAACAGTGCATGTCAGAGCACAAACCAAGCCATGAAGTCCTTATTGTCTGTAGACCTCAGAGACAGGATTGTATCGACACACAGATCTGGGAAAGGGTACAGAAAGCAGCTGAAGGTCCCAATGAGCACTGTGGCCTCCATCATCCGGACATGGAAGAAGTTTGGAACCACTAGGACTCTTCCTACAGCTGGCCGCCTGGCCAAACTGACCGTTCAGGGGAGAAGGGCCTTAGTCAGGGAGGTGACCAAGAACCCGAAGGTTACTCTGACAGAGCTCCAGCATTTCTCTGTGGAGAGAGAAGAAACTTCCAGAAGAACAACCATCTCTGCAGCTTTCCACCAATCAGGCAATGAAAAGGCCTGTGTGGGAGAGTTTGCCAAAGGACTCTCAGACCATGAGAAACAAAACTCTGGTCTGATGAAACAAAAGATTGGTCTGATGAAACAAAGTTTAAAGGTTCAAGATAGTGAGGAAGGAAGAAGACAAGCACCAGAGAAGGACTCTCGTTGATCCCACACGCCATAAACAACAACAATGAGCTCCTGGAGTCTGATGGAACAAACACAAGATTGACGACTATGCCGCGCTTTGTCTCCTGCAGTCTCCTGCCAGACCTTGCTAAACCACGTGGCACACAAAGATTGTCTTTGGCCTGAATGGCAAGCATCAGGTCACGGCTCATCTCCATCTTCCTGGCCAATCCCATCCCTACAGTGAAGCATGGTGGTGGCAGCATCATGCTGTGGGGATGTTTTTCAGCTGCAGGAACTGGGAGACTAGTCAGGATCGAGGGAAAGATGAATCTTTGATGAAAACCTGCTCAAGACTGCTCTGGACCTCAGACTGGGGCAAAGATTCATCTTCCAACAGGACAACGACCCTAAGCACACAGCCAAGATAACAAAGGAGTGGCTACGGGACAACTCTGTGAATGTCCTTGAGTGGCCCAGCCAGAGCCCAGACTTGAACCCGATTGAACATCTCTGCAGAGATCTGAAAATGGCTGTGCACCGATGCTCCCCTTCCAACCTGATGGAGCTTGAGAGGTCCTGCAAAGAAGAATGGGAGAAACTGCCCAAAGATAGGTGTGCCAAGCTTATAGTATCATACTCAAAAAGACTTGAAGTAAATGCAAAATACAAAAAATATTTAAAAAATGGTTCAATACACAGTTTGAGCAGAAAGATTGTATTCAGTTTTACTTTTTTTCCCTATCATTTGTTTTTTAATTAAAAAAAAAATGGCAGTGAACTATTTCTGTCACCATGGTGGAAAACAAACACTTTGAATGAAAATGACATGAAATTACCACTATAACCAGCAGACTCGTTAGCTCATTTGCCATTTCCACTCCCTAATAGGCCCATGGTTCTTCTTTAACATGTTTTGCTTTTGGATTTATTATGAAATGACTATTATAACAAATCTGAACACTTTTATTGTACTGAAGTATGAAGTATGGCGAGTGTAGGAAAATACATGAACTGTATGCTTGTGTATGTTGGACTGTCGTGCTTGTGCTATCGAGTTGTTCATTAGAACTGTGTTTTTGTTTTTGGGATGACTTTCATTGAACAATCGACCTGGATTACCATAGTAACACGCATTGATGATATCATACCCTCGGCCGGTTGGCACAGCAGATTCTGCCATAGTACGTATGTGTGGGGCGGAGCTATTCAAATAATGGCGAGACCCTTTTGGGGTAGGGGTGTGTTTGTTTTGGTGATTTGAAATATCAACATTGGTATGGCTACCAGATATGGCTTACCCCACCTTTAACTAGGACATCAAAGAGATCACACGTAACACCGATTTTAATATCTTTACATTGGCTCCCAGTCAAATTTAGAATTCAATTAAACATTCTTGTGATTTGTGTTTAGAGCATTGCATGGTCAAGCTCCTATTTATAGCAGATCTATTCCATGTCTGCTCCATGTTCAACGTGATCTCATGAGAATACGTGTCTATTTTTACGTAAAGTGTAGTTCTACCACATGCACATTTACTTACGTTTTCATACACACTATAAATGTGCAATATTAACATATTGTCAACACTAAAACGTAAATTATTTATGTAATGACAGCACTGATAGATTTTATGTTGGTCTCAGCATTGAAAGAAATGGGACAGAAGGTTTTCTCCTGTGTGTGGAAGCTGTATTCTCTATGTTCCTATGTTTAACATATGGGACCCATCCCTGTAAGGAATAGGTTTCTGTTAACGGGCTTCAGGAGCTCAAGGAGAGCCTGGATGGTGGACAAGGAGAGTACCATATTTGGACTTGTTTTTCTATATGCATCACATTCCTATAACCTGAGATATATGATGTACTCTCTCTCATTGGTTAAACCTTTTCTACACCCCTTGTATTCTTTGTATATAACTATCAATCCTACATCAAATAAAGTGAGATGTTACACTCTCCCTCAGCGCTGAGTATCTGTTCATTCAATTGCCAATGCAGAAAACTGGGATGAGGCACGAAGGGGCAAAAACCTAACAAGCACTAAAAACTTAAAATATTTACATTTTTGTCAGTTCTTGCGTTCCCTGGGAATCTAACCCATGACCTTGGAGTTGCTAGCGCCACGCTCTTATTGCTTGAGCTACAGGAAAGCGTTATATATATATATATATATGAACTGCGTATCCGTGTGAATGTGTAACAGTTCTCCAAAGCCCCCGCCCTCCCCCAGTGAATATTAAAATCATGGCATTAATGTTTTGATTCTATTATATTTCATTGTCATATCAATTACATGTTTTCATTAGCATTTATTAAATGCAGTTTACTAAATCTACTTACTGTAATATTTCTCCTATGCAACGACTGACAATACAATCATGAAATACACCAAAACACAACATAAATCAACAAAAGACATCGTTTGCTGTAATCCAAATCTTTAGAATCTATATGTTTGCGAGGAACAGATCCAAATTGAGCTCTTCATCCAGCGATCTTCATCTCCTTTCTAAGCAGCGGCCGTAAACGTCAAATCCAACGCTTGACTTATGAATTCAACATTTTTTAAATCGAGCACTGAAGAAGCGCTACGACATGCTTTACGGCAGTGGTATCGATTGATCATTGTCTCTTGCCTGCTTCGTCACAGATTGCGACATGTCGTGTTTTAGTCGATGTACATTTGAAATGGACGGAAAGACGCCGGATTAACATTTTCATAGATTAATCATTTTAATTCGGCTCTGTAACACAAAACTATACCACCAGAGAGAAATGAGAACACATCGTCAGCTGAACTACTTTTGGTAGAGCAATTAAATAAAAACAATAATTGTGATTACACTTATCTGTTTGTTATGCTTTTATTTATACATATTTTTATGTATAAACTCATATTATGGGTAGGTTTAGGGCTAAGTGTAGGATTAGCGGCTCAAAATGTAATTTTAATGCTTTATTGTTAACAGTTACTAAAATTGACATTTTCCTACACATTTCTGTCCATTACATTTCATTCCTTTAATATTCTGTATAAAATTGGTATGTTTAGGTTAGGGTCAGGGGATCTGTAAAAGGAAATCATACAGATATCTTTATGACATGAAAGATTCATAAATATTTTAAGTTTTTAGCTGTAAAACTTAATAATGCTATGTTTAAATGTCACCTAACCAAACGTACGCTTTGTGTCTTTGAAAGTTATGTATTAATACCTACGTATTAACGATGAGACCAGGCTGCCACGTTAAAGAAAAAAGCTTTAACTAAGACACTCTTGAAAAATATCACTCATTTCTGTAGAGCTGGACATCTGAAAGTTCATCTTTGAGAATGAAACCAACCTGTTTGTGTCTCAGTTTCTTCATGTTTCACTCCCAGTGTTTCTTCAATCTTCACGTCTTCAGTCTCCTCTTTAATAAACGTCATCTTTATAATAGTGTCATGTGGATCTCAGTCGCTTCACCAGGAGTTTTTCCTGTGTGTTTGTCAGAGAGTCAGAGAGAGAAATATAAACACATCCAAACTAAATCTCTGAGAGTCTCAGTCAGCTCTAGTTCAGTAGTTCAGTCTCTGGTCAGAGAGTCAGAGAGAGTTAATGGACTTAAATCATCTGATGAGACTAAAAACACTCAAAACTAAATCTCTGAGAGTCTCAGTCAGCTCTAGTTCAGTAGTTCAGTCTCTGGTCAGAGAGTCAGAGAGAGTTAATGGACTTAAATCATCTGATTAGACTAAAAACACTCAAAACTAAATCTCTGAGAGTCTCAGTCAGCTCTAGTTCAGTAGTTCAGTCTCTGGTCAAGAGAGTCAGAGAGAGTTAATGGACTTAAATCATCTGATTAGACTAAAAACACTCAAAACTAAATCTCTGAGAGTCTCAATCAGCTCTAGTTCAGTAGTTCAGTCTCTGGTCAGAGAGTCAGAGAGAGTTAATGGACTTAAATCATCTGATTAGACTAAAAACACTCAAAACTAAATCTCTGAGAGTCTCAATCAGCTCTAGTTCAGTAGTTCAGTCTCTGGTCAGAGAGTCAGAGAGAGTTAATGGACTTAAATCATCTGATTAGACTAAAAACACTCAAAACTAAATCTCTGAGAGTCTCAATCAGCTCTAGTTCAGTAGTTCAGTCTCTGTAAGAGAGTCAGAGAGAGAGTTAATGGACTTAAATCATCTGATTAGACTAAAAACACTCAAAACTAAATCTCTGAGAGTCTCAGTCAGCTCTAGTTCAGTAGTTCAGTCTCTGTAAGAGTCAGAGAGAGTTAATGGACTTAAATCATCTGATTAGACTAAAAACACTCAAAACTAAATCTCTGAGAGTCTCAATCAGCTCTAGTTCAGTAGTTCAGTCTCTGGTAAGAGAGTCAGAGAGAGTTAATGGACTTAAATCATCTGATGAGACTAAAAACACTCAAAACTAAATCTCTGAGAGTCTCAATCAGCTCTAGTTCAGTAGTTCAGTCTCTGTAAGAGAGTCAGAGAGAGTTAATGGACTTAAATCATCTGATTAGACTAAAAACACTCAAAACTAAATCTCTGAGAGTCTCAGTCAGCTCTAGTTCAGTAGTTCAGTCTCTGGTAGAGAGTCAGAGAGAGTTAATGGACTTAAATCATCTGATTAGACTAAAAACACTCAAAACTAAATCTCAGAGAGTCTCAGTCAGCTCTAGTTCAGTAGTTCAGTCTCTGTAAGAGAGTCAGAGAGAGTTAATGGACTTAAATCATCTGATTAGACTAAAAACACTCAAAACTAAATCTCTGAGAGTCTCAGTCAGCTCTAGTTCAGTAGTTCAGTCTCTGGTAAGAGTCAGAGAGAGTTAATGGACTTAAATCATCTGATGAGACTAAAAACACTCAAAACTAAATCTCTGAGAGTCTCAGTCAGCTCTAGTTCAGTAGTTCAGTCTCTGTAAGAGAGTCAGAGAGAGAGTTAATGGACTTAAATCATCTGATGAGACTAAAAACACTCAAAACTAAATCTCTGAGAGTCTCAGTCAGCTCTAGTTCAGTAGTTCAGTCTCTGTAAGAGAGTCAGAGAGAGTTAATGGACTTAAATCATCTGATGAGACTAAAAACACTCAAAACTAAATCTCTGAGAGTCTCAGTCAGCTCTAGTTCAGTAGTTCAGTCTCTGGTAAGAGTCAGAGAGAGTTAATGGACTTAAATCATCTGATTAGACTAAAAACACTCAAAACTAAATCTCTGAGAGTCTCAATCAGCTCTAGTTCAGTAGTTCAGTCTCTGGTCAAGAGTCAGAGAGAGTTAATGGACTTAAATCATCTGATTAGACTAAAAACACTCAAAACTAAATCTCTGAGAGTCTCAATCAGCTCTAGTTCAGTAGTTCAGTCTCTGGTAAGAGTCAGAGAGAGTTAATGGACTTAAATCATCTGATTAGACTAAAAACACTCAAAACTAAATCTCTGAGAGTCTCAATCAGCTCTAGTTCAGTAGTTCAGTCTCTGGTAAGAGTCAGAGAGAGTTAATGGACTTAAATCATCTGATTAGACTAAAAACACTCAAAACTAAATCTCTGAGAGTCTCAATCAGCTCTAGTTCAGTAGTTCAGTCTCTGGTCAGAGAGTCAGAGAGAGTTAATGGACTTAAATCATCTGATTAGACTAAAAACACTCAAAACTAAATCTCTGAGAGTCTCAATCAGCTCTAGTTCAGTAGTTCAGTCTCTGTAAGAGAGTCAGAGAGAGTTAATGGACTTAAATCATCTGATTAGACTAAAAACACTCAAAACTAAATCTCTGAGAGTCTCAATCAGCTCTAGTTCAGTAGTTCAGTCTCTGTCAAAGAGAGTCAGAGAGAGTTAATGGACTTAAATCATCTGATTAGACTAAAAACACTCAAAACTAAATCTCTGAGAGTCTCAATCAGCTCTAGTTCAGTAGTTCAGTCTCTGGTCAGAGAGTCAGAGAGAGTTAATGGACTTAAATCATCTGATTAGACTAAAAACACTCAAAACTAAATCTCTGAGAGTCTCAATCAGCTCTAGTTCAGTAGTTCAGTCTCTGTAAGAGTCAGAGAGAGTTAATGGACTTAAATCATCTGATTAGACTAAAAACACTCAAAACTAAATCTCTGAGAGTCTCAGTCAGCTCTAGTTCAGTAGTTCAGTCTCTGGTCAGAGAGTCAGAGAGAGTTAATGGACTTAAATCATCTGATTAGACTAAAAACACTCAAAACTAAATCTCTGAGAGTCTCAGTCAGCTCTAGTTCAGTAGTTCAGTCTCTGGTAGAGAGTCAGAGAGAGTTAATGGACTTAAATCATCTGATTAGACTAAAAACACTCAAAACTAAATCTCTGAGAGTCTCAGTCAGCTCTAGTTCAGTAGTTCAGTCTCTGTAAGAGTCAGAGAGAGTTAATGGACTTAAATCATCTGATGAGACTAAAAACACTCAAAACTAAATCTCTGAGAGTCTCAATCAGCTCTAGTTCAGTAGTTCAGTCTCTGTAAGAGAGTCAGAGAGAGTTAATGGACTTAAATCATCTGATTAGACTAAAAACACTCAAAACTAAATCTCTGAGAGTCTCAATCAGCTCTAGTTCAGTAGTTCAGTCTCTGTAAGAGAGTCAGAGAGAGAGTTAATGGACTTAAATCATCTGATTAGACTAAAAACACTCAAAACTAAATCTCTGAGAGTCTCAATCAGCTCTAGTTCAGTAGTTCAGTCTCTGTAAGAGTCAGAGAGAGTTAATGGACTTAAATCATCTGATTAGACTAAAAACACTCAAAACTAAATCTCTGAGAGTCTCAGTCAGCTCTAGTTCAGTAGTTCAGTCTCTGGTAAGAGTCAGAGAGAGTTAATGGACTTAAATCATCTGATGAGACTAAAAACACTCAAAACTAAATCTCTGAGAGTCTCAGTCAGCTCTAGTTCAGTAGTTCAGTCTCTGTAAGAGAGTCAGAGAGAGAGTTAATGGACTTAAATCATCTGATGAGACTAAAAACACTCAAAACTAAATCTCTGAGAGTCTCAGTCAGCTCTAGTTCAGTAGTTCAGTCTCTGTAAGAGAGTCAGAGAGAGTTAATGGACTTAAATCATCTGATTAGACTAAAAACACTCAAAACTAAATCTCTGAGAGTCTCAGTCAGCTCTAGTTCAGTAGTTCAGTCTCTGGTAAGAGTCAGAGAGAGTTAATGGACTTAAATCATCTGATTAGACTAAAAACACTCAAAACTAAATCTCTGAGAGTCTCAATCAGCTCTAGTTCAGTAGTTCAGTCTCTGGTCAGAGAGTCAGAGAGAGTTAATGGACTTAAATCATCTGATTAGACTAAAAACACTCAAAACTAAATCTCTGAGAGTCTCAGTCAGCTCTAGTTCAGTAGTTCAGTCTCTGGTCAGAGAGTCAGAGAGAGAGAGTTAATGGACTTAAATCATCTGATTAGACTAAAAACACTCAAAACTAAATCTCTGAGAGTCTCAATCAGCTCTAGTTCAGTAGTTCAGTCTCTGGTAAGAGTCAGAGAGAGTTAATGGACTTAAATCATCTGATTAGACTAAAAACACTCAAAACTAAATCTCTGAGAGTCTCAGTCAGCTCTAGTTCAGTAGTTCAGTCTCTGGTAGAGAGTCAGAGAGAGTTAATGGACTTAAATCATCTGATGAGACTAAAAACACTCAAAACTAAATCTCTGAGAGTCTCAATCAGCTCTAGTTCAGTAGTTCAGTCTCTGGTCAGAGAGTCAGAGAGAGTTAATGGACTTAAATCATCTGATTAGACTAAAAACACTCAAAACTAAATCTCTGAGAGTCTCAATCAGCTCTAGTTCAGTAGTTCAGTCTCTGTAAGAGAGTCAGAGAGAGAGTTAATGGACTTAAATCATCTGATTAGACTAAAAACACTCAAAACTAAATCTCTGAGAGTCTCAATCAGCTCTAGTTCAGTAGTTCAGTCTCTGTAAGAGAGTCAGAGAGAGTTAATGGACTTAAATCATCTGATTAGACTAAAAACACTCAAAACTAAATCTCTGAGAGTCTCAATCAGCTCTAGTTCAGTAGTTCAGTCTCTGGTCAGAGAGTCAGAGAGAGTTAATGGACTTAAATCATCTGATTAGACTAAAAACACTCAAAACTAAATCTCTGAGAGTCTCAATCAGCTCTAGTTCAGTAGTTCAGTCTCTGTAAGAGAGTCAGAGAGAGTTAATGGACTTAAATCATCTGATTAGACTAAAAACACTCAAAACTAAATCTCTGAGAGTCTCAATCAGCTCTAGTTCAGTAGTTCAGTCTCTGGTAAGAGTCAGAGAGAGTTAATGGACTTAAATCATCTGATGAGACTAAAAACACTCAAAACTAAATCTCTGAGAGTCTCAATCAGCTCTAGTTCAGTAGTTCAGTCTCTGGTAAGAGTCAGAGAGAGTTAATGGACTTAAATCATCTGATTAGACTAAAAACACTCAAAACTAAATCTCTGAGAGTCTCAGTCAGCTCTAGTTCAGTAGTTCAGTCTCTGTAAGAGTCAGAGAGAGTTAATGGACTTAAATCATCTGATGAGACTAAAAACACTCAAAACTAAATCTCTGAGAGTCTCAATCAGCTCTAGTTCAGTAGTTCAGTCTCTGGTCAGAGAGTCAGAGAGAGTTAATGGACTTAAATCATCTGATTAGACTAAAAACACTCAAAACTAAATCTCTGAGAGTCTCAATCAGCTCTAGTTCAGTAGTTCAGTCTCTGTAAGAGAGTCAGAGAGAGTTAATGGACTTAAATCATCTGATTAGACTAAAAACACTCAAAACTAAATCTCTGAGAGTCTCAATCAGCTCTAGTTCAGTAGTTCAGTCTCTGTAAGAGAGTCAGAGAGAGTTAATGGACTTAAATCATCTGATTAGACTAAAAACACTCAAAACTAAATCTCTGAGAGTCTCAATCAGCTCTAGTTCAGTAGTTCAGTCTCTGTAAGAGTCAGAGAGAGTTAATGGACTTAAATCATCTGATTAGACTAAAAACACTCAAAACTAAATCTCTGAGAGTCTCAGTCAGCTCTAGTTCAGTAGTTCAGTCTCTGGTCAGAGAGTCAGAGAGAGTTAATGGACTTAAATCATCTGATTAGACTAAAAACACTCAAAACTAAATCTCAGAGAGTCTCAGTCAGCTCTAGTTCAGTAGTTCAGTCTCTGGTAAGAGTCAGAGAGAGTTAATGGACTTAAATCATCTGATTAGACTAAAAACACTCAAAACTAAATCTCTGAGAGTCTCAGTCAGCTCTAGTTCAGTAGTTCAGTCTCTGTAAGAGTCAGAGAGAGTTAATGGACTTAAATCATCTGATGAGACTAAAAACACTCAAAACTAAATCTCTGAGAGTCTCAATCAGCTCTAGTTCAGTAGTTCAGTCTCTGTAAGAGAGTCAGAGAGAGTTAATGGACTTAAATCATCTGATTAGACTAAAAACACTCAAAACTAAATCTCTGAGAGTCTCAATCAGCTCTAGTTCAGTAGTTCAGTCTCTGTAAGAGTCCCTCAGAGAGAGAGAGTTAATGGACTTAAATCATCTGATTAGACTAAAAACACTCAAAACTAAATCTCTGAGAGTCTCAATCAGCTCTAGTTCAGTAGTTCAGTCTCTGTAAGAGTCAGAGAGAGTTAATGGACTTAAATCATCTGATTAGACTAAAAACACTCAAAACTAAATCTCTGAGAGTCTCAGTCAGCTCTAGTTCAGTAGTTCAGTCTCTGTAAGAGTCAGAGAGAGTTAATGGACTTAAATCATCTGATTAGACTAAAAACACTCAAAACTAAATCTCTGAGAGTCTCAGTCAGCTCTAGTTCAGTAGTTCAGTCTCTGTAAGAGTCAGAGAGAGAGTTAATGGACTTAAATCATCTGATTAGACTAAAAACACTCAAAACTAAATCTCTGAGAGTCTCAGTCAGCTCTAGTTCAGTAGTTCAGTCTCTGTAAGAGTCAGAGAGAGTTAATGGACTTAAATCATCTGATTAGACTAAAAACACTCAAAACTAAATCTCTGAGAGTCTCAATCAGCTCTAGTTCAGTAGTTCAGTCTCTGTAAGAGTCAGAGAGAGTTAATGGACTTAAATCATCTGATTAGACTAAAAACACTCAAAACTAAATCTCTGAGAGTCTCAGTCAGCTCTAGTTCAGTAGTTCAGTCTCTGTAAGAGAGTCTCAGAGAGAGAGAGTTAATGGATTTAAATCATCTGATGAGACTAAAAACACTCAAAACTAAATCTCTGAGAGTCTCAGTCAGCTCTAGTTCAGTAGTTCAGTCTCTGTCAGAGAGTCAGAGAGAGTTAATGGACTTAAATCATCTGATTAGACTAAAAACACTCAAAACTAAATCTCTGAGAGTCTCAATCAGCTCTAGTTCAGTAGTTCAGTCTCTGGTCAGAGAGTCAGAGAGAGTTAATGGACTTAAATCATCTGATTAGACTAAAAACACTCAAAACTAAATCTCTGAGAGTCTCAATCAGCTCTAGTTCAGTAGTTCAGTCTCTGGTCAGAGAGTCAGAGAGAGTTAATGGACTTAAATCATCTGATTAGACTAAAAACACTCAAAACTAAATCTCTGAGAGTCTCAATCAGCTCTAGTTCAGTAGTTCAGTCTCTGTAAGAGAGTCAGAGAGAGTTAATGGACTTAAATCATCTGATGAGACTAAAAACACTCAAAACTAAATCTCTGAGAGTCTCAATCAGCTCTAGTTCAGTAGTTCAGTCTCTGGTCAGAGAGTCAGAGAGAGTTAATGGACTTAAATCATCTGATGAGACTAAAAGCACCCAAAACTACTATATTTAGACATTTAATGCTACATTTATTGATTTGGAACTTACATTTAATAGATTACACTTAGTAAAAGTTCTCATTACACGTTTGTATTTGTTCTCGTTGCATTTACACTGTTTGACCAGCAGGAGTCGTGTTTGATGTGATTCGAGTGAGTCGACTCGAATTGTTCTGAGTAGCTCAGTTTCTCTCATCTCTACTCGCCAGAGACTGAATTCATGTTTATGATAAACTGATTCACCATATACAGAGAGAAATGAGACGCATCTTTTCTGTTACTCATGTGTGGATGAGCTTTACTCACAAAAAAATAATGTTTATTAAATGGTAGATAAAGCATTATAATGTTACATTCAATATTAATTGACTAATTGTACATTGCTTGTAAAAACAATTAAATTCAGTTAGCAACTTGTATTGATTTAAACACTTTAAAAGTTTAAAACACAAACCTTTCTTCAGCAGAATCACAACAGATGGAGAAGCCTCATGACGTCACAACAATCAATAGGTAACATTTTGCACTATGTTATCAATTGTGCAAAATTAATAGTGACTGTGAGCGTGTCCTGATTTATTTTCCTTATAGTGGATGAGTGTGGATGAAATCTCTTATCGTTTAACACACATAAACAACATTTATATTCTTTTTGGTAAAACTTTACAATATGGTTTCATTAGTTAACACACAACTGCCACATTTCTTACCAGAACTTTCTCAGTTTCTCAATAAAAACTGATTTCAATCAAGATTAAATTATAAAAGAGCACAGCCATAACATGAGAAATTTAATTAGTTAAAATGTAATATTAGTTACCCGTGAACCTTCATGTAAAGTGAACACCTGTGAACCATTTATTTATGAGTTGCAAATATTAATAACCTGTAAAAGTGAACTTTAAATGTAAAGTGGTGTCATGGTTAGGCTGCATAAACGCATATCCACAGAGTAAATTCACACATAGAACAGCAAGCAAACAACCATACGTAAACAAGACCAGACAAATGAGGTGATTAACTAATACACAACTGGCAATGATCAATCAAATGAATAATTATGATGCCAGACTAGTGGCAGGAAATGGTGCAAGACAGAAAACAAAATCCAAACAGGGTGATATTGTGACATGACGTCTCCTCTTGGAAGGCGCAACCTGGCGGAGTAACATAGGGAGGGAGAGATGAATGGATGGGAGGGAGGCTAGGGAGGTGGACGAGGAGCAGGCAGAGAGCTCTTAATGCTGGGTACACACCACAAGATAATTGGGGCAATTTTGGGCAGAATTCTCCTCTTCCGACAATCCTAGGTAAAGTCACAATTATCTTGATGGTTCTACAGTTTATCTTATCAGATTTTCCTGTGGTTTGAGGTGCGTTAAGAGTGACTGAATCTGTTTGGAAGAACGTCGGAGGCACTCCGATCTCGGATCATGTTGAATATTTACAATCAGAAATCCTGTTGTGTGGGGGAACCCCAAGGACAAACGTGCACACGCTCTGGAGATTATCACGTCAAACGAAACAATACCCAATTAAAAAGCGAGCTGACTCACCTCCAGCTCGCGCTGTAACGTTAAGTCAATCTCCACAACTTCATCTAATCATTTTACTTTTTCCCCCCTCAAATTTTCTCTAAGAAGCTGTCCATACACTATAAGTGCCATTTCTTCTTGCCATGTTTGTTTACTTTAAAGTCACGTCTGATGTGGGAGATTTTGAGAGATTTCCTGTGTTTACATGCGGGACTCTGTTATTTGTGAATGGAATCTGTTAGTGTGGTGTGCTTTCATGATCACATTGCGGCACTCCACACACTGGAGGAACAGGAATGTTTGTGGTCTCTCACATTTTAAACATTTTAGTGTGGCCCGAGCTTAAGAGGAGCAGGTAAAGGGCTGGTGAGAGCAGGCAGGCAGACAGACAGGCATAGAAGGCCAGGGAGGTGTAGATGGTGGTGTAATCCAGGGGATGGCCTTGAGCAGGAATGGCCTGATGGCATTCCAGGCTACAGCCAGGGAGAGAGAAGGCATGGTGGGGAAGATCTCCATATCACTTTGGGGAACTACAGAGGTCATGGAACTGATGGAGGTGGAGCCCTAGGCACCCTGAGTCCATAACGAAGCAGGAGCGGAGGACTGAGGTGGAGCTGGAACGACTGAGGGCTGAGGCGTAGCTTGAGGGAAGGTGGAGCCAAACAGAGTCGTAGGTGAGGAGGGCCGGAGAGCAGCGAATGGCCCTCAAGTCCGTTGTGATGTGTTGTAGATGTCTGACCTGGGCAGAGCCAAGGGAGGAAGGAGTGCAGGTGGAGTCAGGGTGATTGGTCGAGGTGGTACGACGGGATCTGAGGCCGGGGAAAGAGCCACGGGACTTCCACACCAAAAAGAAGTTGGCTCTCAGCAGGCCCTAGATGTAGCCGTGCTACTGAGAAGAGGCTGATGAGGAACTGGGGGGTTTTGTGGGAGACAGCAAGGGCTGGGTAGCAGGCAAGGTTGAGGGCTGGAGAAGGGACTGGAGAGAAATAGAGAGAGATTGGCAAAAAAACCAAAAATGTAGGGCAGATGTATGGAGAGGAGGTGGGAGAGGGAGGCTGGGCAGGACCAGCTCATCCAAAATAGAGCTCACAGGTTCGGGAGGGATTAAAGGGGGTAGGGCAAGGGTGTCCAACTCTGGTCCTGGAGGGCTACCACCCTGCAGATATTAGCTCCAACCTGAACCAGCTAATCATGGTGTTGGAGCAGGGTTGGTACTGAAATCTGCAGGACGGTAGCCCTCCAGGAGCAAGGATGGACACCCCTAGGGTAGGGGATCCATCTCTCCAAAATCAAAATAACAGTTCAGTGCAGGCCGTAAACTCACTCTCAGTGGCAGAAGTGTGGGTGAGGCTCCATTCCACATCCCCAAACTCCTCATGAACTCCCTCGGCATCGGATGATGCAGCCGGGCTCGCGCACCTGGTCAGACACGCGAGGCTCCGGCTCTGTGGCGATGTTTTGAACATGTCAGAGTGCAAAGTTGTGGGAGTGTCACCTATTCAGACAATTATCTGCTAAAGACATGACATGGCTAAATAAATAACAAAGGCTTCTCTCCAGTGTGACTGCTCATGTCTTTTAGGTGTCCATTTTGACTGAAACTTTTCCTACACTTCTTGAGTGGATCCTCAAGTGGCAAATAAGGGTTCCTTTATGTTTGAAACTCTTTCCACACTGACCACATGTGAACGGCTTCTCCCCGGTGTGAATGTTCATGTGATATCCAAGGTTTATTTCTGTTGTGAAGCTCTTCCCACACTGTTGGCATGCGTAAGGCTTCACTCCATTGTGAATTGTCATGTGCCTTTTAAGGTTTTCTTTTTCAGTGAAGCTCTTTCCACACTGTTGGCAGGTGTAAGGCTTCTCTCCAGTGTGAACTGACATGTGCCTTTTAAAGTTTCCTTTATGAGCGAAACTCTTTCCACACTTTTGGCAAGTGAAGGCCTTTTCTCCAGTGTGAACTCTCATGTGATTCTCAAGGCTTCCTTTTTGAGTGAAACTCTTTCCACACTGTTGGCAGATGTAAGGCTTCTCTCCAGTGTGAATAGTCATGTGGACTTTAAGGCTTCCTTTATCAGTGAAGCTCTTTCCACACAATTTGCAGGTGTAAGCCTTCTCTCCAGTGTGAATTATCATGTGGAATTTAAGCTGTACTTTTTGAATGAAGCTCTTTCCACACTGCTGGCAGGTGTAAGGCTTCTCTCCAGTGTGAATTCTAATGTGATTCTCAAGGCTTCCTTTTTGAATGAAACTCTTTCCACACTGTTGGCAAGTGAAGGCGTTCTCTCCAGTGTGAATTCTCATGTGATTGTTAAGGCTTCCTTTTTGAGTGAAACTCTTTCCACACAATTTGCAGGTAAAAGGAGACTCTCCAGTGTGAATTCTCCTCATGTGATCCTCAAGGTTTGCTTTTTTAATAAAGCTCTTTCCACATTGTTGACAGGTGAAAGGCTTCTCTCCAGTGTGAACTCTCATGTGGACTTTAAGGTGTCCTTTTTCAGTGAAGCTCTTTCCACACTGTTGGCAGGTGTAAGGCTTCTCTCCAGTGTGAATTCTAACGTGCCTGTTTAGGCCTACTTCTTGAGTGAAACTCTTTCCACACTGTTTACAGGTATAAGGCTTCTCTCCAGAGTGTATTCTCATGTGGACTTTAAGGAGTCCTTTATCAGTGAAGCTTTTTCCACACTGTTGGCAGGTAAAAGGCTTCTCTCCAGTGTGAATTTTTATGTGCTTGTTAAGGTTTCCTTTTTGAGTAAAACTCTTTCCACACTGATCACATTTGAACAAATCACGATGTTTCCCATACTGATCTTTCTCATCTAATTCATACAGTTCTTGACTCTCCACTTTCAGTGCCATCAGACCTAAAAAGAAGACAAATAAAAGTTAACCCCAGTTCACACAAAACAACAGACATCAAGACATCAAAACCAAAAACGTGCTAGATCCTACATCCACGAAGCTACAGAAAGAGGTGTTACCTGTAATCTCAGAAAATGTTCTCATTATTCATAACCCTTTGCTTTCTTTAGGACACATTATAAAATCTTTTTCCACTGTCAAAGGTATTACGGAAGTGGTTTGGAATGAGAGTAATGCACTAGTAAAACGTCAGGTGAAAGAGAATTTTACTTGCCCGACCAGACAAGTAGCCTGAAGTGAATTAAAAAAAAATCTAGGGAAGCATCAAATGCAAGAATAATTTTGATTTTATTACATTCTGTGTAAACGGTAGTGGATAGTGTATTTCTGGTAATAAGGTTTCGCTTGTCACGGTTCTTTTATGTTTGGACTTTGTCACTTTCCTGCCCAAGTTTGTCACCTTGGTTACTGATTTGATTTTGTCATTCTGTTCAGCTGTTGGTTCACCCGGGTTGACCTGATCTGTATATTTAAGTTACTGTGTTTTCAGTTCTCATTTGTCCGGTGTGATGTTGTGTTTGCTTGCCTGCATTGGTTGGATTATGCTGTGTCAATTATTAAAGCTTTTGTACCTAAACCCTCGTTGTCATTCATCTTCCTGCAACTTAGTGTGACAGAAGACTGAACCCCAAAAGAAGAAAGCATGTTTTACCACTCTAGCTCAGGAATGGCTTTCACTGATGGAATAATCGCTGCGTTTCTGTCAACTCGCCTATGATGATGGGACTTTAAAATTGTTTTGGAATGGGGTGAACTATTTCTACCCAAGACACCTTCCAGACGCTTCAGAAGGAACATAGCGGGAGATCATCCTAAGCTGTCTGGAGAGTCTCTACCCCCAGTCCACAGTCAGGAGCTCAGTGAACTCAAGCGTGGTACCGTGATAGGTTGCCACCTGTGCAATAAGTCCATTCGTGAAATTTCCTCACTACTAAATATTCCACGCTCAACTGTTAGTGGTATTATAACAAAGTGGAAGTGATTGGGAACAACAGCAACTCAGTGAACAAAATCACAGAGTGGGGTCAGCACATGCTGAGGGTCACAGTGCACAGAAGTTGCAAACTTTCTGCAGAGTCAATAGCTCCAGACCTCCAAACTTCTGTGGCCTTCAGATGAGCTCAAGAAGTGTGTAGAGAGCTTCATGGAATGGGTTTCCATGGCCGAGCAGCTCATCCAAGCCTTACATCACCAAGTGCAATGCAAAGCGTGGGATGCAGTGGTGTAAAGCAGCCACCACTGGACTCTAGAGCAGTGGAGACGTGTTCTCTGGAGTGACCAATCACGCTTCTCTCTCTGACAATCCCATGGACGAGTCTGGGTTTGGCGGTTGCCAGGAGAACGGGACTTGCCTGACTGCATTGTGCCAAGTGTAAAGTTTGGTGGAGGGGGGATTATGGTGTGTGGTTGTTTTTCAGGGGTTGGGCTTAACCCCTTAGTTCCATTGAAAAGAACTCTTAAAGGGTTAGTTAACTAACTTCCGCATCAATTTATGGCGAAAGAGTAACCCTTGACCCTTGAACCCTTGATGCATGCGTATTGATGAACACAGAAGCGCAGAGGATAGAGCAAAACAAAACACCGGTCATGAGTCTAAAACGAGAATTTTTAAAGAATAATGGTGGAGGATTTCGATATAAGAGAAGAGGGGCTTGAGTTTGTTGCCGAGCACTATCCGTCAAAGCTTGTGATGCTTCTAAACATCAGGGGTTACTCTTATGCCGTTAGTCAAATTGCGTATGGCTTTCCGCAGTAAGTTAGTTATTTAAGTCTATAAAGTTTTAAATATGGATATTTTTCGCTTCAGAAGGCCTTTATTAACCCCCCAGAGCCGTGTGGAGCAGTTATATGATGGATAGATGCACTTTTAATCATAAACAAGGCAGCAATTCACTGCCATTATAGTGTTTGGATTAGCCAGGATTTTTTAAATATAACTCAGATTTAATTTTTCTGAAAGAATGAAGATGACTTGAGGGTGAGTAAATCATGGGCTAATTTTCATTTTTGGGTGAACTAACCTTTTAAGGCTTCAGCATACCAAGACATTTTGGACAATTTCATACTCCCAACTTATAGAATAGTTTACAGTTGACCTCTTCCTGTTCCAACATGAGCGTCAGTCCATAAAGACATGGATGAGCGAGTTTGGTGTGGAGGAACTTGACTGGCCTGCACAGAGTCCTGACCTCATCCCGATAGAACACATGTAAGACATAACCATACCAAATGGTACTGTACTGTGATGGCACCATACCATATGGTACAGTACATACAATCTGCTATACCTGATAGGTCCCAAGTTAATCAATATCGAATCAAATTGTGAAATTTGTGTCAATGCCCAGCCCTAGTGTACATGTTTTTTTGTGTGTTTTTTTTACCTGAAGCAAATGCTGTGTTTTCCCTTTATTTTCTTGTCAGAGTGCACCAGAATGCTCAGTTTATGATCACAAAACATTTCTGTGAGATAATGTACATATTTACATGTTAAACTATGCGGGAGGTAACTAACGTGACCATCAAGCATTAATCAGCATATAAATCAAAACTTTTACTGAATGAGATCTCAAACACAAAACGAGGTATATAACGAATATATACTAAGTTCTGCTGGCTTTATGTTCTCAGCAGCTGAGCGTGAATTCCAGCGTGTCGCTTCAGTTATCGGTCATGAAGTGCAAGATGAGATGTGTAGCGAAACTAAACAGCTGTGTTACGGTAGGGAATGGGAAGGGAAATATGCATCTCTGGAAGGATAAGATGGAGATGAGAAGCAGGTGTTGTGCTATTTAACACAAATATACATATAATTAAATAGCTGACAACGACTTTGGTTCGCTATAGGTTGGCCTGTATGTTTGGTGCGGTAGAGGGCCCAACCTCATATTCTTTCATAGGGCCCAAACTTGCTAGCGGCGCCCCTGCCTGTTAGACACGAACGACTAACTAACTTATGTATTATTATTTTTCCCCCTCTTTTTTTGTTCCGTTCTACTTCTGGACTTTATCTTTTTTATTTACTACTTGTCATTTTCTATAACTGTGCATTTCATTTGATTTTCATGTTCATTTATTTTCCCTTCCCTGTTCTTGTTATGATGGAAAAAAATGGAATGTGTAAAATTATTACATATTTCACACTTATGTATTTATATTCCCAATAAATATATCTTTACATAAATGTTACTCAAAATACTTTTGTTTTTTCCAGGCCACTTCTGCATTATTTAATGTTCAATATAACTGAATTCAATTTAACGTTGAAATAACAAATGTCCATGGAAGTTTGATCTTCTCAGTTGGTCACTCTCAACATGTCAAATAAAAGTGCTTTAGTTAGGACACTCTTCACAAACATCACTCATTTCTGTAGAGCTGGACATCTGAATAAGGATCACATGACTGAGTTCAGCTTTGAGAATGAAACCAACCTGTTTGTTCCTCAGTTTCTTCATGTTTGACTCCCAGTGTTTCTTCACTCTCCTCTTTCTTTGTCTGTTCCTCAGTTTCTTCATGTTTGACTCTCAATGTTTCTTCAATCTTCACGTCTTCACTCTCCTCTTTAATAAACACCATCTTTGTTTGTGTCTCAGTTTCTTCGTGTTTCACTCCCAATGCTTCTTCACTCTCCTCGTTCTTTATCTGTTCCTCAGTTTCTTCATGTTTGACTCCCAGTGTTTCTTCAACCTTCACGTCTTCAGTCTCCTCTTTAATAAACGCCATCTTTGTTTGTGTCTCAGTTTCTTCATGTTTCAAACTGAATGTTTCTTCAATCTTCAGGTCTTCACTCTCCTCTTTAATAAACGCCATCTAATAGTGTCAGGTGGATCTGAGTCGCTTCACCGGGAGTTTTTCTGTGTGTTTGTCCTGTTTGAGATAATAATTAACAGAAATATAAACACATCCAAACTAAATCTCTGAGAGTGTCTCAATCAGCTCTTGTTCAGTAGTTCAGTGCATTAATATTAATAATATTAAAAGAATAAAATAAATAAAGAACACAAACTACACAGTAGGTGCATATTTAGACATTTTATGCTACATTTATAGATTACATTTAATAGATTACTCTTCCATGAAAACATTAGCAGTTGTTTTGCAGAAGTTGTCATTATAAACGTGTGTTATTCTCGTTGCATTTACAGTGTTTGAGGTGATTCGAGTGAGTCGACTCAGTGAATCATTCTGTGTATCGATTGATTCAGTTGACTCTTGAGTTTCTAAAGCTCAGTTTCTCTCATCTCTACTCGCCAGAGACTGAATTCATGTTTATGATAAACTGATTCACCATATACAGAGAGAAATGAGACGCATCTTTTCTGTTACTCATGTGTGGATGAGCTTTACTCACACTAAATAACGTCCATTAATATTAGACAATGCATTATAATGTTACATTAAATAATAATTAAATTATTTTACATAGCTTGTAAAAACGATTAAAATGATTTAACGGTTGGCATTGAATTAAACACTTTAAAAGCTTAAAACACAAACCTTTCTCCAGCAGAATCACAACAGATGCAGGAGCGCGGCGCAGCCTTATGACGTCACATCTCCACTCCAAAATAAAAGTCCTGCTCACATGCTACAGCCACAGATGTGTATAGACATTCACATACAAGTAATAAAACATATACAAGCGGTGATTAGAGTTGAATTCTTAGTGAAATACATATCTAAATGAATGTTGATCAATGATGACTACCAGTTAAATAGTCTGAACTACCTTTAATATGTGAGATTCTGTTACAGTCATATTTGTACACGTTGTCAGGAACTTTTTTACTGTCTGCCTCAGGGCACAATTAAACATGGTGAAGGTTTGGTATGTGTCCTTACTTGACATGATATAACCAGTTTGGCCATTCAGTAAATGAAGAGAAGCAGATTACAAGCAAATTATAAACAAAGGCATTTATTACAGTTTCATGGTCCGAGTGCAACGCCTTAAAGGTAAACGTTGATAGGCCGTGAATGTCATTCAGACAAATACATTTTAATAAACAGTTTGTATTTAAATTGTCAGATGGGGTCAGGTGAATGAGGAAAGAGCAATGGCAAACTATGCATCTATGTTGCAAGATCACCATGAAGACTTCCAGGTCTATTAGCAAATAAAAGATCAATGAATATATATATATATACAGTCTATCAATATCTATGAACAGTTTATCTGTTACACAAAGCACAGCAGACTCTGGCCATCTTGTCAAGAGATGTATGATCTCCAGGAGATGCAGTCTGGCAAAGAGAGATGGGTATTGTGCTTTGTAGGATTGTGTACTTGTTCCTTACGAGACCAAGGACAAGTTCCACAACAGCTGCTAGTCCCCTCGTAGTTTCGAGTTCACTTGGATGCAGTTGCTGTTTGCCTTTAGTGAAATTGGAATATTAATTTATTTTTTTTACTTTGTTCAAGGATTGGAGAGAGGAGTTGTGGTGTTTGTTGAGAACCTACAAAGAAAATACAGATATGGCCTCATAGCGTCGTTGTACTCCAAACAGAGCATGTTTGACTTGATTTGTTATATTACAATCATCTGTAAAGTAGTTTTACAAAAGAAATAACAGCATAACTACCCTGTGGTAGTGGTGGTGATGGCAGCAAGGACTCCGATGAGCTAATGTAAAAAAAAAAAAAAAAAAAAAAAAAAAAAAAAAGTGCAATAGGAGCATGGTATTATCAAATCAATCCTGAGATTGTAGTTGTAGGGGAAACTGAAAGGTGAAAATGGCACTTGCCTTCATAAATGTTCTTTTTTTGGTGCACGCCTCAGTCCTTGAGACATAATGACCTGTTGATAGAACAATTAAGATATGTTACTAACCTTAATCAAATACAAGAATGATAAAACGAGATTTTTAAGATTCATCGGGCATACGTGTCGGGTATGTTAACTGACGTCGGCAATATTCTCACCCAGAAAAGTTAACTGACAAGACAGGACCAAGTTTCAGTTAATCTCAAAGACATGGAGGAGAGGGAATATGGCAAATCCCTGTGCATGTGGTAAACACACAGCCTTCCTATGCAGATCCTTTGCCTCCAAAAGCTTCCTCTTCGCTCTGCTACAGTCACTGTCCATCACATATACAATGTTAATCAGCTTTGACTCACCAGGTAGATCAAACAGCTGCTTTGTGACCTTTGGGTCAATAACTTCCACAACCAACATTCCATCTTGCCGCTTTTCCCTCACAAACACAATTTGCTCAGTCTCCAACAGGAAGCAGTGATTTGGTGCCTTGGCCGATATGGAATACGGTTTGCGCCTCCATTGCTTCATGTGTTCATGCCAATCTTTTAGTGACCTGGGCGACTGGATTTTTGCTAATTTTTTTATAGACTGCAGGTGGTTCTCAAATGGAAAGCAGGACAAATCGTTCAAGGAGCACTTGAAGTTAAAAACATCATCAGCAATGTGTTTGATGGAGTGGATGCTGTATGTTGGGAAAGTTTCCCCAAAGAGTTCAGAACAGGTATCCACAACATGTTCCAGCAGGTTTTGGGCATATTGCATGTAGGGTCCTCGTCTGGCATCATCATCATCCAAGAGAATAGATATTCCGATTGTTAATGACAGGAAGTAATGATAATGGTCCGGAGACAGAACATCCTGCAACACAAGTGGTCCTGTATACAGCAGAAATTGCCGTAGTTCAGTTGCTTTCCAGCAATCTAGTTCAGTCCGAGATCTTGGCTGCCTGGCAAACTCTGCCAGCATTGCACCTTTCAGTTGTACTAACTTCTTGTTGTTTTTTTTCCCCTCTCTCCTTTTTGGAACCTGCAAATAACTGGGCATCGCAACAAAAAGGTGAGTAATTTCACAGCTCCAAGAAAAAGTAGGTGCATGTGGACAAGAGGAAACTATGTGACACATTTGATTCCCAGTTGGGCAAGAGGTGTAGGTTCCTTCTGATGGTTTGGATACTGCAACTGACTGAATTTATCATCAGTGAGTTTCTCACAAGACACTTCAAGTGGACAACCCTTCCCTCAATTGATGTGCCCACTGACAAACAACGCTCACATCCATGCAAGGCATTATGGCTTTTGATGCACTTTAGATATGCTAGAGTTACTTTGTGCACTATGGTTTTGTGTGGGGTTCCTCCAATTCTGCTATTAAATCACAAAGATGGTCATGAACAGGGTTGGGCTTGCTATTGCCATAATACAGAGCCACCAGAAATGGCTCAAATTTAGCAACAATGGGCCAAAAATGTGTTTTACTGGACTTGAATATTGGCAGACCATCTATAGATAACATATCAAATGTTGAAAGTGAGACATTTTGAAATGTCATGCCAAATATTGGCTCATTTTGGATTTCATGAGAGATACACATTCCGAAAAAGTTGGGACAGGGAGCAATAAGAGGCCGGAAAAGTTAAATGTACATATAAGGAACAGCTGGAGGACCAATTTGCAACTTATTAGGTCAACTGGTAAAAAAGAGTGGCAGTGTCTCTCAGAAGTCAAGATGGGCAGAGGATCACCAATTCCCCCAATGCTGCGGCCAAACATACTGGAGCAATATCAGAAAGGAGTTTCTCAGAGAAAAACTGCAAAGAGTTTGAAGTTCTCATCATCTACAGTGCAGAATATCATCCAAAGATTCAGAGAATCTGGAACAATCTCTGTGCGTAAGGGTCAAGGCCGGAAAACCATACTGGATGCCCGTGATCTTCGGCCCTTAGACGGCACTGCATCACAACATGGAAATCACAACATGGGCTCAGGAATACTTCCAGAAAACATTGTCGGTGAACACAATCCACCGTGCTATTCTCCGTAGCCGGCTAAAACTCTATAGGTCAAAAAAGAAGCCATATCTAAACATGATCCAGAAGCGCAGGCGTTTTCTCTGGGCCAAGGCTCATTTAAAATGGACTGTGGCAAAGTGGAAAACTGTTCTGTGGTCAGACCAATCAAAATTTGAAGTTCTTTTTGGAAAACTGGGACGCAATGTCATCCGGACTAAAGAGGACAAGGACAACCCAAGTTGTTGTCAGCGCTCAGTTCAGAAGCCTGCATCTCTGATGGGATGGGATTGCATGAGTGCGTGTTGCATGGGCAGCTTGCACATCTGGAAAGGCACCATCAATGCTGAAAGGGATATCCAAGTTCTAGAACAACATATGCTCCCATCCAGACGTCGTCTCTTTCAGGGAAGACCTTGCATTTTCCAACATGACAATGCCAGACCACATACTGCATCAATTACAACATCATGGCTGCGTAGAAGGAGGATCCGGGGACTGAAATGGCCAGTCTGCAGTCCAGATCTTTCACCCATAGAAAACATTTGGCACATCATAAAGAGGAAGATGCCACAAAGTAGACCTAAGACAGTTGAGCAACTAGAAGCCTGTATTAGACAAGAATGGGACAACATTCCTATTCCTAAACTTGAGCAGCTTGTCTCCTCAGTCCCCAGACGTTTGCAGACTGTTATAAAAAGAAGAGGGGATGCCACACAGTGGGAAACATGGCCTTGTCCCAACTTTTTTGAGATGTGTTGATGTCATGAAATTTAAAAATCAACTTATTTTTCCCTTAAAATGATAAATTTTCTCAGTTTAAACATTTGATATGTCATCTATGTTGTATTCTGAATAAAATATTGAAATTTGAAACTTCCACATCAGTGCATTCTGTTTTTATTCACAATTTATACAGTGTCCCAACTTTTTTGGAATCGGGTTTGTACGAGAAGAAAGACTACACTTACAATACAGCAATTAATTATAGAAAAGTGTAATAGAAATGGCAAAATTCATCCACGATCGGTAAGGTAAAAGACAGCAGAAAATTGGACACAAACTATTGCATGGGTGTACAAAAGCATTTGTTCAAAAAGATGATTTTATGATGTGCAGAAGTGACTAGATTATGTGAAAGTTGATCTAAAAGTTTTGAGAATTTTGATCTGATAAATGCAACAAAGCAACTGAGAAGAACTGCATTATGGAGTTTACCTTTTCTTCACATTTTTCACACAGGCCTCAAGGTTTGCACCCCCAATCTTGACTGTGACATCTGAAAACATTTTTAAAAATGGAAATTTTTTTACCCATCAGGAACACAGAAAATGCGGAATAGGATATTAACAGTATTACAATTGGCCTGGCGTAGTTACACTGACTATCAGATTCTTCTTTTCTTCATCAGCCAGTTTCCCTTGCAAATTCTTGAGCTCACGCCTGCTGTTCATCTCGTCCAGGTGGAAATGAGAGTCTGGGGTCTCACAGTTTTGGCCCACCTGGGAAAGCTTGCCCGAATATCTGCCAGCAGGATCCGTCTTTTGAACTCTGGAGGTCAAAGTGGAATAAAAAAAAAGAATGTCAAATTTGCAACAACACCACTCTCGGTAAGAAAAAAAGAAGAAGGTATACTTACTTCCATTATCTAATGGGAATATGTCACTTTCTGTGCTGGTCCCCCCTACTTGGAGTGTGGGACCACAGATGAGGAAAGCAGGAGCGCTGGTGTGGAGATCAGTGGTGCAGAAAATGGGATCTCTGGAGCAGAGTGCTGTGGCGCAAAGAGTGGGACACTGGTGTGGAGTGCTGTGGTGCAGAGAGTGTGGGACCACTGGGGTGGAGTGGTGTGGTGTGGAGAGTGTGGGACCGCTGGTATGGAGTGCTGTGGTGCGGAGAGTGTGGGACCACTGGGGTGGAGTGGTGTGGTGTGGAGAGTGTGGGACCACTGGTGTGGAGTGCTGTGGTGCGGAGAGTGTGGGACCACTGGTGTGGAGTACTGTGGTGCGGAGAGTGGGATCTCTGGTGTAGAGAGCGGGAGCTCGGAAGTGTTGGATCTCTGGCGCAGAATGCTGTGGTGCAGAGTGTGGGACCGCTGGTGTGGAGTGCTGTGGCATGGCGTGGAGAGTGAGGTCCAAACTACCATGACCCTCAACATGAGACCTGAACAAAAAACAGAATCAATCAGTATGAAAAGAGAATGTTTTTTATTGCAGTTGGAACTTAATTCTCTGAATGTGATGCAGCAAGTAGAACAAAATATACCCTGTGTCAACATTATCGGGGTTGGCAGGCAGACTGACAACTTTATGATTCAACTGCTGTTTGCTGATCAGTCAACTTTTAGTTCTGGTGATGTCTGTAGCATGGACGATGTTGAGCAATTTAGAATCACAAGGATCATTGCAGAAACTCTCTGTGTCGCATTGGCATAGGACATCACAATCCAAGGTGCAGTCTTCACATATTTCCTTCACAAAGACAAAGTCCTTGTTGTGAATAATGAATCAACAATATTGTGGCCTTGTGGAGATGTGAGTAAACCTCCCTTTGGTAAAGGAACAATCAATAGGTAACATTTTGCAATGTAATCAATAGTGCTAAATGAATTGTGTTTGTGTCCTCTGATTTATTTTCCTTATAGTAGATGAGCATGGTTGTAAACTGAATATTATTTTTCAATCAACACCAGGGGTCCGTATCAATGCATCTGCCCTCTTCAGCGAACACAGGAACGCTCAGTAATCTTAGATAACTTCACCCAGATATTTTAATCCAATCCGCAAATTCATTTGAAGAACCAAATTAGCCAGAGATCAGTTATCACGATTAGAAGATCTGGGATCTGTCCAATCATCTCGGATGTATTAAGCGAGGTACGAAGAACAGACCCCTGTATTCTGAAAGAATCTCATAATTTTGCATTATGTAAATATTTTTCTCCCACACCCTTTGTTTTGAGCATATTGTAATAAAGACCACTTTACATATAATTTTAATGTTATTATTAATATAACTTGACACGTCATGGGAACGCCTCCATGTGAGGCGGTGTCTGAATCATGTGAATCAGATGTTGTGATGTAGTGTAGCGCGTCACCCAGTCCATAAATTATGTGTCTGTGAAATCAATAGAGAGTTAGTCTGTACACTGGCAGGGTTGAGTTATAAGAAATGTGTGACACCATGCCAACGCTTTTTTATCAAGACGGAGGTTGTTCCTCATGCAGTGGCCAATTTACATCAGGATTAGCTCGATGAGAGGCAAGTGGTCTACACTGGATGACCACTTCTTCACATCAACGTGAGAGCAGCTTCCTTGCCACCATCTCCTGATCTTTCCCGATCTCCAAGTGGTTATCAGGCCCTCTAGGGGGTCTGGGGGCAAATGCTCCCCCTTTTGAAAATGTTGTATATTTTCAGACGTTGCCACTTTCATATTTACATGCCAAAGGAAAAAGAAAAAGCATCAAGGCAAACTTCAAAGAGATGAAGGATGCAGGTTGTAAGGTTCCTTGGCTAGTCCTTCTAACATTTGCAGCTAGATCTGATGTCTCTGTAGTGCTTAAACACGAGATATAATTTGTCTTGTATAGACCTAACGGGCGATCTTTGGGCTCATGAATCTATCATTTGTTCCAGGGCAAATCGTTCTGTCTGAGGGCAAAGTGAAGTTTCATAACTTTATATATTTAGACTATTTAACTTTACGGTCATAGCCTACTAGAGCACTGATTTTGTACGTTTGACTGAATTGTTTGCTTTATTTCTTATTGGATAGCTTACCACACCTTTTATTTATACTTTTATAATAGCTATTATTGAGATTCTTAAAATGAATTAAGATTCTTAAAATGAATACGAAGAGGCAGAGTGGTGTCTTAAAACATATTTAGTTTTATTGTTGCCTAAAATATACATACAAACAATTGTGAGTAGCCAGAGTGAGCTGAGTGACGCTATCAAGAATGCTCTTCCATTGGCAGAAATACCGACTGTGTCTTCCCATCCTCAGGAGTTTGTTCTGCTTAATCGAACTTGGCAAGTCCAAAGTACCAAGGACACAAGAGTGAAACTCAAGCATTCGGAGTAAAAATACACTATACACTACATGCACATGAACTTTAATGCATCCCAATCTTAATCGGTAGGGTTTAATATGGAGCCCACCCTTTGCAGCTCTAACAGCTTCAACTCTTCTGGAAAGGCTTTCCACAAGGTTTACAAGTGTGTTTACGGGAATTGTTGACCATTCTTCTAGAAGCGCATTTGTGAGGTCAGGCACTGATGTTGGATGAGAAGGCCTGGCTCGCAGTCTCTGCTCTAATTCATCCCAAAGGTGTTCTATCGGGATGAGGTCAGGACTCTGTGCAGGCCAGTCAAGTTCCTCCACACCAAACTCGCTCATCCATGTCTTTATGGACTGATGCTTTGTGCACTGGTGCGCAGGCATGTTGGAACAGGAAGGGGCCAAAATGTCTTGGTATGCTGAAGCATATGGAGTTCCTTTCACTGGAACTAAGGGGTTAAGCCCAACCCCTGAAAAACAACCCCACCCCATAATCCCTCCTCCACCAAACTTGGAGTACAGTCTGGCAAGTCCCGTTCTCCTGGCAACTGCCAAACCCAGACTTGGATTGCCAGACAGAGAAGTGTGATTGGGCACCATGGCTCTAGTCCCACGCTTTGCATTGCACTTGGTGATGTAAGGCTTGGATGAGCTGCTCGGCCATGGAAACCCATTCCATGAAGCTCTCTATGCACTGTTCTTGAGCTCATCTGAAGGCCACAGAAGTTTGGAGGTCTGGAGCTATTGATTCTGCAGAAAGTTTGCAACTTCTGTACACTGTGACCCTCAGCATGCGCTGATCCCGCTCTGTGATTTTAGGGCCTACAACTTCGTGGCTGAGTTGTTGTTGTTCCCAAATGCTTCCACTTTGTATTATACCACTAACAGTTGAACATGGAATATTTAGTAGTGAGAAAAGTTCACAAATGGACACAAATTGCACAGGTGGCAACCTATCACGGTACCACGCTTGAGTTCACTGAGCTCCTGAGAGCGACCCATTCTTTCACTAATATTTGTAGAAGCATCTGCATGCCTAGTGCTGGATTTATACACCTGTGGCCATGAAGGCATTGAACACCTCAACTCAATGATTTGGAGGGTGTCCAAAATACGTTAGGCAATATAGTGTATATCTGCTTGTGCCAGTTCCAGATTGTAGAGGTAACTCCTCATTTAGCAATAAACTCCTCATCTTTACCTACGCCTTTCACCATAGTTATTTTTGCTCTGCACGTGAGATGACGGTTTTACCGGTAAGTGACAAACGATAAGATATCACCCTTCTCTATTGTGAAACTCTTTCCACACTGTTCACAGGTTTAAAGCTTCTCTTCATTGTGAACTCTCATGTGGTTTTTAATTTGCCCTCTTCGATTGAAACTCTTTCCACACTGTTGGCAGGTGTAAGGCTTCTCTCCAGTGTGAATTCTCATGTGGCCTTTAAGATGCTCTTTATGAGTGAAACTCTTTCCACACTGTTGGCAGGCGTAAGGCTTCTCTCCAGTGTGAACATTTATGTGGCCTTCAAGCTGCCCTCTTCGATTGAAACTCTTTCCACACTGTGGGCAGGTGTAAGGCTTCTCTCCCGTGTGAATTCTCATGTGGCCTTTAAGATGCTCTTTATGAGTGAAACTCTTCCCACACTGTTGGCAGGCGTAAGGCTTCTCTCCAGTGTGAACATTTATGTGGCCTTCAAGATGTTCTTTTCGAGTGAAACTCTTTCCACACTGTGGGCAGGCGTAAGGCTTCTCTCCAGTGTGAACTCTCATGTGGGTTTTAAGACTCCCTATTTGAGTAAAACTCTTCCCACACTGTTGGCAGGTGTAAGGCTTCTCTCCAGTGTGAATTCTCATGTGGCTTTTAAGATCCGCTTTATGAGTGAAACTCTTTCCACACTGTTGGCAGGTGTGAGGCTTCTCTCCAGTGTGAATTCTCATGTGGACACTAAGATTCCCATTATGACTGAAACTCTTCCCACACTGTTGGCAGGTGTAAAGCTTCTCTCCAGTGTGAATTCTCATGTGGGCTTTAAGTTGACTTTTTTGAGTGAAACGGTTTCCACACTCTTGGCAGGTGAAAGGATTCTCTCCACTGTGATTACTTGTGTGTTTTTTATGGTTTGCTTTTATAACAAAAATCTTTCCACACTTTTCGCGGGTGAACGGCTTCCCTCCAGTGGGAAAATTCCAGTGGACATTAGGTTGTTGTTTTTCAATTAAACTCTTTCCAGGCTTTTGAGTGATTGTTTGTGAGGCAATCTTTTCAGTCTGTGAGCAATTAAAAGATGTTTCTCCAGTTATGAAATCATGATGTTGCTCACACGGATCTTTCTCTTCCGTTTCATTTAGTTCTTGACTCTCCGCTTTCAGTGCCATCAGATCTAAAAGAGACAAAAACAAGTTAACCCCAGTTTAAATGGCACAAAACAACAGACATCAAGACATTTAAGGCATCAAAAAAAAAAAAAAAAAACATGTTTGCTAGATCCTATACCCACTAAGCTACGGAAAGAGGCTTTACATTTAATCTCAGAAACTTTTCTCAACATTCGTAACATTTCCTTTCTTTAGGACAATTTCCATACTCATTATGTTTGGATTCTATGTGTTCAGGACACTGCCACAGGTGTTATTGAAGTGGTTTGGAATATAGGGCTGTGTGATTTGGGGAAAATATCTAATTGTGATTTTTATGACTGATATTGTGATTCGATTTGCGGTTTAATTTTGTAAAGTCAAGCTTCAGCTCAATATTCTCAATAGTTTTTGATTAGACTTGTGGTCTAGCACAGTGTTTCCCATCCGGGGTGCCACGGCAGTTCTCGGTAAAAAAACAAATCACATGGTTCTCCACCCACGGTTTGGCACGCACTTGCACCGCGGTTCATCTCACATCTGATGACCCATCTATAATATGGGTTGTAACTTGAAAATAACGCTTTATGTATGTTTCTGTCGATGGATACACGTGCTGGCACCTCGGTGATACATTACAACAGCGATAGTAAAAGAAAAACGTGGGCAAAGCGGTCTCGCTTTGTAAACTTTGTTCAATGCATGCGAGTGCTGCCATATGTTCGAATATGACCAGTCACCCCTAGCATAACGTATGCGAGGGGACATACTGATTTGCCACAAAATTGAGAGAATTTTCAAAGGGTGCCATGACTGAAAAAAGGTTGGGAAACACTGGTCTAGCAGATGCAGTGTGCCTTTCTATCCAATAGACGGTTAGCTTCTTGCTGCTAAAATGCAGTCAGTGCTGCCTACAGAATGCGTTCTAATTCAAGAAAAAGAACTGAAAATATATTAACTGATTTCAACATTTATTACAATTTCTTTTTAAATATCCTGTAATTAAACAGAATAACTTTTCTCTAGTGCTAACCATTTCCAGTAAGAACAAATAAGGACCATATCTTTCTGTAAACAAGCTCTTCTGACTTTGGAATAAGGTAAGCTTATATTGACAAAAATCACAAAATACTGATCACAAATGCTATGCAAAATATGCAATTAAACAGACAGCAAACTAAAACAGGACTTTTAAATCAGGAATGATAAAGAGCATTTAAAATACAGCACACATTCATGGACAAATACTTTTAACTTTTTCTTCACACAGTAAAGGCTGCCTGTAAGTGGCATTACAAAATAAAGTGCAGAATAAATCTCGACTTCAACTGAAGCCTTACAAACATAAGCCTTTTTATCCCCAAGTCAATACTTGATTGAGTACAGTGTTTACAAGTTTTGGGCCAAAAACACTAACATGTCTACCTGGTTTCAAACATGAGAGCTCACATATCACAACGTTTCCCATATGGCTTTCGGTAGGTTGGTGTCATTGTCCTTTTCAGCCAGGGTTGCTGTTTTCAGGAGATGCAGGACTGGCTTCAGGTAGGCTATGCTAACATATGCTTCACCAGAGAGGGCATCTGTAAAGTCCTGGAGAGAATGTAAAGTGGCATTGATAGACTCAAGGAACTCTGTGTTCTGCCAGGTGGGGAGCAAGTGGCCGCGGGGCCTCCACAAATATGTGTTTCCTCCAGTGAGCCTTTTTGCACAAACTCTGTGCAAGATCAGGGTGGACGAGGAACAGGTCCTTTTGGTTACGCCTCATTGGCCCAACCGGACTTGGTTCTCCGAACTGATGCTCCTTGCGACGGCCCCTTCCTGGCAGATTCCTCTGAGGAAGGACCTCCTTTCTCAGAGACGGGGTGCCCTCTGGCACCAACGTCCGCACGTGTGGGTCCTGGACGGGACACAGCAGGTTTGAGTAGCCTACCACCACAGGTAAACCCAACCATCTCTTTCCACTAGGGCTTTGTCACGAGACAAGCCTATGCGTTGAAGTGGAACCTCTTTGTCACACTGTGTCACATGCTGTCTCCTTCCACCCTGAAGGTTTACGTGGCCACCATCTCTGCACCATGACCTTGTCGAGTTGAAAACTGTGGGTCAGCATGACCTGGTAATCAGGTTCCTGAGGGGGGCAAGGATACTTAATCCTTCTCGCTCTCCTCTCATACCCTCTTGGGACCTCGCAGTGGTCTTATCTGCCCTGCGGAGAGCTCCCTTTGAGCCTTTGTGACCAGTGGAGCTTATGTTCCTGTCTATGAAGACAGCGCTCCTGGTCGCTTTGACCTCCATCAAGAGGGTAGGAGACCTGCAGTCATTTTCGGTTGATGAAGCGTGCCCGGAATTTGGCCGGCCAACTCTCACGTGATCCTGAGACCCCGGCCTGGATATGTGCCCAAGGTTCACACTACTCCTTTCAGAGATCAGGTGGTGAACTTGTAAGCGCTGCCCTGCTCGCTTAATAAAACAAACTCCAGCTGGTCCAAAACGCAGCAGCTCGAGTTCTTACTAGAACCAGGAAGTATGACAATATTAGCCCGGTTCTGTCAACACTGCACTGGCTCCCTATTAATCATTGTATAAATTTTAAAATCTTGCTTATTACTTACAAAGCACTAAATGGTTTAGCTCCCCAGTACTTGAGCGAACTCTTAACGTATTATACTCCATCACATCTATTGCGGTCTCAAAACTCTGGCCAGTTGATAATACCTAGAATATCAAACTCAACTGCAGGCGGTCGATCCTTTTCCTATTTAGCGCCTAAACTCTGGAACAGTCTTCCTAGCATTGAAAGAGCTGTACAAAGCTGCAGCAACAATGTACCAAAGTTTGACAGACAAATGGCCAAGGACATGGTGATGGGCGAGGACAACTTCAAGGACCAGGATGTGGTCGTGGCTGTTTTGCCTGAGGAAAGAAAGGACATTGGAGAAATGAGTGCCCTATGAGTGAAAACCCTATCGTGACTGGAACGGTGATTAAAGCAAAATCAGACTGCGAGCAGATCAGGGCAGGGGAAGCGGGAGTGGTCAATCTCAGCACAGAGGGAAAGGAAGGCGGCAGAACACACACAAACACACACACACACAATGCAAAACCAACTCCTTTGCTCGCGGCAATGAAGAAATGCTCTGTTCCATTATAATGTGAAGATGAAGCTGGCATGACATTCAAATATTGTTTTCTACTCTCAGATATATGTACAGTAAATGCATTGGGATGAGATTTAATGTGTAAGTTAGGCATTTCATCGCTCTCTAATCCAGAGGGCATAACAATAATGCAAGGGGCCATTCAAACAATGGTCAAAATGAAAAAGATTTGCTTTACGAATATCAATTGAAATTGAAAGAATTTTTATGCGACTCTGCTATCAATAGCAAAATTTAAAAAAATTAATGCCCGAATCAGAATCAATGCCAGCTACTGTTTTACACTGTACTTCACGTCTCATGGGGGCCTGATTACCAGAATGAACAGAAATGTTTTCTACAACGAGAGGATTTGCTGTCTGTGTCATGGTTATTATGGTCTGATAGAAAAATTACACTTTCTGTTGAGTTAGAACAGACAAGAGTATTTTGATGCGTTTAATTCTCTTCCCCATGTGTCACTGTCAAAGGCAGACTGTGACCACTGGGAATATTTGGGCCCATTTGTGAAAACATGGATTGGAAAGATAGTGCAAAAAAAAGATGTCAAATTTAACCCTATCTTATCTGCATATTGAACAAACTAATATTGTCATAACTAATAAGTCAAACTGATATTGAAGTTGTACTGTATGTGTAGTTGATGAAGATAATATAACTTACTGTTTCCTCTCAGAGGAAGAGGCAGCCAATATTGAAGCCATAAGGGACATCCAAGAAAAACCATTTGGGCAAAAAACAAATATTATGTTAGGCTAAATAAAAATGTGGAATCAGGAGTTATAACACTAAAATCTGACCATAAAGACCATGCAAACCACAATATGCACTGAAAAAGGAAGCTATCAATGGTATTACACCAGTGTTTGAGTCAGTAAAAGCAGCTGGCATTATTGTGGCCTTGTGATAATTTGCCTGTACGGCAATTTTCCCAGTTAAAAAGATAAGAGAGGCTGGCCAGCACACCGAATGGCGTTTTGTACAAGACTTTATTTTTTTGACTAAGACCTTGTGCATTCACACCAGACGCGACTTTCGCTTAGTTGGGCGATTGAACATTTTGAGTTTACTCGCTTCATTTGCGCGTTACATTCACTTCACAACAGACGCAGATTCGCTTCATGGAATTGGCTTTAGCCAGGCAGCTCCAGTCTTTTTGTGAAATGGTACGAATGCACCTTTACAAGCAGTAAATGAAGCAGTACACACGTGCCCAAAATGTCCCAAACCTTTATACGATTTTGTCACAAGTGCTGAGTGATGCTGAATGGTTCTCTGTTGTTGATTATCTAATGCATTCTTCAGTGTGCCTGTACATCCAAACACAAGGCTTTGTCAAGGCTATTGTGAATCACCAACCATTTATCATGAGGCACTGAGAAGAAGCTTAGAACCATTACAGCTCAGGTACAGCGATGTTGCAATAAGTGGATGACCTTATGATCTATAGTCTGGGTAAGCAACAGTGAGAACAAGATACAGTGAAAATCTTGAAACATCTGGCAACAGAAGGTCACAAGATTAGCCTGTCGAAACTGCAATATGCACAAAGAGAGGTTACATTTTTAGGTCATGTAATAACCAGAGAAGGGAAATCTCTGTCCAAAAAATGTGTGGAGGCAATCCAGAAAATTCCAAAACCTGCAGTAAAGAAGCAGTTAATGTCATTTCTGGGTATGTGCTCTTACTGTCGAACATTTATTCCAAATTATGCAATTGATGAGGCACCATTGAGCTCAACTGGTCATGGAAAAGGCCTCAACCCTCATGATAAAATAATGGCCATGCATGAATTGGGCTAACTATCATGGTCTGAGTTATTGTTGTGGCAGAAAGAAACCACACCTGCGGCTTACATTCACAGGTGACAGCAGCCAGGAAATGGTTCACTCCAACAAAACGAACCAATGGGAGTGCGGTTGTGATCTCAGAGAAAAATATCTGATCAGCAAAATGGTTGAGATGTTTTGCATCTGGGTACAAGCCTCTCATCTCATCTTACACTAAACAGCATCAGCAACCCAACACAGAATAAAGTGAGGGATCAAGGTTACGTGCTGTTTATCGCTAAACGAGGAGCTACAGGGCATCCAGAAAGTATTCACAGTGCTTCACTTTTTCCACATTGTGATGTTACAGCCTAAATCTAAAATTGATTAAACTCATTCTTTTTTCCGCAATTCTACATTCAGTACCCCATAATGACAATGTGAAAGAAGCCATGAAGTCCAAGTATTGTCTGTAGACCTCCGAGACACGATTGTATCGAGGCAAAGATCTGGAGAAGGGTACAGAGGATTATTTGCAGCATTGAAGGTCCCAGTGAGCACTGTGGCCTCCATCATCTGCAAATGGAAGAAGTTTGGAACCACTAGGACTCTTCCTAGAGCTGGCCACCCAGCGAAATTGAGCGATCAGGGGAGAAGGCCTTTAATCTGAGAGATGATGTGGAGGAAATTCATTTTCTAGTAGGCCTCAGTAGGCCTCATCTGTGTTGTAGGGAGGCTTTGGCCGTATATTATGGGTCTCAGTAGGCTTCAGATGTGTTGTAGGGAGGACCTGGCCATATATTAAAGACCAGGGTCTGTCGTCCATCGAAATATGAAAAACAAGGGAAGACTATATTTATTGTGTGGGAAACTGGTGAGGAGTGACGGGAACCAGTCATAAATTAGGTGTGAAGCGATGGGAGACTGTCCTATGAATGTTATATGAGTGTTTTTAAGAAAGTTAGAAAGCTGGGGATTTTCCACCAATATGTATGGAACATGATAAAGTGTGTGTCTAATTGTGGAGAAGGAGTTAAAAAGAAAAAGGTACGTGGAAGAGCGTCAATTGGATGACAGACGATAAGAAAATGTATAAGACATGAAGTTTTACCATGAAAGAGTCAGATGTTCAGCTGGCATCTCACTTTGTTGTTTCCTGCAATAAAGTTAGTTTTCCTGAAGACCTGGAACTTCGACTCAGACAATTTTTCTTTAAAGAATTGAAGACTATTGAAACTTAGAATTTTCCACAACATAATTGGCGGAGCCAGCCAGGAGCGGTAGAGGCTGAGGGACCCACGGGGGGCTTCCTGGCACGAGACCTCACAAAACAAAAGGCGCGCCATATAAATAAAAGGTAAGCAGATTTGCTTATATATTTGTTTTGTGTGGTCCCTGTCAGCTGCTGCCTGGGGTAACTATATATTGTCTTACTAAACAAACCTAAAATTTGATTGATATTAAATAAGTAATTGAGTGAATTAACTGTTTTAAAAACAGACAGAGGGTAATTTCCAGGTCCAGGAAATAGCGCATGCGTAGTAGTAGTTAGTTTGGACTGCGAGAAGTGACACGTCCAACACACGAGAAGTGCCGTGTGTCTGCCTGAGTGGGGCATTTCAAACAGCGAGGAGTGCCGCGTTTGAAAAAACACGCGAGAAGTGCCGCGTGTCTATTTATGTACATGTTTCTGTGTGTATCTGTAAGGCTGCGCTTGTCTGGGAAATGATCCAAGTTGGGTCAAGCCACAGATAAGACGCGCCGAGTTGTCAAACTAAAGAGCTCTGTAAGAGAAGGGAGTGGGCCCAAGGGAAATAGCGTATATCATTCTTTATTTCCCAGTGGGGGCACGCTACTGCTCAGAGTTGTGGGGAGTTGACAAATTGAACAAATATCATTGAAAGACCCGGCCATATTGTCAGTATTTGCAACCACTAACGTAAGATCACAATTAAACGAGGGACAAACAACTATATTGGCCTTTAGTGTCCCTCATTGGAGACCTCAATTAAACAGAGAAACGGGGGAAATTTTTGACTCCCACTAAATTGCGGCATGAGCGCTGGCAATACGCTACTGCATGGTATCCACTGAATTAAAATATTGAAAAGAGAATAATAAAACTCTGTGAAAAGTGGCAAAGTATTTTTAGAAATAGGTTGTTTTGAATGCTTTTCCTGATTGCAAGTACTGTAAATTAGGCTGCGAGACATGATCATTGATAATTAAACAAAAATTAAATAAAATATATCTCTCTTGTCTTCCCAAAAAGCCAGTGAAAGAAAAGTTGCATGTTTTAAAGTGTGTGAGTGAAATCCCGGGTAAGTGTGAGTGAGTCCATAACTGCGCAGCCGAAAAAAAAGGCAAGAGAGTGTGTAGAGGAGAGACTGAGAGAAAGTGTGTGTGTGTGTGAGTGAGTGAGAGAGGCGAATGCTCCGTTTGTGTGTAAACGACTCTGAAGCGCGCGTGCGGTTCTGAAGGGAGCGGCACACGGACTGTGTGTGTGTGTGTGTGTGTGTGTGTGGGGGTGTGCAAAGTAAAGTAGAAAGAGATTTCTACAGCATGTGGACAAGGGTCAGTGATGCTGACAGAGAAAGATATAGAAGGAGGGATATAGAATATGGAGAATACCAAAAATATAAGGAAGCTCTGATCGAATCTAAGGGAATTAAGAAGCATTTTTGGCTGGAAGATGAATATGTGAATGCAAAAGGGCAGAAAGAAGTCTTAACTGAAGAAAAGAAAGATGAGCTTCTGAAAAGCCTAACGAAAGTCACAAATTGAGTCCAAATTAAAAAGAATGGCCTGATAGATTGGCGTTATGAGGTCAGACAATATATGACCCTGGTTATTACCCATTGATAAAAATATAAAGGTCAAGAGTAAGAGTGAAAAGGAGAAGTAAAAAGGGAAGAACAACAAGTACAGACCTTATTTATAAGATAAAAAGGAGAGAGAAAATGTATTTAGAAATTGTGAGACAAGTCAAACGGAGATATAATGACAAAACTAAAAAGAAAACAGAAAGATAGTCTACTCATCCACCGCCTTATGCCCCTTCGAGAAGCAAATGTCTGTCATAACAGCAACAGTAGAAGTTAGAGGTAGGGCTGCGTGATACTGAAGAAAAATGCAATATGCATGAACCTGTTAAACCTGTCAACCTGTTAAATCATGCAATATTAGATATGCGAACGATATTGATTTAATGATTTTATTATATTTTTATTATTATATTTTATTTATTATACATTGACCTGTTATATGAAGATGTCTGACATTTTTATCTCGTTATCCCTGGGAGACAGTTTAAAATTTGATCCATTGCAGATATTCTGAGATTTTTGGATTATGTTAATTAAAATAACTTCTGCATAGTGTTGAATGAGCACGATTGGGTGACCAAGCTAAACAGACATTTTTAACAGACATAATATACACATTTTACAATAATGTGAGTCATTGATTTAATCCTAACAGGGTTTGAGAGAGTATCGTGATCAATATAATGAGTGATAAAACATTAAAACAAGGCAACCCAGACAGACTGAAAAGCTGCCATTTTCTGCATTCTGCAAGGAAGAAAAATGCTTGCTCTTTTCTGCAAAGAAGAACTTGCTTTATTAAAATAGCATGGGGAAACTGTTGTTATCAACCAGATGATACTTAAATTATAAAGAATACAGCTGATTAATGCGGATCTCTGAGTGTTCAATTTCCAGATGACACCAGATGACTTCTGGGGCAGCTGCCTTGACATACTAAAGGAAAGCAACTGGACTGTGCAACAAGTGAAGGACAAGGCTGCAGAGAAAAGAAGAGGCATTGGTGGAGGGGCTGATATGACAAAGACAAAGTCAATGCAGAAATGACCAAGATAACATGCTGTCATTATGCAAACTGCATCCTCTGTTTCTTGATCAAAAGTCAGACTGAGGGGAAGCAAAGGACAACAGCATCCGGAGTCAAACCACTGTCATACCATGACACCAGGCCCTTGAATGACATCAGACCAAATGCATCGGATGAGGAGGGAGACACTCAAACAGCAGCCCAACCAGTTCAACTGATCGCTGATCCAAGCAGAAGGACTTCATCCCTTCTTAAGTGGGCACAGACATCAGTCCAGCTGTACGCATAAAAAAAACAAAAAAAACCAAACAAACAAAAAAGTGTTTGCCTGACTCAATTAACTAAAACTGGGTCTGGATTTAGCACATGCAGTAAGGGACTACTGCATTAACCAATTAGGGGTAAACGCATAATTAGATAATTGATGCTGTCCAATAAAGAGAGAGATTTTGGGATCTGGTTTCAAGACAGAGCTGATAAGATTTTATGATACAGAGCACTCAGTCAGAGAAAGAAAAGAAAAGAAAAAAAAACAGAAAGAAGGCAGACATAATGTGTTCAAGAACAAAATGTGGATTATTAAAATATGTTGCTGGTCACTCCATCTTGGTCAATAGTTCATTTTTTAGGGCTATATCTAAAATAGTACATCCCAAAATTACAAACCCATGATGTCATATACTGTCATTACCAGGGATTGCGTGAAGTCAATATTGTTGGTCATGAATTCAAGATCTGAGATCTCCAGGCATAAAAAAAAAAAAAAAAAAAAAAAAAAAAAAATATATATATATATATATATATATATATATATATATATATATATATATATATATATATATATATATATATATATATATATAAAATAGTCTCCTTTTATATATATATATATATATATATATATATATATATATATATATATATATATATATATATATATATATATATTATTAATTAAATGAACAGATGAATGGAAAATTAGATTTGAGAAATTTCAAATTGCAACATGTCCAGACCCACCAGATCATTTGATCTATTAGAAATTGAAAAATGTGGGGTTTACAACAGTGGTGTTTAACACAACCACATGGCACCTGATATTGGCCAGCAGTATTATTCCAAACATTTAGACACTGTCGCATGGGGAATGCCACATTGCCTATGTTCAGTGGCTTTTGTCATCAGAGTTGTGTATGGACAATTGAACAGAAAAATAAGGCCATATCGAGAAGTCAATTAGGAAGCATAAGCAGAACACTTGAGAAGAGATATGAAGATATATGATGACATCAGCAGCACTTTTTACTATTTTTTAATTTTAGATGCGCATGGTTGACCATTGCGCAAGGGGGGAAATTATGAGGAAAATTAAACGTCAGGGATTTTGGTCACCATACCTACAGCAACGAATTGACGAATTTCTAAATGAGTATGAAATTTGCACCCAAAACAATGTTAGAAAAGGGACATCAACGTCAATAGGTTCAATTCCGGTCCCTGAAGGACCTTTCAAACATTTGGTGTTAGATTATGTGGACATGATAAAATCAATTAGAGGAAAATGATATATGTTGATAGTTATTGATCGATTTAGCAGATGGGTGGAGGTAGAACCCTCAGCGGATCAGGGAGCTCAAACAGTCATCAAGTTTCTGACCAGAGAAGTTATCCCAAGATTTGGCATACCATCCCAAATTAGTTCTGACAATGGCTCAGCATTCATTCAGAGAACAGTAAAGACAGTTATACAACAGTTGAGGATAAAACAAAGACTAGGTTGCATTTACCATCCACAGTCACAAGGTGTCGTAGAACGTGTTAATGGGACGCGCAAGGCCAAGCTCAACAAAATTTGCGCTGACACCAAACTTAACTGGGTTGAGGCTCTACCCCTGGCTCTAATGAGCTACCGAATGCAAACAAACAGAATAACTAATCTGACCCCGCATGAGATGCTAACAGGGAGACCTATGCCCGTTCCTCATTTAAGAGGACCGTATGAAGGACCGCCCCTAGAGCAGCTCCAAAATGAACTAAGAACATACATAAGACAGTTGACTGCTATACATAAGGCCATCTATGAACAAGAACAGACTAGGGGAGTGAGGGAGGAGGAAACACCTCCTTGTCCTGTAGTTCCAGGAGACCAAGTGTACTTAAGAGTCTTTAGGAGAAAGTGGAATGAACCAAGACGGGAAGGACCGTACACAGTAGTAAGAGCAACCCCAACAACAGTGCAGGTAGAAGGTAGTACTACGTGGTATCATTTAAACCACTGTACCCGAGTACCGAGATTGAGGCGAGAAAGAAGAAATGAACCAGGGGATGATGCAGATAATGGAGGGGAGGAAGTAGAGCAAGAGGCCCAAGGAGAACAAGGAAGGGATATGATGCCTGCAGGGGAAAATAATGATGTTGATGAACCTCATTCTAGGGTTGCTGAAAGAACTGAAACGAGAGATGAAATGCAGACACAGGATGGGTTACCTCTTCCAGTGGAGGCAGAACAGGAAGGTGACTCTGGCACTGTTCATGTCGCTGATACAATTGCTGCAGTGCCACCCTCAGACCCAGAACCAGAACCCTCAGAGAGATTCTCTCCAGAACCAGGGCCCTCAACAGAGGTACCGCAAAGGTATGATGAATTCTCCACGCTCAGCCTACAAGATATCGACCTCCCGGGCGTGGGCACCCCAGGGACCGACCTTGAAGACATTGACATACCAGACCTTGACTGGAGCGAACCCTCTTAATGTGACTGAACAAGAACAAGGTACTGTAGCACACAATCAGATTAAAAAGAGATCTTGGGAGTGGGTTAAAGCTGCTGACGACAACTATACAGAAGTAGAATATGACATCGATATAGAAATGGGACAAGAAAAACTGTTAGACATTGCCCATCATAATGAATGGTACAAGTGGGCAGAGTACACTGCCAAGGAGGTAAACAAGGATGCCTGTCTGCTATGCGCTCCATCACCAATACAGAAGTTAACAGTACTGCCAAACCAATATGATAGCATGCATTGTGCAAAATTTTATTCAGAGTATTGTACGGTAGCCAGGAAAGACACACCATACTGTCCAGCAGAATGTTTAACCATGTTAGGGAATCCCTATTACCAGAGATACTACTTCCAATCTGGGTGGGGAGATGAATGTCAAAAATTGGATGTTAGGGTAGATCCGAGAAAAAGAGAAACACCCCAAAACTATGTAATAGATCTGTCATTGGGATATGAGTGCTTTAACAAAACCAAAGGTCACGTGAATGTTGGACGGTTTAGAGGTAAATGTTCCATTATTTGGCACTTAGATAAAGATATGTATAATGATCCACATGTGTACAAGTCCTCGAGTATAATATATGCAACGGCGACCATAAATAGTGATATAAAAGTGATCCAAACTCATGAGGACTGCAATAGGGCGACCTTGCATTTTCCATTAATAGAACCCATGAAGAGCCAAAGTGAAGCAGTAGCAGATTATTTCTGGCTGTTGAAGTTGAAGTTGAAGTTGAAGTTTATTCGTCATTACACATGTACAAGTACAGTATAACGAAATGAAGTTTGGAGCAAGCCTCCGGGCCGCAGCCGATTATTCAGGCGCCGCCCTACGCTCTCCAGAAATACAAGAATGCAGTTTAGCAAGCATTACATAGCAAACACAACAAAACATAAACATAAACATAAACATGACACAGTACACGTGGTCACGTGATGGGATTTTTTGTATGGAGTGGGAGAGGAGATAGATAAACAGGCAGACGGTTGGAGGGGGTGGGATCGGGTAGGTTGTGTATGGTGCGAGTGAGTCTGAGATTGTGTTGTGTGAGAATGTTAGCCATAACTTCAGATGTTTTTGAGTTCAGTTCTATGGTTTGTCCTTGAAGGAGATAAGGCAGTGCACAGGGAAGATAGCAGACAGCTGCCCGGCTGACCTCCCAACCGAGAGATAGGGACCAAGTGAGGTTCGTTGGGCTAGTTGATTAGGTCAGGCAAATACAATTTATTATTTTTAATCCATTTGATGATCTTCGGTAATTTGTCCGGATCATAATCAATCAATCAGATCTGGTCCTCAGCATTCGCGTCCGGTCTGTGCAGTTTTCCTAGACATTACGTCCAGCCTCATGGCCAGACCGGTTACAGTCCGTAAAAGTTCACCGATCTGACCCCGATAGAGCCCACTCTACCCTGCGTATCCGCAGTCCGGACTGCGTTATTACGGTTCAGTTCCTCAATTCCTATCACTTTCTGATCTAATTCCTTCAAACGGTCACACATAACCCCGAAGCATTCTTTAATTTCCACAGACAGCGGCTGGGTGAATTTGCTTGCAGCTGTCTTACCAATCTTCCGATAGGTCAGGGCAATCCCAAAGCCAAAGAATAGGAACCCCGCCATCAATAATCCAATCATGTATAAATCTTCCGCATCCTCCACGGACAGAGCCTCCAGGCACAGGACTTGCCAGTTGTTCCATGCGTCCCACGCGTACCCTGCGGCAAAGGTCCCGTCCGGGCAGGTGGGTTCTCCCGGGGCACCCTTCCTTAGTGAGAAAATCTTGTCGATTGCGCTGATTGACCAGTTAATCAATTCCATTTCAGTATTTTCAAGAGTCCAGCAGAGCAGCAGTCAGAGAAGAGAAGAGACGAAACACTAGACAAAACAAAACAGCGCGAGAGCCAGCAGGGAACAGAGAGAAAAACACGTCTGCACGGATAGAAGGACAGAAAGGAATCTTTCCTTTCCTTGTGTGGGGGAAAGAAATTACGAGCGATTTTACCCGAAGAATGGAAAGGTTTATGTGTTAGGGTAAGATTGGCCCAGGAAGTGGGGATAATGGATTGGGATTTAAATGAAGAAAACACCTCTGAAGATTTGGACAGGCCCTCTGATAAGAAGTATAGAACAAAAAGAGCCTATGAACCTGACCCTAATGTGAAATTAGATGCAATTGGACAGCCAAGAGGGATACCCCATAAATATAAGGCAAGAGACGAAGTAGCTTCTGGTTTTGAGTCTATATTTGTGTGGATAACGCCAAATAAAAATGCAGAATGGATAAATTACATATATTATAATCAGCAGAGATTTATTAACTACACAGATCAGGCTCTAGATGCGTTAGGACACCAACTTAAGTATACAAGCAAAATGACATGGCAAAATAGGCAAGCACTAAATTGGTTATTGGCCGAAAAAGGAGGGGCGTGTGTAATGTTTGGAGCTGACTGTTGTACTTTCATCCCAAATAATACAGCCCCGAATGGAGCGTTTACTAGAGCCATGAAGAAATTGAAGGGACTCAGACAAGAAGTTGCAGAAAATGCAGGCAGCCAAAGGAAAGTGGGAGAGTGGTTTGACTCAGTGATCGGGTCATGGAAAGATTGGTTGATAAAGGTGGGAATAATAATTGTAATAGCGCTTGGCATTTTTGTTTTGTTGTTTTGTTGTGTTGTACCCTTTCTTAGATCGATGCTGGCTAACGCTGCTGCCAAACAGATGATTAATGTATCTGTGACAAAATCAGGAGTGGATATTGGTGCCAGTTCTGGAGTGTACCCTATAGGTCCGGGCCTGGATGAGCTGGATGAATTCCTGTAAAAGGGTCCAGGAGAAAAGGGAAGGGGTGCTTTATTATTTTCATTTTATTTTACTATTTGAATAATGTTTTTGGAAAGAAAGGGAGTTAGTCCCACTGTGTATTTTATTTTGGGTAAAATAGAAAGCATTTTTAGAAATTGGGCAGAGTAGGCAGGAAGTTAGAAGGGGTTTTGTTTGTTATTTTCATAAAGGCCCCCTTCCCACACTATATATCTTATTTGTATTCATTATTTGCATCTATTATTATACTCTTTATATTCTTAACTGTAATTGAGAGGGGACGATTAAGGGTCAGAAGCAGGTCATTGTCCGTGTTATGAGATAATGTAACCAGACTTTAAGGGAATGAGTTGAAGGATTTTATATATGAGAAAAAAAGAAAAAGAGAGTCTTTTCAAATCTACTGTATTTTGAAATATGCTGTAAAGTCTCATGACAGCCAAAAGGAGAAGAAGGAATCGACGAGCACCTCAGTGCTTAGCAACTGGGCTAGACTCTACTGGTGGTTTAAAAACCCGCTGTCAGCCCCATCACCAGGTAGCACTCTAGGCAGGACCAGAGTACACCTGGCAACGGTGGAGTCAACCCAGATAGCGCTCCAGACCACCGGAAGCATCTGAGAGTTCCTCTGGCAACGTGGGACAAAATATAATCTGCTCATGGTATAATCACTGGAGAAAGTTAGTCTACTGAAGTATTAATACACTGAAATGATGATCTACTGAAACACGTACAATACACTGGTTAATTGAATGGCTTAATGTGATAGTGCACCCTAATGGATGCATTAGTTAGCGAGATGAGATCTTTTACTTCCGTCTAGCCAAAAAAGAGGGGAGATGTTTGGTCTCATTCTCCAGCCGGAGTGTGTCCACATGAGGAAGGCCAGGAAGTATAGGAGGACGGATGGCCTAAAGTTTGGCCATAGATGGTTTAACAGAAAGAGAGCTGAACTTATGAGGACATACTCGGGTAAGGGAACATAGGTGTGGGACACAGATTTAGTCCAAAAGGGGGATGTGCGGAGGAAATTCATTTTCTAGTAGGCCTCATCTGTGTTGTAGGGAGGCTTTGGCTGTATATTATGGGCCTCAGTAGGCTTCAGATGTGTTGTAGGGAGGACCTGGCCGTATATTAAAGACCAGGGTCTGTCGTCCATCGAAATATGAAAAACAAGGGAAGACTATATTTATTGTGTGGGAAACTGGTGAGGGGTGACGGGAACCAGTCATAAATTAGGTGTGAAGCGATGGGAGACTGTCCTATGAATGTTATATGAGTGTTTTTAAGAAAGTTAGAAAGCTGGGGATTTTCCACCAATATGTATGGAACATGATAAAGTGTGCGTCTAATTGTGGAGAAACTGTGGGGTGGAGTTAAAAAGAAAAAGGTACGTGGAAGAGCGTCAATTGGATGACAGACGATAAGAAAATGTATAAGACATGAAGTTTTACCATGAAAGAGTCAGATGTTCAGCTGGCATCTCACTTTGTTGTTTCCTGCAATAAAGTTAGTTTTCCTGAAGACCTGGAACTTCGACTCAGACAATTTTTCTTTAAAGAATTGAAGAATTGACTATTGAAACTTAGAATTTTCCACAACAATGACCAAGAACCCGAAGGTTACTCTGACAGAGCTCCAGCGTTTCTCTGTGGAGAGAGGAGAACCTTACAGAAGAACGACCATCTCTGCAGCTTTCCACCAATCAGGCCTGATTGGGAGAGTGGCCAGACTCCTCAGTAAAGCCACTCCTCAGTAAAAGGCCGCCTGGAGTTTGCCAAAAGGCACCTGAAGGACTCTCAGATCACGAGAAAACAAAAATCTTTGATCTGATGAAACAAAGATTGAACTTTTTGGCCTGAATGGCAAGTGTCATGTCTGGAAGAAACCAGGCACCACTCATCACCTGGCCAATACCATCCCTACAGTGAAGCATGGTGGTGGCAGCATCATGCTGTGGGGATGTTTTTCAGCGGCAGCCCAGACTTGAACCAAAAATAAAGATAAAACAACAATGTCGGACGATTTTGAAGTTGGAGGAGAACATGAGATGGAGTTTTTCGGCACTGGGTCAGTCACTTCCACCTACATCAGGCATGACCTTTTCGACGTGATGGCATCATACGACGTGATGGCGTCGAAGAAGAAGAACACAGAAGTCGAGCAGAAGAAGACAGAACTTTAGCATCTGAGGTTTAAAAGTATATATATTTAAATTTTTTTCTTGAAAATGACCAATCGTTTCACTAGATCAGACCCTATTCCTCGTCTGGGATTGTGCAGAGCCTCTGATGCCCTTCCTTTAAAACTGCATTGATTTGGACCTTCAACCGTTGGTTGCCATTGAAGTCCATTATGTGGAGAAAAATCCTGGAATGTTTTCCTCAAAAAAACATATGCCGAGTCCAGATTGCACGATTTTCAAACTCGTCGGATCATTGCTCTTTTCACACTGCATGGCTATCTGGGGTAGTTGCTGCTGTGTTCACACTGCACGATGGATCGGCATTTTCAAGAGAAAGAAATCACAGACAACTCAGTCCGGTGCGCAAACTACGTTTCAAAAACAAACACGCGCGAGAGGTGACAAGGAAACAACGCAAGATCACACGTGCGTCAGACCGGGAGACTGGAATTGTTATTAAAAATGATAGCTTGCAGAAAGTTTGCGATCCAAACTGTCTGTGCGCTGATTTGCAGCGAAAAGGAGAAAAAGATAAAAGATTATGGCGGAGGAAATGGTTGGGGAGACACCGGGAGCAAGGATTATGTTCTGCAAAGAGTGTTTGAGGTAAATAAATATTTTTTTTGTGCTGCAGTTGCGGCTGGTCAAGCAAATGTTTGTGCTTTATTTCTGCTTGATATAATTGTAAATATATCTATTAAAATACTGACATTCTGGTCTATAACTCCTCCCTGAACCTCCCGCTACCCTGTATCTTGCTCTCTCATTGGCTGTAGGTCATCGACGATGTAATTTTCAGTCAGAACACATTTCACACAGCAGGAGTTTGAATCGCCGACAGGTCCAGATATTTAGCAATGCCAAATATCTCACGAGTGCGGTGACTATCTCTGATCACGTCTTTGATAATTCACACAGTGATTGCGTGCACAAGCACCGATTTGTCTATGATTTCTGCAATTTTGCAAAACCTGTCGGCGAGTCAAAATCGGGGCTTGGATGAGATGGGGGTGAGTAAACTATCAGGAAATTTTCATTTTGAAGTGAACTAATCCTTTAAGGGACAAAGACCAAAACAGGGTAACTGAAAGTGTTGAAACCAGGTTAAGCAAGACTCAAGAAAACACTGAGGCTGGAAGGGAAGCTGTACGAACATTCATGTTTGAACTGAAACCCGCAGAGGTTAACTGGGCTAGAATTACCTCATGCCTGCAGAAGACAGAAGAAAGGAGAATGCTTCAGAAAAACTGGAAGAACATTCTGGTCTGAAAATGAAGATCTTGACAAAGACACTGGAATGCCCCTGAAAATGGACAACTTTTTGAAGAGGTTTCAGCAGTTGACAGGCAAACAAAAACAGACCAGATGATACGCCAACTACGTTTCTCTGCACTTTCAGTACATTCATGATGTTTCCACACACATTCAGGATAATGTTTTGAGTCGTCATGTGTATGTTGCTGTGTTATGTAATTCTGAATGGATCCGAGTACTGTAGTCAGGTCAAGACGGTTGTTTTAGGGTCTTTTTTTGTGGTCCTGTTCGTTATTTTGCATCTTGAATTTTGGTGAGCATATATTTATGAATTTATGAATACAGATTCTTTATATCATTTGATTATTTGGTGTTGTTTTGGATTCTCCAAGTGTGCTTTTTTGGAAAGACCTAAAAATTTATCTTGAAAAAAGCTTGCAGAAAATACTGTTTTGTGCGAACCACCCTTCCATCTGATGGTTTACTTTGCTGGATATGGAAAATTATGGAAAAAACCCTAGTGAAAACAATGTGAAATTGCAAAAGAGTGATTACAAATGCAGATGGGGCAAACCAACCTGTTTGTTCCTCAGTTTCTTCATGTTTGACTCCCAGTGTTTCTTCAATCTTCACATCTTCACGCTCCTCTTTAATAAACGCCATCTTTGTTTGTTCCTCAGTTTCTTCATGTTTGACTCTCAATGTTTCTTCAATCTTCAGGTCTTCACTCTCCTCTTTAATAAACACCATCTTTGTTTGTTCCTCAGTTTCTTCATGTTTGACTCTCAATGTTTCTTCCATCTTCAGGTCTTCACTCTCCTCTTTAATAAACGCCATCTTTAAGATAAGAATAATGACAGGAATAAAAAACACATCCAAACTTAAGTAGTTCAGTCACTGGCAGTGTTGGGCAAGATACTGAAAATTAATAATTAGTTGCAATTACTAGTTACTTCTTTTAAAAGTAATTGAATTACTTTACCAATTACTGTATATCAAAAGTAATTAGTTACTTGGGAAAGTAACTTAAGTTACAGTTATGTCTGCTTTTTAAATGTAAATATGAACAGTATTGAACAGTCAAACAAAATAAACATATTTTTAGACCTATTTATTGTAATCAGTGCAACAGGCCTTCAAATCAAGCAGTAGTACAGTGTTTAGTGTCCACCAGCAGCAGCTGGGAGAGTTATGGGCTTTTTACACCTGGTCACTTAATTCGTTTTCGTTATAGGCTATATATGTTGTAGTCAGAAATGACGCGCTACTGCAACACGCGTCGCCATAAATGAGTAAAGAAAGCCAACACGCAAACAGCCACAAGTGAAACTGAAAGTAGCCTAAGTCTTAGATACTCAAAAACACAATCATCTTCATTAAAACGAATGACACTAAATGATCTCACCAGTGCTTAGCTCGCTCTTTCTCCTATTGCGCTCTTTGATCTAGAAATGAGCTGATGAATAAAATGCAGCTCATATCAGTTGCTTTCGTTGACTTGAACTCCGTTAAATGTTTATATAGCGCGGGAATTGAAGATCAGATTTATATTAATTTTGCGGAGAGGTGTAAGGTAAGATCAGCCTAACCTCAACTTATCAAAAATGCCTTTTTACTGTGGTGGTGGTGGTGATAGGCTAAACATTTAAACCAAATTTGTGATGCTTGAAGTGTTTGATATCTAAGGATTTTATTATTGGCAATACGAGTCAAGTGTTGATTTGAGAGGCTAAAGCATTGGGTTAACTCACTGTCGGCTTGGTCGTCGCTTTAAAAAATAAAAACTTTAATGTAACAAGCAAAAAAAATTTCCAAACATTTTTCTGAATTAACAAAGAAACTAAACGAAATATAACTACTTTGACATTAAAAACTAAACTGAACTATTATGGCTGCAACAATGTGTGTAGTGAGGATTGAAAAATCGATATTAAAATATAGCTGCACGCAGCATTTATCGGGGCCAAGCGCAAAAAAGACGACAAGACATGAAAAAATGGCTGGGAGTGTCAGACCAATTGTAGCAAGGAGCCACTGAAGACCTAATAAGATCATTTAAGGTAAAATAGCTGCAAAATTATAAATACAGTCAATAATAATGATTTAATGGTTTATCACTTTTGACCAATAGGTGGCACAGTTATGAAACTGATGTAGTGCTGAGATATAGCCTCAAGAGTCATTTTGGCATCATGCCTCAAATTCGTCGCTGCGGTATACAAAAAACGGTTTCATCTAGCGACATGAAATCCATAACTATTTGTCGGCAGGGTCTGAAGATGATACGATTCGATTTTGGTGAAAATCGGACAAACGGTCTAGGAAGAGTTTGAAAAAGTAGGTTTTTAACTAATGAAAATATGTAGGACAGGAAGTTTGGCCAAATATGGCAAAATTGGTATCCATGTTCCTGGCATGAGCCAAGGAATGTATTATGACCAGTTTAATTACAATAGGCTAATTTAATCAAAAGTTATTAGCATTTGTGTAAATTTTGTTATAACTTTTGACCACAAGGTGGCGCTAGTTCAAAACTTTTATAGTACTTCAGGGCATGGTCCTGAAGACACATACAGAGTTTCTTAATAACGCTTTGGTGTATCATTACAACAAAGGCCTAGACATTTTTTTCATAGTACTGTATTTAAGTCAATGGGAATTCCATGTTTTTTTCTATTATAGCGCCACCAAGAGGCACAGTCATTTTTTTATGTGTCCTCGGAGTGAGAAAATCTCATTTCATTTTGGAGTTACAGACATTTATATGAAAAAACACGTAAAAAAATGACTGACACCTGACTTTGATTGGATTTTACTACCCCTTACTATCAAAACTTTGACATTTGGGCATTAGCATATACCTATCGACCTATGTTTCCAAACTTCTGACGCTGGTTTCGTTTCGATCGGACTAGCGGTTTCAAAGATATCAGCTAACGTTTTATAAGCGCTAAATTACAACGCTGCACAAACCACACCCAAAGTTATGAGCATTTAGAAGAAAAATAAATTCTCCACTAGGTGCCACTGTAACTTCTCAGGTTCCTTCAGGGCACCGTGGTGATGACCCATACCGAGTTTCGTAACAATCCGCTCATGCGTTCATAAAATACAGCATTTTAGCACATAATTCAAAATGGCCGATATGGTAAAATCGGATATCAGTTGACTCGGCATGATGTCCCGAATCTAACGAGACCACTTTTTGAATACGATGAAGCGTTGCAGAGATATAACCTTATTTGTATTTTCACAACCGCTACGTAAAATTTTTTTTGTAAAATTTGACAAATCAACTTGAATTCCGTAACTTTTTGTTGGCACTGCCTGAAGATGATCTGGTTCAATTTTCATGCAAATCGGACGAACCGCCTAGGAGGAGTTCGAAAAAGTAGGTTTTTCAGAAAATTCAAAATGGCGGGAACATTTACATAACGGAAAATGACGTCATAGGGTGCAATTGAGCTAAGGAATCAAAGGAAAAAAGAATTTTGTTTCTAGCCGTTATGGTTCAAAAGTTATTAGCATAAATATGAGTGAAACTTTGGACAGGTGGTGTAGTTACTATTGGTACTGACCTCTATCGGTGTACCAAATTTCACAACTTTCCCGCAAGCGGTCCTATGGGCTGCCAGAGACTTCCAGAGAGGAAGAAGGAGGAAGAAGAAGAATAATAAGAACGCCAACGATTTTAATAGGTGCCTTCGGTGCTTGGCCCCTAAAAAACACGGGCTGGGCGAGGGCCTTAGATTTGAGCTTCTTGTCTGCAAGAATTCATTTTTCACAAAAGAGAGTAACGTGAGTAACGAACACATTTACAGTTCAGTAATTGTAACTGCGTTACTTGATTAAAAAATAAATTTAGTTACATGCGTGTTACTGCTAAAAGTAGTGGAATTACAGTAACGTGTTACTCCCGTCACTGGTAAGAGAGTCCGTCAGAGTGAGAGTTAATGGCCTTAAATGACCTGATTAGACAACAAAAAAAACACTAAATACTACAAACTAATAAAAGAACACAGTTTATATAGTAGGTCCATATTTGGACATTTTATGCTACATTTATTTATTTGTAGAATGCATTTAATAGATTACACTTCCGTGAGAACATTAGCAGTTGGTTTACAGAAGTTGTCTTTACTTGTGTTTGTTGTTCTTGTTACATTTACACGTTTAACATTATTACATTTAATTTGGCTAGCTTTAGGCATATAAGAGCATATTTAACACCAGAGGCAGCAAAACTATTTATGCACTCCATGGTTTTTGCTCATGTTTTACTGTCACAAACACAACAACTTTAAAATCAGTTGAATCTCTTTACAAACAGACACTCAAAATATTTCATTTTATTGCATTTTATTTTAAGCATTACAATGTTAAGTTCAATAATCAAACATTCATTTAACAGTTCTTGTTTAAACTATAACATTGCCTGAACCGTTTGCATTGATTTGAACACTTTAAAAGCTTAAAACACAAACCTTTCTCCAGCAGAATCACAACAGATGCAGGAGCGCGGCGCAGCCTTATGACGTCACATCTCCACTCCAAAATAAAAGTCCTGCTCACATGCTACAGTCACAGATGTGTATAGACATTCACATACAAGTAATAAAACACATATCAGTTGAATTCTTCATATTTAACTGTGTGTTGGTCAATGATGTGCTAAAAATAACCACCAAAGAAAGAGTTTGAACCACAGCTAATATGTGAGATTCTGTAAATGCTAAACACAAATGTTTGCGTGCAGAAATCATTTATACAAGGGGACGAGAACTTTTATTTGTTTATACATATTTTTGAAGAGTTTAATCAAAAACAATAAATGTTTGTCAATATAATAGTATAATATAGGGCCACAGACTCAACAAACAAATATGCAACAATCAATAGTTAACATTTTGCAATGTAATCAATAGTGCTAAATGAATTGTGTTTGTGTCCTCTGATTTATTTTCCTTATAGTAGATGAGCGTGGGTGTAAACTGAATATTATTTTTCAATCAACACCAGTAATCTGAAGGAATTCTTACAATATGTATCGGGTGATGCCGAGGATGGGCGAGATGCTCGCGGGCTATCTCTCCCCCTCACCAGTGTCGTAGTGGAGGAAACCTAGCTTGCCCACTAAGCCGTTGAGATTGAATAGCATAGTAGGTAAAGTGTATGCAGCAGCAGGTCAGGCTGGTGTGTCCCTGTACAACATGGCTGTTCAAGGCACATCAGGCTGACCTGCTAGGAGAATTGGATCATGATGAGGGATTCAGGCCTGAACCGATTCAAGAACTGGGCCACAGATCTTGCCCTCCATGCAACCAAGCAGATGGTCATTTCATGACTGCTACAGAGCTCCGTAGCATCTCAGCAAAGAGTGTTGCGGAGGCATTGTTTCGTTTAATCTCCTGAGTGGGGATCCCGAAAGAGATTTATGTCTATTTATGATTTATGCGTTTATGTCACATACGTTACACAAACTTTACGGATTATTGGGCATTAAATCGATCCGCACCAGTGTCTATCACCCACAGACGGATGGTTTGGTGGAACGGTTTAATTGCACATTGAAGACAATGATTCGGATTCGGATAAATGGTTAGAACCCCTGTTGTTCACTGTACGCGAGGTCCCACAAGCCTCCACCGTGTTTTCCCTGTTCAAGCTTCTCTATGGACGTCAGCCCCGTGGGGTGTTGGACGTTCTCAGGGAGGCTTGGGAGGACGGACCTTCAGTATGTCACAGACCTGAGAGCAAAACTCCACAAATTGGGGCGGCTTACCATGGAGAATTTGTTACAGGCCCAAGACAAACAAAGCCGGCTATACAATAGGGGAACAAAACTGTGTGAATTTACACCGGGAGATAAAGTGCTTGTATTACTCCCAACTTCTAGCTCAAAGTTGCTCGCCAAGTGGCAAGGACCCTTTGTGGTCACACGGCGAATAGAAGATCTCAATTATGAGGTGATTAGGTCGGATAGGAGGTCACATCAGGTATACCACCTTAACCTCCTTAAAAAATGGAGTGAGGCGGAGTCAGTGATGTTGGCAATGGCAGTGAGTGGAGAAGAGGATCTCGGGCCAGAGGTGAGCATAAAAGGTAAATCTCTCGCTCTGGCCCCAGGAGGAGATCATCTCTCGCCATTGCAGCTCACTGACATAGCCCATTTGCAGGAAGCTTTTGCAGATGTGTTCTCGCCCATACCCGGTCGAACAAACCTCATCCAGCACCATATCGAGACAGAGCTGGGCATGGTAATTCACAGCCGACCATATAGATTACCTGAACACAAAAAGAAAGTGGTTCAGGAGGAATTAGAGGCAATGTTAGATATGGGAGTAATAGAAGAATCCTACAGTGATTGGGCCAGCCCGATAGTTTTAGCTCCTAAAATGGATGGCTCAGTCCGGTTCTGTGTGGATTATCGCAAGGTGTTGAAATTCAACGCATATCCAATGCCAAGGGTTGATGAGTTGCTCGATCGGCTAGACACGGCTCGTTTTTATTCGACGCTGGATTTAACAAAGGGATATTGGCAGATCCCCTTGACGCCTTTAGTTAAAGAAAAGACAGCCTTTACGACGCCGTTTGGATTACACCAATTTGTTACACTTCCATTCGGGTTGTTTGGGGCTCCGGCCACCTTTCAGCGTCTCATGGACAAAATTCTTCGGCCGCATGCTGCATATGCCGCTGCCTACTTGGATGACAGCATCATCTATGGCGTGGAGGTCAGGTATCTGGGTTTTCACTTGGGTCATGGACAGGTGCGTCCTCAAATTGACAAAACCGCAGCAGTTGCAACCTGCCAGAGTCCCAAGACCAAAAAGGAGGTGAGGCAGTTCCTTGGGCTAGCGGGATATTATAGGAGGTTTGTTCCTGATTATTCGGACCTCACTAGCCCACTGACTGACCTCACTAAAAAGGAAGCGCCGGACCCGGTACAGTGGTCAGAGCGGTACCAGCAGGCTTTTACCCAAGTGAAGGCTGCTCTATGTGGCGGACCACTCTTGCAATCCCCTGATTTTTCTCTCCCTTTTATGTTACAGACTGACACATCGGACAGGGGGCTCGGGGCAGTCCTGACCCAGGAGAGGGAGGGGGAGGAGCTGCCGGTGCTGTACATTAGTCGCAAGCTCTCAAAGAGAGAGATGATGTACAGCACCATTGAGGAGGAGTGTTTGGCAATCCGGTGGGCCGTTCTTACCCTCCACTACTATCTCCTGGGGAGGGAGTTCACCCTCTGTTCGGAACCCCTCTGCAGTGGCTCCACCGCATGAAGGACACCAACGCGCGGATCATCCATTGTTATCTAGCTTTACAGCCATTTAAATTCAAGGTGGTCCACAGGCCGGGGGCGCAGATGTAATTCAGTAATTCAGGCTTTCCTCTAGCTCAAACAATAAGAGTGTGGCGCTAGCAACGCCAAGGTCATGGGTTCAATTTCCAGGGGAAAGCAATGTAAGCATGTGTACCTTGAATGCAATGTCAGCCAAATGCATAAATGTAAATGTAATTGGCATAGAGAGACAGGATAAAAGCCACACTGGAAATGAGGACCGGAGAGAGAGAAAGTGGACGCGCACGTAGCCACTGGGACACGAGAGACGCAGAGAGGAACTGTCGAAAACAAACCGTTGTCAGGGAGGACTTTAAGTTATTATTTTTGTTGCAGTGTGCACGTTGTTTGGAGGTCTGAGTTATATGTCAAATAAACCCGAGTTTGTGTCCCAGTAAGCCGACCAAAAAACATTCAAAAATATACTGTCCCCGTTTTTTTTAAATTAAAAGATAAGAAATTTGATTTTGCACAAATTAGTGTTGCAGTATTAATTACTATAGTAAATGAAATGTATATTAATTTATATCAGGAAGGCTTTTAAAATATGTTTATGACTTAGCAGTTCAAGTTCATGTGAGATGAGGTATAAACAATTTTCACTAGGGCACCCATCTATCTCAGTTCAATTTAGGGATTGTGCTTACGTGTGACAAAATAAGGAAAAGCAGTGAGATTTTTGTTTTTTATTGGTAACAGAGTAATAATTGCATAGAAATAACAGCTGCTATTCCCTTTGTATGTGTGCATGAGTAATGTATGTGAGTGTATCTAAGCTATTGAATCATTAATCAGAACATTATATAAACAGATTAAGAAAAAAACATGTAACACAGATGCATACAAAAAATAACTGCTACTATACTTTTTACCGAGAGGAAACATGCAACATTTTTTCTAATTTTAAACGGTTTGCTAGGACTTGTGGTTTAAAACATTGATCAGGGACATGCAGAGAGTTCCTCAGGGGCAGGGGCTCAATTGTAAAAAATAGGCGTATATCTGTAACATCCAATATAACAATTAAGAGTAGCCTATATTCAGTGGTGTGTGGTGGAGTTTTAAAATGAAGAGGCAAAGTCCTCACATTATTGCCTTCCCATCTGCACTGACAAGCACTCGCTGAATGAGTTCCTCCCTGCCTCAGTGCCAAAAGAACAGAAGCAGCGCTAATCTTAGCGGTGTGATCAAGCGCTGCAGAGACAATCCTACAGTGATGATTACAATTCTCTGACCATTTAGAAGGTAGGTCAAGTTTTTCCAAGTCAGAGGGCTCAAGTCCGAGTCAAGTTTCAAGTCATTGTTGTCAAACTCTAAGTCTAAGTCATCTTTGATTATGTCGAGTCGCAAGTCATCCAATTTGGGACTCGAGTCCAAGTCATGTCCAAGTCATGTGACTCGAGTCCACAACCCTGGCAAAAACAAGTTCAGAACACAAATCTGGAGTGATTTAGCTTTCAAATGATGCATGGTTTGTGGTAGTTGATTGAATATTTTGTATAATACAAAAATAAATAAAAGTACACAAACGCCCACTTCCGTCAACCTCCCCGCCCACAATCCGTTTACCACAAACGTTTGTCGTATTTCATTTTATTACAATGAAGATAATCAAAGTACATATTCACATATTGCCTGAACCACATATTAATAGGTTGAGTTTTAGGTTTCATTTTGTTTTAAATATACTTGCAGTGAAGATAATCAATGCATGTTTTGCCTGGACCACATTTGTGTGGCTTTTAATGTTTAAGATTCTTAAAATGAAACCGAAGAGGCAGAGTGGTGTCTTAAAACATATTTAGTTTTATTTTTGCCTAAAATATACATACAGACAATCGTGAGTAGGCAGCGTGAGCTGAGTGACGCTATCAAGAATGCTGTTCCATTTGCAGAATTACCGACTGTGTCTTCCCATCCTCAGGAGTTTGTTCTGCTTAATCGAACTTGGCAAGTCCAAAGTACCAAGGACACAAGAGTGAAACTCAAGCATTCGGAGTAAAAATACACTATATTGCCAAAAGTTTTGGGACGTCTGCCTAGGAGTGCACATGAACTTCAATGCATCCCAATCTTAATCTGTAGGTTTTAATAAGGAGTTGGCCCACCCTTTGGAGCTATAACAGCTTCAACTCTTCTGGGAAGACTTTCCACAATGTGTGTTTACGGGAATTGTTGACCATTCTTCTAGAAGCGCATTTGTGAGGTCAGGCACTGATGTTGGACAAGAAGGCCTGGCTCGCAGTCTTCGCTCTAATTCATCCCAAAGGTGTTTATCGGGTTGAGGTCAGCCAGTCAAGTTCCTCCACACCAAACTCGCTCATCCATGTCTTTATGGACCGATGCTTTGTGCATGGCATATTGGAACAGGAAGGGGCCAAAATGTCTTGGTATGCTGAAGCATATGGAGTTCCTTTCACTGGAACTAAGGGGTTAAGCCCAACCCCTGAAAAACAACCCCACCCTATTGTTCTTGAGCTTACCTGAAGGCCACAGAAGTTTGGAGGTCTGGAGCTATTGACTCAGCAGAAAGTTTCAACTTCTGCACACTGTGACCCTCAGCATGTGCTGACCCCGCTCTGTGATTTTAGGGCCTACAACTTCGTGGCTGAGTTTCGATTGTTCCCAAATGCTTCCACTTTATTATACCACTAACAGTTGAACATGGAATATTTAGTAGTGAGAAAATCTCCCAAATGGACACAAATTGCACAGGTGGCAACCTATCACGGTACCACGCTTGAGTTCACTGAGCTCCTGAGAGTGACCCATTCTTTCACTAATATTTGTAGAAGCATCTGCATGCCTAGTGCTGGATTTATACACCTGTGGCCATGAAGTGATTGAACACCTGAATTCAGTGATTTGGAGGGGCGCCCCAATACTTTTGGCAATATAGTGTATATCTGTTTGTACCAGTTCCAGATTGTAGAGGTAACTCCTCGTTTAGCAATAAACTCCTCATCTTTACCTACGCCTTTCAGCATAGTTATTTTTGCTCTGCATGTGAGATGACGGTTTTACCGGTAAGTGACAAACGATAAGATATCACCCTTCTCTATTGTGAAACTCTTTCCACACTGTTCACAGGTTTAAAGCTTCTCTTCATTGTGAACGCTCATGTGGTTTTTAATTTGCCCTTTTCGATTGAAACTCTTTCCACACTGTTGGCAGGTGTAAGGCTTCTCTCCAGTGTGAATTCTCATGTGGCCTTTAAGATGCTCTTTATGAGTGAAACTCTTTCCACACTGTTGGCAGGCATAAGGCTTCTCTCCAGTGTGAACACTTATGTGGCCTTCAAGCTGCCCTCTTCGATTGAAGCTCTTTCCACACTGTGTGCAGGTGTAAGGCTTCTCTCCAGTGTGAATTCTCATGTGGCCTTTAAGATGCTCTTTATGAGTGAAACTCTTTCCACACTGTGTGCAGGTGTAAGGCTTCTCTCCAGTGTGAACATTTATGTGGCCTTCAAGATGTTCTTTTCGAGTGAAACTCTTTCCACACTGTGGGCAGGCGTAAGGCTTCTCTCCAGTGTGAACTCTCATGTGGGTTTTAAGATGCCCTATTTGAGTAAAACTCTTCCCACACTGTTGGCAGGTGTAAGGCTTCTCTCCAGTGTGAATTCTAATGTGGCCTTTAAGATGCACTTTATGAGTGAAACTCTTCCCACACTGTTGGCAGGTGTGAGGCTTCTCTCCAGTGTGAATTCTCATGTGGACACTAAGATTCCCATTATGACTGAAACTCTTCCCACACTGTTGGCAGGTGTAAAGCTTCTCTCCAGTGTGAATTCTCATGTGGGCTTTAAGTTGACTTTTTTGAGTGAAACGGTTTCCACACTCTTGGCAGGTGAAAGGATTCTCTCCACTGTGATTACTTGTGTGTTTTTTATGGTTTGCTTTTATAACAAAAATCTTTCCACACTTTTCGCGGGTGAACGGCTTCCCTCCAGTGGGAAAATTCCAGTGGACATTAGGTTGTTGTTTTTCAATTAAACTCTTTCCAGGCTTTTGAGTGATTGTTTGTGAGGCAATCTTTTCAGTCTGTGAGCAATTAAAAGATGTTTCTCCAGTTATGAAATCATGATGTTGCTCACACGGATCTTTCTCTTCCGTTTCATTTAGTTCTTGACTCTCTGCTTTCAGTGCCATCAGATCTAAAAGAGACAAAAACAAGTTAACCCCAGTTTAATGGCACAAAACAACAAACATCAAGACATTTAAGGCATCAAAAAAAAACAAAAACATGTTTGCTAGATCCTATACCCACTAAGCTACGGAAAGAGGCTTTACATTTAATCTCAGAAACTTTTCTCAATATTCGTAACATTTCCTTTCTTTAGGACAATTTCCATACTCATCATGTTTTGATTCTATGTGTTCAGGACACTGCCACAGGTGTTATTGAAGTGGTTTGGAATATAGGGCTGTGTGATTTGGGGAAAATATCTAATTGTGATTTTTATGACTGATATTGTGATTCGATTTGCGATTTAATTTTGTAAAGTCAAGCTTCAGCTCAATATTCTCAATAGTTTTTGATTAGACTTGTGGTCTAGCACAGTGTTTCCCATCCGGGGTGCCACGGCAGTTCTCGGTAAAAAAACAAAAATCACATGGTTCTCCACCCACGGTTTGGCACGCACTTGCACCGCGGTTCATCTCACATCTGATGACGCATCTATAATATGGGTTGTAACTTGAAAATAACGCTTTATGTATGTTTCTGTCGATGGATACACGTGCTGGGACCTCGGTGATACATTACAACAGCGATAGTAAAAGAAAAACATGGGCAAAGCGGTCTCGCTTTGTAAACTTTGTTAAATGCATGCAAGTACTGCCATATGTTCGAATATGACCAGTCATTTTCACCGTCATCCCCTGGGTGTAGTGCCAGAAGACATGAATGAGAACTCACGCATGCTGTGAGAAGATTTGTCTCTGTGCACTTATCCGAAAGCGTGTACACGTCTCACAGCATGCAAATATTGAGTTCTGTTTCAAGTCTTGTGCTTAAACTCACACAAAAAGTGTCAACATGTCCATCTTGACCCCAGAGAGTCAGATGACAAATTTGCTGCAGAAGTTCTATAACTCTGACAAGATTTGAGTCCCACTGTAAATTAACTAAAACGATTGCTGATGCTCCGGTTGGGACCGGCAGAGTGGCACAAGATCAAAGCCCACTTTCCAACAACAGATTCAAGAAGCAGTGTCAACTGGACACATTCTGAAAATGCAGAAAATACACGCATCAGGAAGGCATTACCTGCAAAATTAAACACTGCAAATATAAACACCTGCAAGCAAGATAAAGATGAAATGGTGCGAGTATTACGCCTGATTAAAACAAACTGTTCAATCGACACAGTGGAATGTCAGAACCCCCAGAAAGAGAAAAGAGCCTGTGGGATGCGCACAAGTGCAACATTTTTCTCAATGGCTTGAGGCAAGTTCAAGTTCAAGTTCATTTGTCATTACACATGTACAAGTACAGTATAACGAAATGAAGTTTGGAGCAAGCCTCCGGGCCACAGCCGATTATTCAGGCGCCGCCACACGCTCTCCAGCAATACAAGAATGCAGTTTAGCAAGCATTACATAGCAAAACACAACAAAACATAACATAACACAGTACACGTGGTCACGTGATGGGATTTTTTGTATGGAGTGGGAGAGGAGATAGATAAGGACAGGGACAGGCAGACGGATGGAGGGGGGCTGGGATCGGGATCGGTGTGTATGGTGCGAGTGAGTCTGAGATTGTGTTGTGTGAGAATGTTAGCCATAACTTCAGATGTTTTCGAGTTCAGTTCTATGGTTTGTCCTTGAAGGGAGATAAGGCAGTGCACAGGGGAAGATAGCAGACCAAGCTGTCAGGCTGACCTCCCAACCGAGAGATAGGGACAAGTGAGGCAAATACAGTTTTTTAATCCATTTGATGATCTTCGGTAATTTGTCCGGATCATAATCAATCAATCAGGTCCTGGTCCTCAGCACTCGCATCCGGTCCGTGCAGTTTCCCTAGACATTACGTCCAGCCTCATGGCCAGACCAGTTACAGTCCGTAAAAGTTCACCGATCTGACCCCCGATGGAGCCCACTCTTCCCTGCGTATCCGCAGTCCGGACTGCGTTGTTATGGTTCAGTTCCTCAATCTGTATCACTCTCTGATCTAATTCCTTCAGACGGTCACACACAGCCCTGAAGCATTCCTTAATTTCCACAGACAGCGGCTGGGTGAATTTGCTTGCAGCTGTCTTACCAATCTTCCGATAGGTCAGGGCAATCCCAAAGCCAAAGAATAGGAACCCCGCCATCAATAATCCAATCATGTATAAATCTTCCGCGTCCTCCACGGACAGAGCCTCCAGGCACAGGACTTGCCAGTTGTTCCATGTGTCCATCACGTACCCTGCAGCAAAGGTCCCGTCTGGGTAGGTGGGTTCTCCCGGGGCACCATTCCTTTGTGAGAAAATCGTATCGATCGCGCTGATTGACCAGTTAATCAATTCCATTTCAGTATTTTCAGGAGTCCAGCAAGCATCGGGTCAGAGAGAAAGAGAATAGACAAAATACTCAAGCGCCAGAGCACAGCGGGAGCAGAGAGAAAAACACGTCTGCACTGTATGAGACAGAGGGAGGAAATGAGAACTGAAGGAGCTGTCAGGAGCTGAAACTGAGTTGCATCGGCTGGGACGTAGCCCATCTGGACCTGATCAAAACATATGCTGTTCATGCCCGAAAAATGACAGGAGCAATAACTAAATAAAAAGGCAAAAGGCAGAGAAAGAGCTGTACAAAGCTGCAGCAACAATGTACCAAAGTTTGACAGACAAATGGCCAAGGACATGGTGATGGGCGAGGACAACTTCAAGGACCAGGATGTGGTCGTGGCTGTTTTGCCTGAGGAAAGAAAGGACATTGGAGAAATGAGTGCCCTATGAGTGAAAACCCTATCGTGACTGGAACGGTGATTAAAGCAAAATCAGACTGCGAGCAGATCAGGGCAATCTCGGCACAGAGGGAAAGGAAGGCGGCAGAACACACACAAACACACACACACACAATGCAAAACCAACTCCTTTGCTCGCGGCAATGAAGAAATGCTCTGTTCCATTATAATGTGAAGATGAAGCTGGCATGACATTCAAACATTGTTTTCTACTCTCAGATATATGTACAGTAAATGCATTGGGATGAGATTTAATGTGTAAGTTAGGCATTTCATCGCTCTCTAATCCAGAGGGCATAACAATAATGCAAGGGGCCATTCAAACAATGGTCAAAATGAAAAAGATTTGCTTTACGAATATCAATTGAAATTGAAAGAATTTTTATGCGACTCTGCTATCAATAGCAAAATGAAAAAAAATGAATGCCCGAATCAGAATCAATGCCAGCTACTGTTTTACACTGTACTTCACGTCTCATGGGGGCCCGATTATCTGCCAAAGTTCAGATTTTTCAACTTGTGTGACTGTCCGAAACGCTCAATTCGCGCAAATCGCGCCGCAAAATGTCTATTCACGTCTTTGCATTGACTTAACATGTAAATCACTCACGCTTAACGCTTCATTCTCCTCTGGTACGAACAAGATACAGTGAAAATCTTGAAACATCTGGCAACAGAAGGTCACAAGATTAACCTGTCGAAACTGCAATATGCACAAAGAGAGGTTATATTTTTAGTCTCTGTCCAAAAAATGTGTGGAGGCAATCCAGAAAATTCCAAAACCTGCAGCAAAGAAGCAGTTAATGTCATTTCTGAGTATGTGCTCTTACTGTCAAACATTTATTCCAAATTATGCAATTGATGAGGCACCATTGAGCTCAACTGGTCATGGAAAAGGCCTCAACCCTCATGATAAAATAATGGTCATGCATGAATTGGGCTAACTATCATGGTCTGAGTTATTGTTGTGGCAGAAAGAAACCACACCTGCGGTCTATATTCACAGGTGACAGCAGCCAGGAAATGGTTCACTCCAACAAAACGAACCAATGGGAGTGCGGTTGTGATCTCAGAGAAAAATATCTGATCAGCAAAATGGTTGAGATGTTTTGCATCTGGGTACAAGCCTCTCATCTCATCTTACACTAAACAGCATCAGCAACCCAACACAGAATAAAGTGAGGGATCAAGGTTACGTGCTGGTAACGAACCTCCCTGGCCTACGAGGGAAAGCCCATTGCAAAGTCTATTGGCCCCAAATTAAACGGCTAATGATGTCCTACAATGGAAATTAATCAATCACAAACTTACTTTAACGATAAAGCCTAGTTGATGATGCGACCCATTCGCAGCTCACATGCAGTAAACATCTATGGCGGAAGCTGCGGAGGAGTTTATCGCTAAACAAAGAGCTACAGTGCATCCAGAAAGTATTCACAGTGCTTCACTTTTTCCACATTGTTATGTTACAGCCTAAATCTTTTTTCCTCAATTCTACAATCAATACCCCATAATGACAATGTGAAAGAAGCCATGAAGTCCAAGTATTGTCTGTAGACCTCCGAGACACGATTGTATCGAGGCAAAGATCTGGAGAAGGGTACAGAGCATTTTTTGCAGCATTGAAGGTCCCAGTGAGTACTGTGGCCTGCATCATCTGCAAATGGAAGAAGTTTGGAACCACTAGGACTCTTCCTAGAGCTGGCCGCCCAGCCAAATTGAGGGATCAGGGGAGAAGGCCTTTAGTTTGGGAGATGACCAAGAACCCGAAGGTTACTCTGACAGAGCTCCAGCGTTTCTCTGTGGAGAGAGGAGAACCTTACAGAAGAACGACCATCTCTGCAGCTTTCCACCAATCAGGCCTGATTGGGAGAGTGGCCAGACTCCTCAGTAAAGCCACTCCTCAGTAAAAGGCCACCTGGAGTTTGCCAAAAGGCACCTGAAGGACTCTCAGATCACGAGAAACAAAATTCTTTTTGGCCTGAATGGCAAGTGTCATATCTGGAAGAAACCAGGCACCACTCATCACCTGGCCAATACCATCCCTACAGTGAAGCATGGTGGTGGCAGCATCATGCTGTGGGGATGTTTTTCAGCGGCAGGAACTGGTAGACCAGTCAGGATCGAGGGAAAGGTGAATGCAGCAATGTACAGAGACATCCCTGATGAAAACCTGCTCCAGAGCGCTCTGAACCTCAGACTGGGGAGAAGGTTTGTCTTCCAACAGGAAAACAACCCTAAGCACACAACCAAGATAACAAAAGAGTGGCTACGGAACAACTCTGTGAATGTCCTTAAGAGACCCAGCCAGAGCCCAGACTTGAACCAAAATTAAAGGAAAAACAACAATGTCGGATGATTTTGAAGTTGGAGGAGAACATGAGATGGAGTTTTTCGGCACCGGGTCGGTACTTCCACCTACATTAGGCTTGACCTTTCCGACGTGATGGCGTCATACGATGTGAAGAAGAAGAAGAACACAGAAGTCGAGCATTTGAGGTTAAAAAGTATATACATTTTGAAAATGACCAATCGTTTCACTAGATCAGACCCTTTTCCTCGTCTGGGATTGTGCAGAGCCTCTGATGCCCTTCCTTTAAAACTGCATTGATTTGGACCTTCAACCATTGGTTGCCATTGAAGTCCATTATGTGGAGAAAAATCCTGGAATGTTTTCCTCAAAAAAACATATGCCGAGTCCAGATTGCACGATTTTCAAACTCGTCGGATCATTGCTCTTTTCACACTGCATGGCTATCTGGGGTAGTTGCTGCTGTGTTCACACTGCACGATGGATCGGCATTTTCAAGAGAAAGAAATCACAGACAACTCAGTCCGGTGCGCAAACTACGTTTCAAAAACAAACACGCGCGAGAGGTGACAAGGAAACAACGCAAGATCACACGTGCGTCAGACCGGGAGACTGGAATTGTTATTAAAAATGATAGCTTGCAGAAAGTTTGCGATCCAAACTGTCTGTGCGCTGATTTGCAGCGAAAAGGAGAAAAAGATAAAAGATTATGGCGGAGGAAATGGTTGGGGAGAAACCGGGAGCAAGGATTATGTTCTGCAAAGAGTGTTTGAGGTAAATAAATATTTTTTTTGTGCTGCAGTTGCGGCTGGTCAAGCAAATGTTTGTGCTTTATTTCTGCTTGATATAATTGTAAATATATCTATTAAAATACTGACATTCTGGTCTATAACTCCTCCCTGAACCTCCCGCTACCCTGTATCTTGCTCTCTCATTGGCTGTAGGTCATCGACGATGTAATTTTCAGTCAGAACAAGAGAATCTTGACAAAGACACTGGAATGCCCCTGAAAATGGCGCTTTTGTAAACGGACTAAAACCAGAGACTTCTAAAGCCCTTATAATCAGGTATGACTGGAACAGCATTGGAAGAGAATTCATGCAGAGCAAAGATTGAAAGAATGCAGGAAGTCAATCTTAGATCTTTTGCAACACAACAGCAGGACAATGGACAGTGAGCATAAAGAAAGTGAATATCAGAGCAAATACTCAGGGAAGATGCAGGTATTGCAGTGAGGAAGGACACTGAGTTTGTGAGTTTAAGACATCAAAGCGATGATGAGGACAACTTTTTGAAGAGGTTTCAGCAGTTGACAGGCAAACAAAAACAGACCAGATGATACGCTAACTGTTTTCTCTGCACTTTCAGTACATTCATGATGTTTCCACACACATTCAGGATAATGTTTTGATTCATAATGATTCATGTGTATGTTGCTGTGTTATGTAATTCTGAATGGATCCGAGTACTGTAGTCAGGTCAAGATGGTTGTTTTAGGGTCTTTTTTTGTGGTCCTGTTCGTTATTTTGCATCTTGACTTGATCCTGATGCGTGCACATGCTATGAATTCTGAGAAGTTTTTTTCTTGAACTTTGGTGAGCATATATTTATGAATTATACAGATTCCTTATATCATTTGATTATTTGGTGTTGTTTTGGATTCTCCAAGTGTGCTTTTTTGGAAAGACCCCAAAATTTATCTTGAAAAAAGCTTGCAGAAAATACTGTTTTGTGCGAACCACCCTTACATCTGATGGTTTACTTTGCTGGATATGGAAAATTGTGGAAAAAACCCTAGTGAAAACAATGTGAAATTGCAAAAGAGTGATTACAAATGCAGATGGGGCAAACCAACCTGTTTGTTCCTCAGTTTCTTCATGTTTGACTCCCAGTGTTTCTTCAATCTTCACATCTTCACGCTCCTCTTTAATAAACGCCATCTTTGTTTGTGTCTCAGTTTCTTCATGTTTCACTCCCAGTGTTTCTTCAACCTTCACGTCTTCACTCTCCTCTTCAATAAACGCCATCTTTGAGATAAGAATAATCACAGGAATAAAAAACACATCCAAACTAAATCAGTAGTTCAGTCACTGGCAGTGTTGGGCAGGATACTGAAAATTAATAATTAGTTGCAGTTACTAGAGGAGACTGTGTTGAACAGTTTAGATGGACAACATTTGGCCGATCAGTCTTTTCAGTTAGAGCCATTCATTACTGGGACACTCCAGCAACTGAAGAGGGATAGTACAAATTACTCAACATTTAAATAGAAACTAAAGAAATGGCTAAAAGCTAATCAAACTCGTAATCGTGTCAATTATATCATTTTGTTATGTTTCTGCCATTATTATCTCTAGGAGTGCTACTGTGTCAGTGATTTGGTACTATACTGCTTTGATACCAATTCTTTGTGTACGATACATGTTTTATTATTTGTGGATAATAGTGAATTTTCATTTAACGGTTCTTGTTTAAACTATAGCATTGATTTAAACACTTTAAAATCTTAAAACACAAACCTTTCTCCAGCAGAATCACAACAGATGCAGGAGCGCGGCGCAGCCTTATGACGTCACATCTCCACTCCAAAATAAAAGTCCTGCTCACATGCTACAGCCACAGATGTGTATAGACATTCACATACAAGTAATAAAACACATATCAGTTGAATTCTTCATATTTAACTGTGTGTTGGTCAATGATGTGCTAAAAATAACCACCAAAGAAAGAGTTTGAACCACAGCTAATATGTGAGATTCTGTAAATGCTAAACACAAATGTTTGTGTGCAAAAATCATTTATACAAGGGGACGAGAACTTTTATTTGTTTATACTTATTTAAGAGTTTAATCAAAAACAATAAACGTTTGTCAATATAATAGTATAATATAGGGCCACAGACTCAACAAACAAATATGCAACAATCAATAGTTATAAATAAAACATTATATTGCAATGTTTCCACAGGTTTTTATGAAGTTATGGGGGGACGTGGGCAAATGCTCTCCCTTTTGAAAATGTTGTGTATTTTATAGGTATCACTGTTGTATATATTATGTATCAGACACAACAGGATTTTGAGGAGTGTTTATGTTTATCTCTCAATCATCATTAGGCCTATATCACTGAGTTGTGTTTTGCCACCCCACAATAAAAAAGATAGATATTTCATCATAAAACTAGGTATTAAAAAATCATCTTACCAAGATATATTATTATGATATTAGAGGACGTCTACACAACCGCTCAATATTTGAAACAATAGGCATGCAAACAGACAGACATTGACACTGACTTTCCCCGTTTTAAAGCTCGTTCAAAACAACCCGCAGATACTTTGCAAAAAAGCGCCCAACCAACATACCAGCAGATGGCGCTGTGAGATACGCTGGCTCTACATGGTTGCGCGCGCGCCGCTACTACCGAGAGCAGAGCACCATTATCGTCAAATATCAAAAGAAACATCATCACTTTTCAAGGTAGTAACATACTAACTATTGATGTTAAATTAAAGTAATACTGTTTGCATGTGCTTTATAACAGAACCTTGACAGGGTGTGGGATTGTTTTGTCCCCAAAAGTTCCGCAGTCACAACGCAGTGATTACATCTGAACTATAAAAAACCTAAACAATTACATTAACTTACATGTGCAACAAATTCATGTGCAGAATACACATACTTAATGTGTATTAACACTTAACATCCATCCATCCATCCATTATCTTCCGCTTATCCGGGGCCGGGTCGCGGGGGCAACAGTTTAAGCAGAGACGCCCAGACTTCCCTCTCCCTAGCCACTTCCTCCAGCTCTTCCGGGGGGAACCCCGAGGCGTTCCCAGGCCAGCCGGGAGACATAATCCCTCCAGTGTGTCCTAGGTCTTCCCCGGGGCCTCCTCCCGGTGGGACATGCCCGGAACACCTCCCCGGGAAGGCGTCCAGGAGGCATCCGAAATAGATGCCGAGCCACCTCAACTGGCTCCTCTCGATGTGGAGGAGCAACGGCTCTACTCTGCATTTTAGGCTTATTTTTTTTTAAGCATTTGTTAACACTTAACAAATGCTTAAAATAAGCCTAAAATGCAAAATAACAAGACCAATTAAACAAGACCATATCATAATTAAATTTCAATTAAAGTTTTAAATACAATTATATTTGTTAGTTTTATTCATCATAACATATTTATGTTGTTTTGTTTTTGTAATGTGTTTTAGTTGTCATGTTATAATGTTGTTTTGAATGGCTTGTGATTTACAATGGTTACTGTTAACTGTTTTCATTGTTTATGAGTTATTTTTGTTTAGTTTTTGCGGGTGCTGTGAATTGTATTAAAACCAGACTGTGGCGAGGGGGGGCGTGGTTTAGCAGGATCTGTGACGGGAGAGAGAGTCGGAGGACGAGCGGTACGTAAGTGAATCAAGTGCAAATGATAAACACCTGCCTCTTGTTTCAGTAATTGGCGTGGAGAGACAGGATAAAAGCCACACTGGAAATGAGGACCGGAGAGAGAGAAGCTGGACGCACACGCAGCCACTGGGACACGAGAGACGAGAGACGCAGAGGAACTGTCGAAAACAAACCGTAAACTTTAAGTTATTATTTTGTTGCGGTGTGCACGTTGTTTGGAGGTCTGAGTTATATGTCAAATAAACCCGAGTTTGTGTCCCAGTAAATCAACCCCTTTTCTTCTTCCTTACCTTATATGAACTTTGTTACATTGGTGCCAAAACCCAGGAGGAAGAAGACCAAAGCCGCCACCATGCAAAATCCGTCAGCGACGCCGTTTGCGGACATCATCCAGTCGCTCGCGGGCCTGCACCGAGAACAACATCAGGCGATGCTGGAGATCAGATAGGAGCAGGAACGGCGATTCCAGGCACTTCTCCTGGCCCAGTAGCCGGACCGCAAGCTGCTCTGGAGCCACCTCGACCGGGAGGTTCCAGCTGGGGAACCATCATCAACCCCGGCCAAAGCCGCCCACATGCAGCTCACCAAGATAGAGTGGAGGTGGCCATTAGTCCGCACCTCTGGCATCCGCTAATTTTTGGTACAAATTGGTCGGCATTTGGTAATTTAATGGGGTATTTATGTACGGATGTCTCTTGGGACAAAAGAGGGCGGGGAGAGAGAGCGGTGGTGCAGGTGGGAGAGTCTGAACCAGGACCGTCTGGGGCTGTTACAGAGGAACGGAGCAGTGTTGAGAGGCTAAACCTCACTGACCCGCGACGATTTTTCTCTGGAGCAGTCCCAGGATGAATCACTAAAAAATGCTTTCGAGCAGGTCCGATCGATCGACGGACAGATTCTCCACCATGAACGGCCGCTCTCTTTTCCTTATTTTGCCATTTTAAAAGACAGGTTGTATCGAGTGACCCAAGACATTCAGTCAAAGCAAGATACAACCCAGTTATTAGTTCCAAAAAGCCGTCGGGAAATGCTTTTCCAGGCGGCTCATTCTAATCCAATGGCAGGTCATTTGGGGCAGACAGCAACACTGAATTGCTTAATGGTCCAGTTTTTTTGGCCGGGCATTCACGAGAACGTGCGCAGATGGTGCGCATCTTGTCGTGAATGTCAACTGGTGAACCCACCAGCCGTCTCAAAAGCGTCATTGCGCCCTCTACCGCTTATGCAGGTCCCCTTCGAAAGAATTGGCATGGACCTCATCGGACCATTAGAGTGATCCGCACGAGGGCATCATTTTGCATTGGTTCTGTTGGATTATGTAACACGATACCCCGAAGCAATTGCTCTCCATAGCATCTCAGCAAAGAGTATTGCGGAGGCATTGTTTTGTTTAATCACCCGAGTGGGGATCCCGAAAGAGATCCTCACTGATCAAGGCACAGCGGTTATACAATAGGGGAACAAAACTGTGTGAATTTACACCGGGAGATAAAGTGCTTGTATTACTCCCAACTTCTAGCTTAAAGTTGCTCGCCAAGTGGCAAGGACCCTTTGTGGTCACACAGCGAATAGGAGATCTGGTTTTGCGGGATCTGTGATGGGAGAGAGAGTCGGAGGACGAGCGGTACGTAAGTGAATCAAGTGCAAACGATAAACACCTGCCTCTTGTTTCAGTAATTGGCGTGGAGACCGGATAAAAGCCACACTGGAAATGAGGACTGGAGAGAGAGAAGCTGGACGCGCACGTAGCCACTGGGACACGAGAGACGAGAGACACAGAGATGAACTGTCGAAAACAAACCGTTACTTTAAGTTATTATTTTTGGTGTGGTGTGCACGTTGTCTGAGTTATGTCAAATAAACCCAAGTTCGTGTCCCAGTAAGCCGACCCCTTGTCTTCCTTACGAACTTTGTTACACAGACCAAAAATCGTAATAATCAAACTAAATCATAACAATTTGGCTATTAATGTTGATAATAATATAAGGAGCCCACAACACCAAAAAACATTCAAAAATATATTGTCCCTGTTTTTTTATTAAAAGATAAGAAATTAGATTTTGAACAAATTAGTGTTGCAGTATTAATTACTATAGTAAATGAAATGTATATTAATTTATATCAGGATGTTTATGACTTAGCAGTTAAATTTCATGTGAGATGAGGTATAAATAATTTTCACTAGGGCACCCATCTATCTCAGTTCAGTTTAGGGATTGTGCTTACGTGTGACAAAATAATGAAAAGCAGTGAGATTTTTATTTTTTATTGGTAACAGAGTAATAATTGCATAGAAATAACAGCTGCTATTCCCTTTGTATGTGTGCATGAGTAATGTATGTGAGTGTATCTAAGCTATTGAATCATTAATCAGAACATTAAATAAACAGATTAAGAAAAAAACGTAACAGATGCATAAAAAAAATAACTGCTACTTTACTTTTTACAAGGAGGAAACAACATTTTTCAAATTTTAAACGGTTTGCTAGGACTTGTGGTTGAAAACATTGATCAGGGACATGCAGAGAGTTCCTCAGGGGCAGAGGCTCAATTGTAAAAAATAGGCGTATATCTGTAACTTCCAATATAACAATTAAGAGTAGCCTATATTCAGTGGTGTGTGGTGGAGTTTTAAAATGAAGAGGCAAAGTCCTCACATTATTGCCTTCCCATCTGCACTGACAAGCACTCGCTGAATGAGTTCCTCCCTGCCTCAGTGCCAAAAGAACAGAAGCAGCGCTAATCTTAGCGGTGTGATCAAGCGCTGCAGAGACAATCCTACAGTGATGATTACAATTCTCTGACCATTTAGAAGGTAGGTCAAGTTTTTCCAAGTCAGAGGGCTCAAGTCCGAGTCAAGTTTCAAGTCATTGTTGTCAAACTCTAAGTCTAAGTCATCTTTGATTATGTCGAGTCGCAAGTCATCCAATTTGGGACTCGAGTCCAAGTCATGTCCAAGTCATGTGACTCGAGTCCACAACCCTGGCAAAAACAAGTTCAGAACACAAATCTGGAGTGATTTAGCTTTCAAATGATGCATGGTTTGTTGTAGTTGATTTAATATTTTGTATAATACAAAATTAAATGAAAGTACAAAAACGCCCACTTCCGTCAACCTCCCCGCCCACAATCTGGTGCAGTTATGAGGTTAAACTGACATTTAACAAAAAAAGAGGGTTGTGTTTGTCGTATCTCATTTTATTACAGTGAAGATAATCAAAGTACATATTCACATATTGCCTAAACCACATATTAATAGATTGAGTTTTATATTTCATTTTGTTTTAAATATACTTGCAGTGAAGATAATCAATATATGCTTTGCCTGGACCACATTTGTGTGGCTTTTAATGTTTAAGATTCTTAAAATGAAACCGAAGAGGCAGAGTGGTGTTTTAAAACATATTTAGTTTTATTGTTGCCTAAAATATACATACAGACAAGTCCAAACTACCGAGGATGCTTGAGTCAGGTGCTGATGTTGGACGAGATGGCCTGGCTCGCAGTCTCCGCTCTAATTCATCCCAAAGGTGTTCTATCGGGATGAGGTCAGGGCTCTGTGCAGGCCAGTCAAGTTCCTCTACACCAAACTTGCTCATCCATGTCTTTATGGACCGACGCTTTGTGCACTAGTGCGCAGTCATGTTGGAACAGGAAGGTTCCAACATGACTACCAAAGCTTTACCTCTCCACCAAACTTTACGCTTGGCACAATGCAATCAGGCAAGTACCAGTCTCCTGACAATTGCCAAACCCAGACTCGTCCATGGTAGAGAAGCGTGATTGGTCACACCAGAGAACACGTCTCCACTGCTCTAGAGTCCAGTGGCGGTGTGCTTTACACCACTGCATCCCGCGCGTTGCATTGCACTTGTTGATGTAAGGCTTGGATGAGCTGCTCGGCCATGGAAACCCATTCTATGAAGCTCTCTCTGCACTGTTCTTGAGCTCATCTGAAGGCCACAGAAGTTTAGAGGTCTGAGCTATTGACTCTGCAGAAAGATGGCGTCTTCTGTGCACTGTGACCCTCAGCATGCGCTGAACCTGCTCTGTGATTTTAAGTGGCCCTGTTGCTCCCAATTGCTTTAGAAGCATCTGCATGCCTAGTGCTGGATTTATACACCTGTGGCCATGAAGGGATTGAACACCTCAACTCAATGATTTGGAGGGTGTCCAAAATACGTTAGGCAATATAGTGTATATCTGTGTGTACCAGTTCCAGATTGTGGAGGTAACTCCTCGTTTAGCGATAAACTCCTCCTCATCTTCACCTCCGCCTTTCACCATAGTTGTTTTTACTCTGCACGTGAGATGCGAATGGGTTGCATACAGATTAAAATAATCATCTAGGCTTTATCGTTATTATTGCAGGAAAACAAATTCTTACCGTGGAAACAATTTTTAACAGTATGCTCCAAACGATGAGATATCACCCTTCCCTATTGTGAAGCTCTTTCCACACTGGTGGCAGGCTTAAAGCTTATCTTCATTATGAATTGTTATGTGTCTTTTAAAGTTTCCTTTTCGAGTGAAACTCTTTCCACACTGTTGGCAGGTATAAGGCTTCTCTCCAGTGTGAATACTCATGTGGGTTTTAAGAATCCCTTTTTGTGTGAAACTCTTTCCACACTGTGGGCAGGTATAAGGCTTCTCCCCAGTGTGAACTCTTTTGTGGCCTTCAAGATGTTCTTTTCGAGCGAAACTCTTTCCACACTGCTGGCACGTGAAAGCCTTCTCTCCAGTGTGAATTCTCATGTGTTCCTCAATACTTCCTTTTTGAGTGAAACTCTTCCCACACTGTTGGCAGGTGTAAGGCTTCTCCCCAGTGTGAACTCTTGTGTGGCCTTCAAGATGTTCTTTTCGAGTAAAACTCTTTCCACAATGCTGGCAGGTGAAAGCCTTCTCTCCAGTATGAATTCTAACATGCCTGTTAAGTACTACTTTTTGAGTGAAACTCTTTCCACACTGTTGGCAGGAGAAAGGCTTCTCTCTAGTGTGAATACTCATGTGGGTTTTAAGATGCCCTTTTTCAGTGAAACTCTTTCCACACTGTTGGCAGGTGTAAGGCTTCTCCCCAGTGTGAATTATAATGTGTTCCTCAAAGTTTCCTTTTTGAGTGAAACTCTTTCCACATTGTGGGCAGGTGTAAGACTTCTCTCCAGTATGAATTCTCATGTGTTCCTCAAAGCTTCTTTTTTGAGTGAAACTATTTCCACACTGTGGGCAGGTGTAAGGCTTCTCTCCAGTGTGAATTCTCATGTGTTCCTTAATTCTTCCTTTTCGAGTGAAACTCTTTCCACACAGTTTGCAGGTGTAAGGCTTCTCTCCAGTATGAATACTCATGTGGGCTTTAAGATGCCCTCTTTGAGTGAAACTCTTTCCACACTGTTGACAGGAGTAAGGCTTCTCTCCAGTGTGAATTCTCATGTGTTCCTCAATGCTTCCTTTTCGAGTGAAACACTTTCCACACTCTTGGCAGGTGCAAGGCTTCTCTCTAATGTGAATACTTTTTTTAATAAAGCTCTTTCCAAACTTTTGGCGGGTTAATGGCTTCTCTCTGGTGTGAATTCTCATGTGGACTTCAAGGTGTTGTTTTTCAATTAAACGCTTTCCAGGCTTTTGAGTTATTTTTTGTGAGGAAATCTTTTCAGTCTGTGAGCAACTAAAAGATGTTTCTCCAGTTATGAAATCATGATGTTGCCCATTCGGATCTTTCTCTTCCATATAATTTAGTTCTTGACTTTCCACTTTCAATGCCGTCAGATCTAAAAGAGACAAAAACAAGTTAACCCCAGTTTCAATGGCACAAAACAACAGACATCAAGACATTAAAACATTTAAGGCATCAAAACCAAAAACATAAATGCTAGATCCTATACCCACTAAGCTACGGAAAAAGGGGTTACATTTAATCTCAGAACCTTTTCTCAATATTCATAACCCCTTCCTTTCTTTAGGACAATTTCCAAACTCTTTTTTTTCATCATGTTTGGATTCTGTGTTCAGGACACTGCCAAAGGTGTTACTGAAGTGGTTTGGAATGTGAACAATGCACTGGTAAAATGTTAAAGCCACTGTTCGAACCATGTGCCGCCTCTGTTGTTAACAGCCAATCCCAGTACTGGAAATGAAAAGCACCAAATTGCAACACTCCTCATTAGAAAGGGAAAAATTTACCATTTCAAAACACTCCCCATTCTGAGTCTCTGGTCCATCCAGTAAATTAATAACAGACACAATACAAAATTATGCATTTCTATACTGACAGAGATTAAGGCATTAGCATATAGTCAAGTCATATTTATTTAAATAATGCTTAATACAATACATATTGCTTCAAAGCAGCTTTACAGAGATAAACAAGAAAATGATTAAATGATCCAAACTTAAAATCAGAACAGTAAGAATGCAAGAGCTTTAGACACTGCTTTGGTTGCACCTAGCTTAGTGAACTTACATTGTTCGGTTCAATGTACAGTTTTTTCAAGAAAAAACTAACAGAAGAAAATGACAAAAGATGGGAACTGATGGGGAATCTTGTGACCAGCATATATATCCATCCATCCATTATCTTCTGCTTAACCGGGGCCGGGTCGTGGGGGCAACAGTTTAAGCAGAGACGCTCAGACTTCCCTCTTCCTAGCCACTTCCTCCAGCTCTTCCGGGGGAACCCGAGGCGTTCATCCCTCCAGCGTGTCCTAGGTCTTCCCTGGGGCCTCCTCCCGGTGGGACATGCCCGGAACACCTCCCCAGGAAGGCGTCCAGGAGGCATCCGAAATAGATGCCCGAGCCACCTCAACTGGCTCCTCTTGATGTGGAGGAGCAATGGCTCTATTCTGAGCTCCTCCCAAGTAACTGAGCCCCATCTCTAAGGGAGCGCCCAGCAACCCTGCGGAGAAAGCTCATTTTGGCCGCCTGTATCCGGGATCTTGTCCTTTTTGGTCATGACCCAGAGTTCATGACCATAGGTGAGAGTAGGAACGTAGATTGACCGGTAAATTGAGAGCTTCGCCTTACAGCTCAGCTCCTTCTTTACCACGACAGACCGGTACATCAACCGCATTACTGCAGAAGCTGTACCGATCCGTCTGTCAATCTCCTCCTTCCCTCACTCATGAACAAGACCCCAAGATACCTGAACTCCTCCACCTGAGGCAGAAACTCTCCACCAACCTGAAGTGAGCAAGCCACCCTTTTCCGACTGAGAACCATGGCCTCGGATTTGGAGGTGCTGATTCTCATCCCGGCCGCTTCACACTCACACTTCACACTCACACTCGCTGCAAACCGCCCCAGTGCACGCTGAAGGTCCTGGTCTGAGGAGGCCAACATGACAATGTCATCCGCAAAAAGCAGCGACGAAATCATGTGGTTCCCAAACCGGACACTCTTCGGCCCTTGGCTGCGCCTAGAAATTATGTCCATAAAAATGTCCATAAAAAACAGAACCGGTGACAAAGGGCAGCCCTGCCGGAGTCCAACATGCACTGGGAACAAGTCCGACTTGCTGCCGGCAATGCGGACCAAGCTCCTGTTCCGGTCGTACAGGGACCAAACAGCCCTAGGCAAGGGGCCCCGGACCCGGTACTCCCAGAGCACCCTCCACAGGACGCCACGAGGGACACAGTCGAATGCCTTCTCCAAATCCACAAAACACATGTGGATTGGTTGGGCAAACTCCCATGAACCCTCCAGCACCCTGGAAAGGGTATAGAGCTGGTCCACAACTACCCGGGCTGCAGTCCACTTTGTCTGCCTGTACCCGTCAGCTGCCTCAGGAGTCCCACAAGCCAACCAGGCCCAATAGGACTCCTTCTTCAGCTTGACGGCATCCCTTACTTCCGGTGTCCACCACCTGGTTCTGGGATCTCTGCCTCGACAGGCACCGGAGACCTCACGGCCACAGCTCCGAGCAGCCACGTCGACAAGGGAGGTGGAGAACATGGTCCACTCGGACTCAATATCTCCAGACTCCCTCGGGATCCGGTCGAAGCTCCCTCGGATGTGGGAGTTGAAGATCTCTCTGACAGGGGGCTTGGCCAAACGTTCCCAACACACCCTCACAGTACGTTTGGGTCTCCCGAGTCTGTCTAGCTTCCTCCCCACCCATCGGATCAGTTGACAGCTCCGCCCCCCTCTTCACCCGAGTGTCCAAGACATACTGCCGGAGGTCAGATGAGATGACCAAAAAGTCAATCATCGACTTCCGGTCTAGGGTGTCCTGGTGCCACGTGCACTGATGGACACCCTTATGCTTGAACATGGTGTTTGTTATGGATAAGCCGTGACTGGCACAGAAATCCGATAACAGAACACCGCTCGGGTTCAGATCAGGGGGGCCGTTCCTCCCAATCACGCCCCTCCAAGTATCACTGTCACTGCCCACGTGTGCATTGAAGTCCCCCAGTAGAATGATGGAGTCTCCAGTTGGAGCACTTTCCAGCACCCCTCCCAGAGACCACACGAGGGCCGGGTACTCCGCACTGCCATTTGGCCCGTAGGCACATACCACAGTGAGAGACCTATCCCCTACCCGAAGGCGCAGGGAAGCGACCCTCTCATTCACCGGGTTAAACTCCAACACATGGCAGCTGAGCTGGGGGGCTATAAGCAAAGCCACTCCAGCCTGCCGCCTCTCACCATGGGCAATTCCAGAGTGGTAGAGAGTCCAGCCTCTCTCAAGAAGTGTGGTTCCAGAGCACAAGCTGTGCATGGAAGTGAGCCCGACTATCTCTAGCCGGTACCTCTCAACCTCCAGCACAAGCTCAGGCTCCTTCCCCGCCAGCGAGGTGACATTCCATGTCCCTAAAGCCAGTTTCCTTGTCCAGAGATCGGATTGTCGGGGGCCTAGCCTTCGACTGTCGCCCGATCCACTACGCACCGGCCCCATATGATCCCTCCTGCAGGTGGTGAGCCCACGGGAGGGTGGCCCCACGCCGCTCATTCGGGCTGAGCCTGGCCGGGCCCCATGGGGGTAGGGCAGGCCACCAGGCGCTCGCATACGAGCCCCAACCCCGGCCCTGGCTCCAGGGTCCTGGTTTTAATTAGACTCATATTGGGTTTGTGAACTGCTCTTAGTCTACCTATATATCTGCATATATATCCAAGCTACTATTTAAGACCCACGTTTGAAGAGCTTGTCATTCCTTGATGCAGAGACAGGAAGAGGCATACTCCACAGTTTTGGATCTGGCTAAAAGTTTATCTGCAGAAGCTGTTCCAGAAAGTGATCCTGCCAGCAGTAAGCCTACAGAGAAAAGTGAGTCTGCACCAAAGAAAAAAAAAGGAAAAGCAGAGGGAGATATCCATGCTGATGGCCACTGATGAAGAGCAGCATGAAGAAGAAGAGAAGGATCAAATGAACATGTACTTGGAGGACAAAACAAAGGTTGATCCTGGGCCACTGACATGGTAGCAAAAAATTAGAAACGTTATCTCAAGCTTGCTAGCGTCAAGTCAAGTTGTATTTTATAGAGCACAAGTTTAACACAACCACAGTTCTTTACAATACAATAAAAGAGCTGATAAGTGCCTGCACTACATCCCTTCCCACGTTAACTCTATTGGAGCACATTTTCTCAAAGGCCAGGTTTATTTAGCAAGACACAGAGCTCACTTCCCAACAACGTGGACAAACTTGTGTTTCTCACAATATGACAAAAATGAGATCAGAGGGAAAAAAACAAAATAGTGACAGTTATAATTGACTATATTTTTGTAGTATTTCTGTGTGCTTTTTATCCTATACATTTTATTTGTTTTATTTAATGTATAGGCTGTATTATTTATTTTGTTTGGGAACCTCATTCAAAGGCTCGTGCTTCATAGTGACAGTTAATTATAACAGTCCTGGGGTCTCCAAACTCGGTCCTGGAGGGCCACTGTCTGGCAGAGTTTAGCTTCTTTCATTCAATGTTTGTGTTTGCAATGTTATTTCCTTTCCTGTTTCAGTTCGCTGTTGTTACGAACCACTCCAAATGCAGCTATTATTAGAGGAACAATCCAGACATGTAATTCAAAGTACAGGCAATAGGTCAGTATCAAGGCAGGCAATCCAAACAAGGCAGGGGACACAGGCAAAAGAGTATTCCAAGAACAGGCAAGAAATCCAAAAAACCAAGAGACAAGAACCAGTGAAACGTTAAGAGATGTAGGGCAACAACATACAAAACCTTGCAGTGAATGACAGGGTGAACAGGCTAGATATAGGCAGAGGTAATGAGGTAAATTAGACACAGGTGTAAACAATGAGTGCTGATGAGTCCGGGCAAAGGATTATGGGTAATGTAGTCTTTGATGGAATGACAGTCCGGAGTGGAGTGTCCTCTGGTGGTAATCAGGGACACTCTCACTGGTGAATCGTGATATAGCCCCCCCTTCAAAGGAGAGGCTTCCATATGCTCCTAAAATTGTCCGGGAAGTAGGTGGAACAGAGGCGGACCCGGGGGCGGGATGGAGGGCCAGGCCCGTGGAGCGGAAGAGGGCCTGGAGACTGAGGTAGAGCAGGCAGCCAGGGCAGAGCAGGCTGGGTAGATGACCTGGGTGGCACAGGCCGGACAGATGACCAGGGTGGCACAGGCCGGACAGATGGCCATGGTGGCGCAGGCCGGACAGATGACCAGGGTGGCGCAGGCTGGACAGATGGCCAGAGCGAAGCAGGCTGGGTAGATGACCTGGGTGGCACAGGCCGGACAGATGACCAGGGTGGCACAGGCCGGACAGATGACCATGGTGGCACAGGCCAGACAGATGACCAGGGTGGCGCAGGCAGCCTTGGGTGAGCAGACCAGGCAGGTGGCCTTGCAGACGGGCTTTAAGACCCCCACAGAGGAGCAGATGATCACCACAGCAGTGCTAATGGGCTTGAAGACCCCCACGGCGGAGCAGACAACCAGCACAGTAGTGCAGAAGGTTTTGAACCCCATAACGGAGCAGCCAACCACCACCACAGCACAGACGGGCTTGAAGACACCCACAGCGGAGTTGACAACCACAGCTGACTAGACGGGACGGAACGGAGTCCTCTGTGTACTCGGAACTGGAGACAGAATCCTCTCTGGACTCGGGACAGGAGACGGAGTCCTCTCTGTACTCGGAACAGGAGACGGAGTCCTCTCTGTACTCGGAACAGGAGACGGAGTCCTCTCTGTACTCGGAACAGGAGACAGAATCCTCTTTGGACTCAGGACTGGAGACAGAGTCTTCTCTGGACTCGGGACAGGGGCTGAAGCCTTCATTGGACTCTGGAAAGGGGCTGGAGCCTTCACCTGACTCTGGACAGGGGCTGGAGCCAATGTATATTCTGCCCACACACACCACATTGCCGTGGCCACAATGGTCAGTGCTGCACACTCCAAAGACTCAGGCATGGCGACCATCTTGCCAGAGAGCTCTGGCATGGTGGCGGCCATTTTGGCAAAGGGCTCTGACGTTCAGAAAGAACTGAACAAATCTTTTCAGTCGGCATCTTCAAAACTTAAAGAAATTAGCCTGAATGTGAATGTTTTGTTTTAAATGTAGTAACCATAACTAATCTCAGTAGAATGGACTAAAATGAATAACAGAGCTGTTATTTAACATTGGATTGTTAGGTAATCAAGAGCGCAATACACTATTTTGTTGAATGGCCAGACGTGTACAAGCAGTATGAATTCAAAGTAGTAATATGTGCACATCCAGAAACTTCAGGCAGGTGCATGATCATGGTGGATATGGACAAATGACAAATAAATTAAATTGCAAAAGAGTATTAGTATTTTTTCAGTTCATGTGATTCTCAACACGTCTGTCCACATGAGGCGACCCACTTCGTGTCAAATAAAACAGCTTTAATTATGGCACTCTTCAAACTAGTGTTAATTTCGAGAGCTATTTTTTTAAATTTAGTCTCAGCCCTGTCAAATGTGCTTTTTAGTTATCATATTTAGTCAACCTTGTCCTGTATTTGTTTAGTCAAGTTTTAGTCGACTAAATGTCTGAGCATTTTAGTCTAGTTTTCATCATGCTGCATTGACAATCCCGATGGTTTTGCTCAAAATTATAATCAAAACGATTGTTGTCATTTGAGAAATGTATTTATTGTTGCACTTTAACCTACAAGCACAAATTAAGAGAATGTTGACCCATTCCCATGGTTTGTTTTACTTCATCTAATTTAATGATTTATGATAGGCTATTTATCACATAGGACTATTGGAAAAATAAGAAACTTCTCTAAACATTTAAAACAACAACAGCAAAAAAGACTTGGTATTTGTCACACAGAAGTTGTGTAAATGCAGTTATTCAGCAAACACAGTCGCAGATAGTCGAGAGATCCATGGATTTATTACAGTTCATCGCTGAGAAGGTTTGACGGCAGATTTAGTCACGCAAGTGACAGAACACTGACCGACTGAATGACACTAGACTTGAATATGTGGTCTTTTAACAGAAAAGCTCTGATTGGGGGATTTCACTTATTGAAATCTGGCAAACTTTTTTTGTTAACGAAATTAACACTATTTCAAACATATCACTCATTTCTGTAGAGCTGGACATCTGAATAAGGATCAAATGACTGAGTTCAGCTTTGAGGATGAAACTAACCTGTTTGTTCCTCAGTTTCTTCATGTTTCACTCCCAGTGTTTCTTCAATTTTCAGGTCTTCATGCTCCTCTTTAATAAACGCCATCTTTGTTTGTTCCTCAGTTTCTTCATGTTTGACTCTCAATGTTTCTTCAATCTTCAGGTCTTCACTCTCCTCTTTAATAAACGCCATCTTTAAGATAAGAATAATGACAGGAATAAAAAACACATCCAAACTAAATCAGTAGTTCAGTCACTGGTAAGAGAGTCCGTCAGAGTGAGAGTTAATGGCCTTAAATGACCTGATTAGACAACAAAAAACACTAAATACTACAAACTAATAAAAAGAACACAGTTTATATAGTAGGTCCATATTTAGGCATTTTATGCTACATTTATTTATTTGTAGAATGCATTCAATAGATTACACTTCTGTGAGAACATTAGCAGTTGGTTTACAGAAGTTGTCTTTACTTGTGTTTGTTGTTCTTGTTACATTTACACGTTTAACATTATTACATTTAATTTGGCTAGCTTTAGGCATATAAGAGCATATTTAACACCAGAGGCAGCAAAACTATTTATGCACTCCATGGTTTTTGCTCATGTTTTACTATCCACATCTCCCTTTATGCCGGTTTATGATGCAGAAAGAAAATAATGGCAGAACAACGGGAGCAGTTACTAGAGGAGACTGTGTTGAACAGTTTAGATGGACAACATTTGGCCGATCAGTCTTTTCAGTTAGAGCCATTCATTACTGGGACACTCCAGCAACTGAAGAGGGATAGTACAAATTACTCAACATTTAAATAGAAACTAAAGAAATGGCTAAAAGCTAATCAAACTCGTAATCGTGTGTCAATTATATCATTTTGTTATGTTTCTGCCATTATTATCTCTAGGAGTGCTACTGTGTCAGTGATTTGGTACTATACTGCTTTGATACCAATTCTTTGTGTACGATACATGTTTTATTATTTGTGGATAATAGTGAATTTTGTGTAAATGTTCATGATAAACTGATTCACGATATATAGAGAGAAATGAGATGCATCTTTTCTGTTACTCATGTGTGGATGAGCTTTACACTAAATAAAGTTCATTAAAGTTCAATTGTCTTTAACGGTTCTTGTTTAAACTATAGCATTGCCTGAACAGTTTGCATTGATTTAAACACTTTAAAAGCTTAAAACACAAACCTTTCTCCAGCAGAATCACAACAGATGCAGGAGCGCGGCGCATCCTTATGACGTCACAACACCACTCTAAAATAAAAGTCCTGCTCACATGCTACAGCCACAGATGTGTAATATAAACAGGCCAAATATAAACAAGGTGAAAAAATATAAACAAGGCTCAAACATGCGTGTTTAAGCAAGTTTATTAAAACATTTGGTGATATAAATAACATAAGTTAAATATTGCGTCACACTGCTTTGCGCTGAAAGATGTGGGGCACGAGCAGGAAAGAGAGCATGGCTTTTCTAATAGCTTCATGTTTTTTCCTGATGTTCCAAAACTAACACTTGTAGTAAAAATGTGTGAAGAATGAAATGATCTTCCGCACGTTAGGCTTTGTTTGATTATGCGCTGCGAGAGAAAGCAAAACTAAAAATCTCCGGCGTGTATGAAATGCGCTATACACACAAACTTGCCGCACATTAAGTCTAATAACAAGCACAAACTGTGTTAAAGAGAATTTGAAGTAAAATGTATCTGTCCTACACCGTTTTCTACTTTACCACAGTAAATGATGCAAATATACTCCTAATTAAAAGCAAACACAAGGAAGAAACGCTTAATCCCCTGTGAGAGACGTAAATGAAGATTTGGGGAAATAAATCAGAGATTCCATGTCCAGTAGAATAAAATGGAGTAAGCCTATTGTTAAATTTGTGGAAAATTGGGTGACCAGATCGCAAAACGCAAGCAAATTTGGCTCACCTCGCAAAGCCTACTCTCTCATTCGCATGAATCCATATGTTTCCATGGCTGCGATACATTTAATTGCAAACCTATTATTTATTTTGTAAATAAAGCTTTGTGCTTCACTCGTGTCATAATTTTCACGTAAAACAGCATTCATATACAAAAAAAAAAAGTGTTTTGGCTGACCACCGCCGGTGCTACACTCCGCCACTGTAGTGGTGCGGTTGTCACGTTTAACAGCTTCTGCTCGCCAGCAACCAACCTCCTTTCAGTGTCCAAAGACGCCACCTCCAACCTGCATAAGCATCTTAAAGTTGTTATTTTTTTATTAGCCTGGGGTAATTTTGGGCATGTATTCTGTACTCTGTAACAAAATACGTTTTAAAAAGTATCCTTCGCAACACTGGCTAAGAGTGACAGCTGCAGGCCTTCTTCAGAGCCTCAGAAATACAAACACTGATCTAAAGTAAAATGTCATCAAATAGGCTCCTATAATATACCATATATAATTAATCACATTGCATTCTCTCGAACTGATCTGCTGAAATTAAAACAGGGACAGTGAAAAGTTTGCGCCAGCCAATGAGATTGCAGTTTGCGCATTTGTTTCTGCTTGTTCTTAAAGTCTGAATAATTCCAAATGATCTTGACAGGAAAATACAACAAAGAATATTGTTTACATGTAGCATGTCAAATCTGTGTGGCATGTAAGACTCTCGCTCTCTCTTTGAGTGTTTGAGTCACTCTCTCGGGCTTCCGGTTTTGGTTTCCGTTGGTGTGAGTGAGCGAGTGGATGTGAATGGAGAGCTAGCTTTTGCTAATCTGGGTACACTGCTGTGGTGGTCTGTTTCTTTCCTTTCTCACGTTAATTTATTTTCTTTGAATTGGGCGGGGGGAAAAAAGAGGGGAATGGTGTGCTCCGTGACTCCGCCACTGTCCATTGGAGACAGGGTTTGGTTTATTACCGATCCTGGTGTTACAATGGAAGAGGCTTTGCTTGAACAGGTTGGTTTTGACAATATATCTCACGTGTCTCGTATGAATAAAGCTGCAGTTGCTTTAGTTTTTTTGAGGAGCGCTTAGTTCATGTTTTGATTGAAAGCAGTGAAAGATGATGGTTTGTCAGAGAAGTCAACTTCTGTTGAAAGAGCTGTGTTGCTTTCAAGAGATGTTGAAAACACAGGGGGAAAAAACTAGTGAAAGTGAGCCTATTGAACAGAATGCTCTTACTGCAACTTTGGAGAAGGAAGTGTTTTCTTTGTCGAATGATAGGAATGAAGCGGAAAGTGATGCTGAAGAAATGGAACAGGATGAGTCGGATGGGGAAGGATTTGATGGGCCAAATAGGTTGAAAGATTTGTATTCTTTAGAGGAAATTAATAATTTCCTGGATGAAACGGACAGTCTGTTAAGATTGATGAGTACTTTGATGACACAGAGCATTTTTTAATTTTATCCTTGGATCAAGAGAAAGCCTTTGACAGAATAGATCATAGACTTCTGTTTATAAGCTTGGGAAGTGGGAAGAGGGCTTAGTCGACCAATACCAGTAGAAAGAGGAATAAGGCAAGGTTGTCCTATTTCTGGACAGCTTTTTCACTAGCTATTGAACCTCTTCTATGTTTTTTAAGGAATAATTTGACTGGTTTTGTTTTACCAGGCTGTACATTTGACTCTCCTTTAGTTGTATCAATGTATGCTGATGATATTAATGTATTTATTACAAATTATGATGATATATGTACATTTACATTTAGTCATTTAGCAGATGCTTTTATCCAAAGGGACTTACAAATGAGAGCAATAGAAGCAACTAAAAACAATCAAGGGCAACAATATGCAAGTGCTGTAACAAATCTCAGTTAATCTAGCACAGAACAATTAAAAAATATATATATATTTATATAGACAAACAGAAAACGAATAGAGTGATAAGTGCTATTCTTTATTGGTCAGGCGCTGCTGGAAAAGATGCGTTTTAAGAGATTTTTTGAAAATGGCTACCAACTCGGCTGTACAATTGTAAAGGCTTTGAAGTGTTATGAGAAGGCTTCCTCGTCAAAAGTTAATTGGGATAAAAGTGAGGCTTTAAAAGTGGGAAAGTGGGAAGAGGAAAAGACACCTCATTTACCTAGAGGTTTGAAATGGGGAAATAATGGGTTAAAAGTGCTGGGTATTTTCCTTGGCACACAACAATATCAGGAAAAGAACTGGGAGGGAATAATGGAGAAAGTGTGTGCAAAAATGTCAAAATGGAAATGGTTGTTGCTCCAGATGTCATATAGAGGATGTGTATTAGTAATCAATAATTAGGTTGCGTCCATGCTTTGGAATAAATTTATGGTCCAAAAGAAAATGTTAGACTTGCCTGTTATTGGATTAGAGCTGCAGCCCTTTATCTTCCTCTTTGTGAGGAGTTTTTTATATATGGAAATGGGTTGAGATGGCATGAAACTGCGACGCTGCTTCTACAGAAGGCAGGGAGGCTGGGTTACAGCAAGCAACTTTTTCTGTTGAAAACTGAAGAAGTGGATTTTGAAGGTTTAACCTCTTTTTATGATTCAGTTCTACAGGCATGGCAATTTTTTTAAGGTATCAAGAGGTTCACTTGCCTTGCCTGGTACGTGGCTCTTTGAAAGGCCACTTTTTTATAATGATTTTATTTGTGTGAGATCATTCAAGTCTGCCAGTCTACGTTCAGCACTGAGAGAGGCAGGATATACAAAGTTAGGCCATCTCTTTATAGCTATGCACTCATCTCAAGTCGAATTGGGGCAATTGGCCAATAATAGATCTGAAAGCTTGATAAAAAAAAATTGTGCAGGAGGTCTGTGAGTCACTGCCACAGTCATTGAAGGAGTTTGTTAGTGATTCTGATGTCACTGGTCAATGGGAGGATGGGCGTTTCCCTTACAGTGGGAGAGGGGATGTGTTCAGAGTATTGTGTTCTTTCATTTTCAAATGTACAGCTGGGTTCTTTTGAAGAACTTTGAAGACTTGTATGCTGTGTGTAAAGATACTCCATATGAGACTGTTGGAAGGAATGAAAACATTGATGTGGTTTTTATTTTTTTTGGCCCAGATCAGTCGGTAAAAGGCTGTTGGAGACCTTTGTATAAACTGCCAATTGATAAAAGGACGGGAGATCTTCAGTGGAGGATAATACATGGGGCTATAGCCACTAATAAACATGTAGCCCATTTAGATCCCAGTCAAGTGGTGGACTGTCCGTTTTGTAGCCAAAATGAAAATTTGGTGCATTTGTTATGTCGATATCATAGGTATTATTTAACTTATTAGAACAGGGTTTGATTTGGGGAGAATGTTTTTCTTTTCCTCTGTTTGTTTTTAAGTATTCTGTAAAGAAAAAACTAAAACATGTTCTGATGAATTTTGTTTTTGGTGTGGCTAAATTGTCTATATGGATTTCAAGGAAAAATATAATCCAGAATAGAGGTCAAAAGAAGTTAATGGTGTCTTTATAGGACTATTAGCAGCTCGTCTTAAAATTGAATATGCTTATTACAAGTTGACTAACAATTTACAGGTTTTTATTTAAAAAAACAAACAAAAAACCCAGCATTAATTCTAATTAAAGATGTAATGTTGATGTTTTTGGAATGTTAAAATAAGAATTAAAGGAGACATTTCAATCAATCTCTCTTTGAGTGTTTTTTGAGCTGTTTCTCAATATGTGTTCTGTATTTGTGTACTTGTATCATCAGTCGCTGCCCAAGTACTGTTCCGATTCAAAGTTCACATCTAGCCAAATACAGTTAAAATTCCCAGATGTGTTCCTGCTCCGCCCCTTTTATCCAGGATGCATCAGAGGTGACTTGTGTTAATTTAAGGCAGTCAGGTATTCCAGAATGCATCTCACACTAATCAAATATTAAGAGTTTTTCAGGCAGGAAAGTTGTTTTTTAAAGCTCAAATCTTAGAAGAGGCAGAGTGGTGTCTTAAAACATTTAGTTTTATTGTGTTTTATTTTATATCTGTGTGTACCAGTTCCAGATTGTAGAGGTAGAGCCTTGTAGCGATAAACTCCTCCTTTTTACCAGTATGTCTCTTCGAGCGAAACTCTTTCTACACTGTTGCCCGGTGTAAGGCTTCTCTCCAGTATGAACTCTCATGTATTACCCAAAGCTTCCTTTATGACTGAAACTCTTTCCACACTGTGGGCAGGTGACAGCCTTCTCTCCAGTGTGAACTCATGTGGGCTTTAAGACGCCCTTCAAGAGTGAAACTCTTTCCACACTGTTGGCAGGTGAACGCCTTCTCTCCCGTGTGAATTCTCATGTGGACTTTAAGACTTCCTTTTCGAGTGAAACTCTTTCCACACTGTTGGCAGGTGTGAGGCTTCTCTCCAGTGTGAGTTCTCATGTGTTGCCCAAAGCTTCCTTTATGAGTGAAACTCTTTCCACACTGTTGGCAGGTGAACGCCTTCTCTCCAGTGTGAATAATAATGTGGATTTTAAGACTCCCTTTTCGAGTGAAACTCTTTCCACAGTGTTGGCAGGTGAACGGCTTCTCTCCAGTGTGAATACTCATGTGGCCTTTAAGACTCCCAGTTTGAGTGAAACTCTTTCCACACTGTTGGCAGGTATAAGGCTTCTCTCCAGTGTGAATTCTCATGTGGTCTTTAAGATGCCCTTTATTAATGAAACTCTTTCCACACTCTTGGCAGGTGTGAGGCTTCTCTCCAGTGTGAATTGTCCTTTGGACTTGAGGTTGTCGTTTTTCAATTAAACTCTTTCCAGGCTTTTGAGTGATTGTTTGTGAGGCAATCTTTTCAGTCTGTGAGCAACTGAAAGATTTTTCTCCAGTTATGAAATCATGATGTTGCCCATTCGGATCTTTCTCTTCCATGTCATTTAGTTCTTGACTCTCCACTTTCAGTGCCGTCAGATCTAAAAGAGACAAAAACAAGTTAACCCCAGTTTAATGGCTCAAAACAACAGACATCAAGACATTAAAACATTAAAACATTTAAGGCATCAAAACCAAAAACATGTATGCTAGATCCTATAGCCAACTAAGATACGGAAAGAGGGGTTACATTTAATCTCAGAACCTTTTATCAATATTCGTAACATTTCCTTTCTTTAGGTCAATTTCCAAACTCTTTTTTTATCATCAACAGGTTCTCCCCACTCAGTGACGCACCCTCTGAGAATCCTGTTGAAAGTGCCCTAGTTATTAGCGATTCTATTACATGGAACGTTAAAACAGAGACAGCAGCCACCATAGTCACATTTACCGGGAGCCAGAGCGCCTGACATCAAAGCAAATTTAAAAGTGCTAGTGTAATGGAATTTTGCACATAACGAACTATATCAAACCATAAAAGGCGTTTTTAATTATATTAAGCTTATATAAGACGTTCTTGTTAAATATTAGGAGAATTCTATTTTTCTGTAGTAAACATTGTTTAATAAACTTTTTTTTTTTTTTTTTTAAAACAAAGTTTCTTTTTTCCACGACAATTTGGTGACTAGGATGGGATCCTGTGAGGGATTCATCTGGACCTACAGCGTTGGTGATTGGCCATCCTAAATTAAAGTTGGCCTCTACAGAAATAAAAGGAAGAGAGGACTGACGGCTGGAGGCCATCTGGACTGTCACCACCGGGATTTCAAAAGAACAAAGAAAATGGAAAACGGTGAGACTGACTTTGAAATTTAAAATGGTGAATAGGGAATAACATTTCTAGACAACAGAAATATACCTGAGGGTTTCACTAGTTTGTGAAAAATTTCTTACAAGTTCGTAAGAATCTTACAAAATTAACAGATACTGATAAGTCTTCTCTCTAACCCAATGTAGAAATGGAGTCCATGTATCGGCTCCACGTACACCACTGCAGCAAGAAGCACCACCAGATTACAGCGAGGTTGCAGGAGGATCAGACCAAGACCACGAATTACCTTCTAAGACTCATGTATCACAATACCACCATGCCATAACCTCACAAAAACAGAAAAAAAAAGAAAAGGTGAAATGACTCCAAGCAAAGGCTGTCTGTGACAAGCTCATCCTGTCATCTCTCTGAGTCGTTCTCCTGAGAGTCCGGTAACAAATTTGCAGCAGAACTTCTATTGTTCTGCTAAGATTTCAGTCCCACAGTTAATTAACTAAAACGATTGCTGATGCTCCGGTTTGGGGCCGGCAGAGTGGCACAAGATCAAAGCCCATTTTCCAACAACAGATTCGAGAAGCAGTGTCAACTGGACACATTCTGAAAATGCAGTGTACAGACAACACATCGAAGACCTGTGTACACGCATCAGGAAGGCATTACCTGCAAATATAAGCACATGCAAGCAAGATGAAGATGAAATGGTGTGAGTATTACGCCTGATTAAACAAACTGTTCAATCGACCCTCAGAAAGAGAAAACACTGAAAGTCTGTGGGATGCGCACAAGCAGTGAAAACGAAAGCAATGAAACTGAGATGCATTGTTGCCAAAAAACATCAGGAGGAATAACTAAAGAAAAAGAAGGATAAGGCAGAGAAAGAGCTGTACAAAGCTGCACTAAAAATGTACCCAAGTTTGACAGACAAATGGCCAAGGATGTGGTCGTGGCTGTTTTGCCTGAGGAAAGAAAGGACATTGGAGAAATTAGTGCCCTATGAGTGAAAACCCTATCGTGACTGGAACGGTGATTAAAGCAGATCGGGGCAGGGGAAGTGGTCAATCTCAGCACAGACATGTTTTCTACAATGTGAGGATTTGCTGTCTATATCATGGTTATTATGGTCTGATAGAAAAATTGAGGCACTCAGAAGAAACTTACAACCATTACAGTTCGTCAAGTACAGCGATGTTGCAATATGTGGATGACCTTATGAGCTGTAGTCAGGGTAAGCAACAGTGTGAACAACAATCTATATTGCAAATACCATTATATAAATGAAGGTGACTTGACTTGATGCAAACTAAGGATGGGTGATATCTTTTTGTTTGCAATATACTCATAACAATTCTCCCCACTATAAGAATTAGTCTTCCTGTGATAATAACAATAAATAATAATGATGCGACCCATTCGCAGCTCACGTGGGTGGAAGCTGCAGAGGAGTTTATCGCTAAACGAGGATCTCCAGTGCATCCGGAAAATATTCAGCCTTATTCTAAAATGGTTTAAATTCACTATTTTTTTCCTCAATTCTACAAACAATACCCCATAATGACAATGTGAAAAAAGTTTGTTTGAAAACTTTGCTAATTTATTGAAAATTAAAAAAACTAAAACAAAATCATTTGTAAACAAGTATTCACAGCCTTTGCCATGACTCTCAAAATGTAGCTCAGGTGCTCATGTTTCCACTGATCATCCTTGAGATGTTTCTACAACTTGACTGGAGTCCACCTGTGGTAAATTCAGGTGACTGGACATGATTTGGAAAGGCACACACCTGTCTATATAAGGTCCTACAGTTAACAGTGCATGTCAGCGCACAAACCAAGCCATGAAGTCCTTATTGTCTGTAGACCTCCGAGACAGGATTGTACCAAGGCACAGTTCTGGGGAAGGGTACAGAAAATATTTTGCAGCATTGAAGGTCCCAATGAGCACAGCGGCCTCCATCATCTGAACATGGAAGAAGTTTGGAACCACTAGGACTCTTCCTACAGCTGGCCGCCTGGCCAAACTGACCGTTCAGGGGAGAAGGGCCTTAGTCAGGGAGGTGACCAAGAACCCGAAGGTTACTCTGACAGAGCTCCAGCATTTCTCTGTGGAGAGAGAAGAAACTTCCAGAAGAACAACCATCTCTGCAGCTTTCCACCAATCAGGCCTGTATGGGAGAGTGGCCAGACGGAAGCCACTCCTCAGTAAAAGGCCGCCTGGAGCTTGCCAAAAGGCACCTGAAGGACTCTCAGACCATGAGAAACAAAATTCTTTGATCTGATGAAACAAAGATTGAACTCCTTGGCCTGAATGGCAAGCGTCATGTCTGGAGGAAACCAGGCACTGCTCATCACCTGGCCAATCCCTACAGTGAAGCATGGTGGTGGCAGCATCATGCTGTGGGGATGTTTTTCAGCGGCAGGAACTGGGAGACTAGTCCGGATCTAGGGAAAGATGAATGCAGCAATGTACAGAGACATCCTTGATGAAAACCTGCTCCAGAGCGCTCTGAACCTCAGATTGGGGTGAAGGTTCCTCTTCCAACAGGACACCGACCCTAAGCACACAGCCAATATAACAAAGGAGTGGCTACGGTACAACTCTGTGAATGTCCTTGAGTGGCCCAGCCAGAGCCCAGACTTGAACCAAAAATAAAGGTAAAACAACGTCAGACAATTCTGAAGTTGGAGGAGAACAACAGATGGAGTCAGTACTTCCACTTACATCAAGCGTGACCTTTCTGACCTGATGGTGTCATATGCCATGAAGAAGAACACAGAAGTTTAGCATTTGAGGTTTAAAAGTATATATATATATTTTTTTTCTTCTTGAAAATGACCAATCGTTTCACTAGATCAGACCCTATTCCTCAGCTGGGATCGTGCAAAGCCTCTGAAGCCCTTCCTTTAAAACTGCATTGATTTGGACCTTCAACCGTTGGTTGCCATTAAAATCCATTATATGGAGAAAAATCCTGGAATGTTTTCCTCAAAAAACGGAATTTCTTTTTGACTGAAGAAAGAAAGACATGAACATCTTGGATGAGATGGGGGTGAGTAAACTATCAGGAAATTTTCATTTTGAAGTGAACTAATCCTTTAAGGGACAAAGACCAAAACAGGGTAACTGAAAGTGTTGAAACCAGGTTAAGCAAGACTCAAGAAAACACTGCGGCTGGATGGGAAGCTGTACGAACATTCATGTTTGAACTGAAACCCGCAGAGGTTAACTGGGCTAGAATTACCTCATGCCTGCAGAAGACAGAAGAAAGGAGAACGCTTCAGAAAAACTGGAAGAACATTCTGGTCTGAAAATGAGGATCTTGACAAAGACACTGGAATGCCCCTGAAAATGGCGTTTTTGTAAATGGACTAAAACCAGAGATTTCTAAAGCTCTTATAATCAGGTATGACTGGAACAGCATTGGAAGAGAATTCATGCAGAGCAAAGATTGAAAGAATGCAGGAAGTCAATCTCAGATCTTTTGCAACACAACAGCAGGACAATGGACAGTGAGCATAAAGAAAGTGAATATCAGAGCAAATACTCAAACTTGCAGAAAATACAGTTTGAGAATCACCCTTACATCTGATGGTTTACTTTGCTGGATATGGAAAATTATAATAAAAAACTTCAATTAAAAAAAGAGTGATTACAAATACAGATGGGACAATTTTATTTCTATTGTGCATTTAATTGAATTAATTTAGTTTAGATCTCTTTCCAGTTCTTGTTAATTATGATGAAGAAAGGGAATGTGCTGATACTCCAAGTGCACTTACATATTTCACACGTGTATGTATATTCCAAATAAATATATATTTATAAGAAAGTAGATATTGGGGTTAATATCTTCTCATAATGTCAGATCTTCTCAGTTTGAAGGCAGCATTAGTATTTGTCACGTCATGTGATCTCAACATGTCTGTCCAAATGAGGTGACCTGCTCCATGTCAAATAAAAGTGCTTTAGTTAGGACACTCTTCACAAACATCACTCATTTCTGTAGAGCTGGACATCTGAATAAGGATCACATGACTGAGTTCAGCTTTGAGAATGAAACCAACCTGTTTGTTCCTCAGTTTCTTCATGTTTGACTCCCAGTGTTTCTTCAATCTTCAGGTCTTCACTCTCCTCTTTAATAAACACCATCTTTGTTTGTGTCTCAGTTTCTTCATGTTTCACTCCCAGTGTTTCTTCAATCTTCAGGTCTTCACTCTCCTCTTTAATAAACACCATCTTTGTTTGTTCCTCAGTTTCTTCATGTTTGACTCCCAGTGTTTCTTCAATCTTCAGGTCTTCAGTCTCCTCTTTAATAAACGCCATCTTTGTTTGTGTCTCAGTTTCTTCACGTTTCAAACTGAATACATTTTCAATCTTCAGGTCTTCAGTCTCCTCTTCAATAAACGCCATCTTTGTTTGTGTCTCAGTTTCTTCGTGTTTCACTCCCAATGCTTCTTCACTCTCCTCGTTCTTTATCTGTTCCTCAGTTTCTTCATGTTTGACTCCCAGTGTTTCTTCAATCTTCAGGTCTTCACTCTCCTCTTCAATAAACGCCATCTTTGTTTGTTCCTCAGTTTCTTCATGTTTCACTCCTCAGTGTTTCTTCAATCTTCAGGTCTTCACTCTCCTCGTTCTTTATCTTTGTTCCTCAGTTTCTTCATGTTTCACTCCCAGTGTTTCTTCAATCTTCAGGTCTTCACGCTCCTCTTTAATAAACGCCATCTTTGTTTGTTCCTCAGTTTCTTCATGTTTCACTCCCAGTGTTTCTTCCATCTTCAGGTCTTCACTCTCCTCTTTAATAAACGCCATCTTTAAGATGAGAATAATGACAGGAATAAAAAACACATCCAAACTAAATCAGTAGTTCAGTCACTGGTAAGAGAGTCCGTCAGAGTGAGAGTTAATGGCCTTAAATGACCTGATTAGACAACAAAAAAACACTAAATACTACAAACTAATAAAAGAACACAGTTTATATAGTAGGTCCATATTTAGGCATTTTATGCTACATTTATTTATCTGTAGATTATAGGGATGGAACGATTACCAGTTTCATGATAAACCACGGTAAAATGTACTGATGGTTAGTAATACGAAAACTCGTGCTAGTTAGTCTGGTGCAGGCGCAGCTGGCTTTTGAAAGAGAAGAAATGGCAGAAGGCGGTGACAGCGGCAGGAGGTTTTTCAGCCTTCTAAAAAGACCACAACTGAGGTGGTCATATTTTGGCTTTTACAACAAAACAAAAAAAAACCGTAATCGAAGATGGTCACCCTGTCAGCAGAACATGCAAAAAGAAAGTCGCTGTAATAGGGGAAACACCTCAAATCTGAGAATGCAAGGCAAGTGGACTTTGACCTCAATACTAAAACTACGCCTGGGAAATAACGTGAAGCTTGAGCCAAAGACGAACGAACAAGTTCAGACGAGACTAGGGTGACATTTAAGGGATAATAACGTATATTCATTGAACACTTATTACACAGATTTTCTTTACCACATAAATAATAACAAGGACATATTGAATTGAGAGTAATGTTCAGTTTATAATCCATTGTGTACAGTGTACAATCGTCCAGACAAGATGATCACAAGAAGTTATAGTAATATTTATAGTAGTATTAATAGTAAAGTACCAGTAGCATTTGAATGAAACGAGAGCGCGCCCGTTGTGATGCATGATGTGCGCTGTTATAACGAGTTGCCATTGACGACGGTCGATATATAAGGAAGGAAATGCCACAGAATAGAATCTTGTTTAAAGTGCATAGAGCTGCTTGTTTTATTTGTTGTTTGTTGATTTTCAAATATAAAACTTGTTGAAATGTTTCCAGTGTGTGCATCTGTTCTTTTTGAACACTTTCATCTCATTTGAACAAAACTGTGATAATACTGATAATCGCGATATTAAATTTTCATACCGTTACATCCCTAGTAGATTACATTTAATAGATTACACTTCCGTGAGAACATTAGCAGCTGGTTTACAGACGTTGTCATTACTTGTGAAAATAGACTATTACTTTTAAATAGAAACTAAAGAAATGGCTAAAAGCTAATCAAACTCGTAATCGTGTGTCAATTATATCATTTTGTTATGTTTCTGCCATTATTATCTCTAGGAGTGCTACTGTGTCAGTGATTTGGTACTATACTGCTTTGATACCAATTCTTTGTGTACGATACATGTTTTATTATTTGTGGATAATAGTGAATTTTCATTTAACGGTTCTTGTTTAAACTATAGCATTGATTTGAACACTTTAAAAGCTTAAAACACAAACCTTTCTCCAGCAGAATCACAACAGATGCAGGAGCGCGGCGCAGCCTTATGACGTCACATCTCCACTCCAAAATAAAAGTCCTGCTCACATGCTACAGTCACAGATGTGTATAGACATTCACATACAAGTAATAAAACACATATCAGTTGAATTCTTCATATTTAACTGTGTGTTGGTCAATGATGTGCTAAAAATAACCACCAAAGAAAGAGTTTGAACCACAGCTAATATGTGAGATTCTGTAAATGCTAAACACAAATGTTTGTGTGCAAAAATCATTTATACAAGGGGACGAGAACTTTTATTTGTTTATACTTATTTAAGAGTTTAATCAAAAACAATAAACGTTTGTCAATATAATAGTATAATATAGGGCCACAGACTCAACAAACAAATATGCAACAATCAATAGTTAACATTTTGCAATGTAATCAATAGTGCTAAATGAATTGTGTTTGTCCTCTGATTTATTTTCCTTATAGTGAGCGTGGTTTTGGAAAATCTTTTTGCATCTATGGCACCCTTCAGTCAACAATAGCAGGCACGAACAGGTATGAACAAACATAAACAAATCACAACACAACATTGATCATTACACAATACATGTATAGCCACGCTTAGACACCAACCACCACCAACCCTCTCACAACAGCAGAATCACCGCCATAAGTGAACAATGACATTTAACAGAGCTATGCTAGAGAATGTGAAGGATCTTTGTGCACGGCAGTCTGAAATAACGGCATCCTATACCTTCGTCCAGATGGCAACACATATTCAATCAACACCAGTAATGTGAATGAATCTAATAATTTTGTGTAAATATTTTTCACCCATAGCCTTTGTTTTGAGTGTACTGTAATTAAGACCACTTTACATATAATTTATCATTAATGTAACTTGATGCTGCGTCTTGGGAACGCTTCCATGTGAGGCGGTATCTGAGGCACGTGTCCACACAGTAAAACTTAAAGTGTTAATTTTAACACTACTTCAGATCATATATGGTCCCAATCGCTCTAGTGTTAAAAGTACACTGTTTGTAGTGTTGAATTTACAGTGTTAATACAAACCCGATTCCAAAAAAGTTGGGACACTGTACAAATTGTGAATAAAAAAAGGAATGCAATAATTTTCATAAACTTATATTTTATTCACAATAGAATATAGATAACATATCAAATGTTGAAAGTGAGACATTTTGAAATGTCATGCCAAATATTGGCTCATTTTGGATTTCATGAGAGCTACACATTCCAAAAAAGTTGGGACAGGGAGCAATAAGAGGCCGGAAAAGTTAAATGTGCATATAAGGAACAGCTGGAGGACCAATCTGCAACTTATTAGGTCAATTGGCAACATGATTGGGTATAAAAAGAGCCTCTCAGAGTGGCAGTGTCTCTCAGAAGTCAAGATGGGCAGAGGATCACCAATTCCCCAATGCTGCGGCCAAACATACTGGAGCAATATCAGAAAGGAGTTTCTCAGAGAAAAACTGCAAAGAGTTTGAAGTTCTCATCATCTACAGTGCATAATATCATCCAAAGATTCAGAGAATCTGGAACAATCTCTGTGCGTAAGGGTCAAGGCCGGAAAACCATACTGGATGCCCGTGATCTCCGGCCCTTAGACGGCACTGCATCACATACAGGAATGCTACTGTAATGGAAATCACAACATGGGCTCAGGAATACTTCCAGAAAACATTGTCAGTGAACACAATCCACCGTGCCATTCGCCGCTGCCGGCTAAAACTCTACAGGTCAAAAAAGAAGCCATATCTAAACATGATCCAGAAGCGCAGGCGTTTTCTCTGGGCCAAGGCTCATTTAAAATGGACTGTGGCAAAGTGGAAAACTGTTCTGTGGTCAGACCAATCAAAATTTTATGTTCTTTTTGGAAAACTGGGACGCCATGTCATCCGGACTAAAGAGGACAAGGACAACCCAAGTTGTTGTCAGCGCTCAGTTCAGAAGCCTGCATCTCTGATGGGATGGGGTTCATGAGTGCGTGTGGCATGGGCAGCTTACACATCTGGAAAGGCACCATCAATGCTGAAAGGGATATCCAAGTTCTAGAACAACATATGCTCCCATCCAGACGTCGTCTCTTTCAGGGAAGACCTTGCATTTTCCAACATGACAATGCCAGACCACATACTGCATCAATTACAACATCATGGCTGCGTGAGAAGAAGGATCCGGGGACTGAAATGGCCAGCCTGCAGTCCAGATCTTTCACCCATAGAAAACATTTGAGCATCATAAAGAGGAAGATGCCACAAAGAAGACCTAAGACAGTTGAGCAACTAGAAGCCTGTATTAGACAAGAATGGGACAACATTCCTATTCCTAAACTTGAGCAACTTGTCTCCTCAGTCCCCAGACGTTTGCAGACTGTTAGAAAAAGAAGAGGGGATGCCACACAGTGGGAAACATGGCCTTGTCCCAACTTTTGATGTGTTGATGCCATGAAATTTAAAATCAACTTATTTTTCCCTTAAAATTATAAATTTTCTCAGTTTAAACATTTGATATGTCATCTATGTTGTATTCTGAATAAAATATTGAAATTTGAAATTTCCACATCATTGCATTCTGTTTTTATTCACAATTTGTACAGTGTCCCGACTTTTTTGGAATCGGGTTTGTATAGCACGTTACGGCGTAGAATAATTACACCGTGAGTGTAAAATGCTACACTTACAATTGTTGTTTAAGTTTTACACTATGGGGTGTTTAACACCCCTGGTGTTGATTTAATTCCATTGGATTACACTATTAATAACACTTATAAAGTATTCTGTTCGGTGCAAAAAAAATTACACTATTATATAGTGTTAATGTACAAGATCAGACATAAAATCAAGAGTCTTCAGACAGATGTATAAATCCAAAGTTTATTTAACAAATGGGCAAAGCGGCTACTTCAAAACATTTGCCAGATGTGTGAAGGTCAATTAGTCAATCACATTCATGAGGCGTTGCACAGAAATAATAATAAATAAAAAGAAGTTAATAAAACGCATAAAATCATCAAAGTTGCCTAGACATGAGCAATTATGACAGGTAGATTTGAAGAAGATTGCAGAAAGTAAAAAATAACTTCAAAAATAACCGTCTTTATGTTAGTTTTCCACAATACAATCAACCCATCTGGCAATATTTTGAGGCAGACAATAGGTAGTGTGACAAATGTCCAAATGTACCTTTTTGAAGATGACATGAGGCGTTTTCAGCTTGATATGAGGACTTATCTTTCCAGGTCTCTTGCAGCCTTATGGTGATGGTGGAATCAAATGAAGGGGGAGACGAATTGATGCAGGATCGTTGCCCCATTCTAAATAACAGATGTGGCAACTTCAGCAAAAATGCATGAATGTGTACAGATAATCTTATTCTGAACTATAGTCGAACCTGAATCATCTGTGTCTTCCTCTTTCACAGCAGATTCCGCAGTCAATCAGGTCCTTGAAGGTCTTGGGAGAAACCTTTCCAGGAACTTAGCTCAGGTCTTCTCACCAAAAATCAAAACAAACAAAAAACAAAGTTCACCACCAAACAGTTACACAGCATAATGACAACCATATCTCTCAGGAACCATTCTGTTGAGATGATGTGTAGAGTAGCGCCGTTCACTCACACCTGGCAAGTGAACAACTCGAAGCACAGGTGTAAACGTACCCAAGACGCATTGAGATTCGATTGTTCTGATGAGGTCAAGGCCACATTCTTTTATTAAAGGGTTAGTACACCCAAAAATGAAAATTCTGTTAATTACTCACCCTAATGTCAGTCCGAACCCGAAAGACTTTCTTTCGTCTTTGAAACACAAATGAAGATCATTTTGTTGACATCTGAGAGATTTCTGTCCTTCCATTGGCAGCTAAGCAAAGCAACTATCACTCTGATACTTCAAAAACTTCATAAAGAGATCGTAAAACTAATACACATGAATAAAGCAGTTTACTCCTAATTGTCTTTTTCTTCTGTTTATGTTCGTTCAGATTTAAAATATATTCATTTGAGTTTTGAAGATGAATAAAAAGTCTTTTCAGGTTAGGAATGACATGAGGGTGAGAAACAATTTGACACGTTTGGGTCAACTAACCCAAACTAACTTTTTTTTTCAGTTTAACATCTTGAATTAACACAATGACAGTGATTGATGGGTCATCATGAATCAAGACACAATCACTTAAAGGGTTAGTTCACCCAAAAATGAAAATTGTCATTAATGACTCACCCTCATGTCGTTCCACACCCGTAAGATCTCCGTTCATCTTCGGAACACAGTTTAACATATTTTAGATTTAGTCCGAGAGCTTTCTGTCCCTCCATTGAAAATGTATGTACGGTATACTGTCCATGTCCAGAAAGGTAATAAAAACATCATCAAAGTAGTCCATGTGACATCAGTGGGTTAGTTAGAATTTTTTGAAGCATCGAAAATACATTTTGGTCCAAAAATAACAAACCGGATATTGTCAAGACAAAAGACATGAGAGCACATGGCACAAGGAACACGTGACAAACCTCTCTCTTCCTTCTCTGCAAGTGTCTCCACTGCTAAAACAACATACTACCACAACAAAATCAACACTGTCCTCCCCCAACTCTCTCAACTCTCTCTTGTTTCTTTAACAGAACAACCTCCTGGAACACAATCAATCCAGCTTCAAAAGCGGCCACTCGACTGAGGCTTCCCTACTCTCGGTTACTGAAGCACTGAGAGAGGCAAGGGCAGCTTCCAAATCCACAGTACTCATCCTACTGGATTTGTCTGCAGCTTTTGACAGTTAACCACCAGATCCTCCTGTCAACTCTCATGAAGATGGGCATCTCAGGAACTGCTCTCCAGTGGATCAAGTCTTATCTCTCAGGTAGGTCCTTCAGGGTGTCATGGAGAGGTGAAGTGTCTAAGTCACATCATCTAGCTACTGGAGTTCCCCAGGGCTCAGTGCTTGGACCTCTGCTCTTCTCCATCTACATGTCATCACTGGGATCTGTCATTCAGAAACATGGCTTTTCCTATCACTGCTATGCTGATGTCACTCAACTCTACTTCTCATTTCAACCAGATGATCCTACAGTTGGATCATCTGATTGTTCGTATTGCAGCCTGCCTGACAGACATTTCAGGCTGGATGAAGGATCATCACCAAACGCTCCCCCTTTTGAAAATTTTGTATATTCTATAGGTATCAATCACTTTTTATATATAATATGTATCAGACACAACATGATTTTGAGGAGTGTTTATTTGTTCATCTCTAAAATTATCATGAGTTGTTTTTTGCCACTCCACAATAAAAAAGACAGATTTCATCATAAAACTAAGTATTTAAATATTATCTTACCAAGATATATTATTATGATATTAGAGGACGTCTACACAACCACTCAATATTTGAAACAATAGGCATGCAAACAGACAGACGTTGCCACTAAGTGTCATATTTACATGCCAAAGGGAAAAGAAAGAGCATCAAGGCAAACTTCAAAGAGATGAAGGATGCAAACAGAAGTGGCCATGGACAAATAAGAATGAGCATGTCAGGGTGCAGTGTTGTGGAGTTTCACCTGTTCAGATGATTATCTGATAAAGACATGACATGGCTAAATATATAACAAAGGCTTCTCTCCAGTGTGACTGCTCATGTGGGCTTTTAGGTGTCTGTTTAGAAACTTTTCCACACTTCTTGAATGAACTCTCAAGTGGTAATTAAGAGTTCCCTTATGTTCCCTTACTCTTTCCACACTGACCACATGTCCATGTGATATCTATGGTTCATTTCTGTTGTGAGGTAGGAATGGGTGATATGGACTTAAAACTATATTTTCTGATTGCGATAATGATATCAATGACGATATATATAAATATAGTACCATTCACCACTGTTCTTGGCTACAAGTGATAGATGCAGGCCTTCTTCAGAGCCTCAGAAATACAAACACTGATCTAAAGTAAAATGTCATAAAATAGGCTCCTATAATATACCATATATAATTAATCACATTGTATGCATTCACTCAAACTAATTTGCTGAAATTAAAACAGGGACAGTGATAAGGTTGCGCCAGCCAATGAGATTGCAGTTTGCACATTTGTTTCTGCTTGTTCTTAAAGTCTGAATAATTCCAAATTAATTCATCTTGACAGGAAAATACATCAACGAGTATCATTTACAAAGTAACCACATATTAATAGGTTGAGTTTTATATTTCATTTTGTTTTAAATATACATGCAGTGAAGATAATCAATGTATGCTTTGCCTGGACCACATTTGTGTGGCTATTAATGTTTAAGATTCTTAAAACGAATACGAAGAGGCAGAGTGGTGTCTTAAAACATATTTAGTTTTATTGTTGCCTAAAATATACATACAGATAAAAGTGAGTAGCCAGAGTGAGCTGAGTGACGCTATCAAGAATGCTGTTCCATTGGCAGAATTACTGACTGTGTCCTCCCGTCCTCAGATTTTGTTCTGCTGAATCAAACTTGGCTAGTCCAAAGTACCAAGGACACAAGAGTGAAACTCAAGCATTCGGAGTAAAAATACACTATATTGCCAAAAGTTTTGGGACGCCTGCCTTTACATGCACATGAACTTCAATGACAGCCCATTCTTAATCCGTAGGGTTTAATATGGAGTCGGCCCACCCTTTGCAGCTATAACAGCTTCAACTCTTCTGGGAAGGCTTTCCACAAGATTTATGAGTGTGTTTATGGGAATTTCTGACCATTCTTCTAGAAGCACATTTTTTGAAGTCAGGCACTGATGTTGGACGAGAAGGACTGGCTCGCAGTTTCCGCTTCAATTCATCCCAAAGGTGTTCTATCGGGTTGAGGTCAGGACTCTGTGCAGGCCAGTCAAGTTCCTCCACACCAAACTCGCTCATCCATGTCTTTATGGACCGACGCTTTGTGCACTGGAGCGCAGTCATGTTGGAACAGGAAGGGGCCATCCACAAAGTTGGGAGCATGAAATTGTCCAAAATGTCTTGATATGCTGAAGCATTAAGAGTTCCTTTCACTTGAACTAAGGGGCCAAGCCCAACCCCTGAAAAACAACTCCACCCCATAATCCCCCCTCCACCAAACTTCACACTTGGCAAAATGCAGCCAGGCAAGTACCGTTCTCCTGGCAACCACCAAACCCAGACTCGTGTAGCGTATGGACGGTGCTCATAAATGATCAACAGACCAATACTTTGATTAGTTATAATGACTCAAACAAGACCGGCGCCGTGAAGTCTACAGACTGACAGGTTAACGGTGCTAAAAGGACACAAACCATGCCTCGTGCAGCTCACGGTCATAAACAGCCCCTCCCTCACACATACCAAAGGACATCCGAACAGATTATATGACTTTTAACTTAGTTATTCTTCATTTTAGGTGTACTGTTCCCTGTATGTATGCATGCTTTTTGTTATAACCATTTTAGATGTGTTTGATAGGTTAGAAACTTATAGCCAGTGAATGCTTAAGGAAGAATGACGTCAATCCTCGCCGTTCCTTTAACTCTTAAGTTAAACTCCCCATGCTTGGTCTCGAAATCTTTGTCTCGCAATTTGTAGGCCAGCTAGGTGTGTTGTGTGGTACTATGATGCATCAGACTCTTTCTTTCATGCCAAAACCCCAAAGTCTGCGTACCAAAACCCCCAAGTCTGCTTCTCTAAGAGAGCCATAAAACATGTTAATGAGGCGAGACCCAAGACAAAGGGAGATTTCCCGCTTCTGAGTTCCTTCGCTCTGACTGGCTGTTCCGACAAAAGAGGCGTGCCCCGCCACGGCCCTTTAAAACGGGCCACAGACGCTGTCTCGCTCTCTCTTGTCTTCTCTCTTCGTTTTGCTTCCTGTTGCCACCTCTTTTGGCTTTCCTCTTCGCCATCCTCCAACGGATCTCATCACACAAAGGAACCAAAGTTGAATTTCCCGCGGACTCCAAGGACCCACCCGGCAAGACTGAAACACGGACCGGATCGCGGAATTCCCCTAAACGCACAAGCTCACAACCAAGAAAACATATGCAAGTATCCCTTAAGCTGTCGTTATAAAGTCTTGAGCTTATACCAATAAGTTGGACTGATTTCTTGCTGGTGCTCAATAGTTGTGTCGATAGTATTACCGTTGCCTTTCTCTTTTCTCTCTCTCTCTCTCTCTCTCTCTCCTTCCTGCTTTCAGTTAATTTGTGTATGTTTGTTTATTGTTTGTTGATTTATTAAAATATATATATTCACACGTGATTGTGCTTGAGTTGCTCATACATAGGTCACTTTTACGGTGAACCGACCGTTACAAATTAAAAGAAAGATATTTCTCCTGGCCAGAGAAACGTTGTTTAAGAGTTATTAAAAGGGAGATATTTGGTGGACAATTATCCGTCCTTTGAACTCAATTCTAGAATCAAAGAAATTTCTAAAAGTTGAATCAAGCCTTAGATATTAATAATTGTTTTAATCCGTTTTAATCAATTGTTAATATCCAAATTCCCCTCTGTGCCAATTTATGCATATTTGATCGTAACACGATTAAACGCATGCATAAATCCCGCACCATTTCCCCTGGGGCTCGATATTCGCTACACTCGTCCATCGGATTGGCACCCAGCGAAGCGTGATTGGTCACTCCAGAGCACACGTCTCCACCATTCTAGAGTCCAGTGGCGGCGTGCTTTACACCACTGCATCCCACGCTTTGCATTGCACTTGATAATGTAAGGCTTGGATGAGCTGCCCGTAGCTATTGACTCTGCAGAAAGTTGGTAACTTCTGAACATTGTGACCCTCAGCATGCGCTGACCCCGCTATGAGATTTTATGTGGCCTACCACTTCGTGGCTGAGTTTCTGTTGTTCCCAATTGCTTCCACTTTAAAACTAAAGAGCGTGAAAATTGCACAGGTGGCAACCTATCACGGTACCATGCTTGAGCTCACTGAGCTCCTGAGAGCAACCCATTCTTTCACTGATGTTTGTAGAAGCGTCTGCATGCCTAATGCTTGATTTATACACCTGTGGCCATGGAAGTGATTGAACACCTGAATTCAATGATTTGGAGGGGTGTCCCAATACTATATGTGTGTACCAGTTCCAGATTATAGAGGTAGATCCTTCCTCCTCCGCCTTCCACCATTGTTGTTTTCGCTCTGAATGTAAGATGTGAATGGGTCACAAACAGAAAAACATCATCAACTAGGATTTATTATTATCACAGGAAGACAAAATTCTTAACGTGGGAAGACTTTTACTGGTATGTCTCAAATGATAAGATATCGCCCTTCCCTATTGTGAAGCTCTTTCCACACTGTTGGCAGGTTTAAAGCTTCTCTTCATTGTGAATTGTTATGTGTCTATTAAAGTTTCCTTTTTGAGTGAAACTCTTTCCACACTGTTGGCAGGTGTAAGGCTTCTCTCCAGTATGAATTCTCATGTGTTGCTCAAAACTTATTTTTCGAGTGAAACTATTTCCACACTGCTGGCAGGTATAAGGCTTCTCTCCAGTGTGAACTCTCATGTGGGCTTTAAGATGCCCTGTTTGAGTGAAACTCTTCCCACACTGTTGGCAGGTGTAATGCTTCTCTCCAGTGTGAACTCTCATGTGGACTTTAAGATGCCCTTTTCGAGTAAAACTATTTCCACACTGTTGGCAGGTGTAAGGCTTCTCTCCAGTGTGAATTCTCATGTGTTTCTCAAAGTTCCCTTTTTGAGTGAAACTCTTTCCACACTGTGGGCAGGTGTAATGCTTCTCTCCAGTGTGAACACTCATGTGGACGTTAAGGTTTCCTTGTTGATTGAAACTCTTTCCACACTGTTGGCAGGTGAAAGGCTTCTCTCCAGTGTGGATTCTCATGTGGCCTTTAAGATGTTCTTTTAGAGTGAAACTCTTCCCACACTGTTGGCAGGTGTAAGGCTTCTCTCCAGTGTGAATACTCATGTGGACTTTAAGACTCCTTTTTTGACTGAAACTCTTCCCACACTGTTGGCAGGTGAAAGGCTTCTCTCCAGTGTGAATTCTCATGTGGACTTTAAGATGATCTTTTAGAGTGAAACTGTTTCCACACTGTTGGCAGGTGTAAGGCTTCTCTCCAATGTGAATACTCATGTGGACTTTAAGACTCCTTTTTTGAGTGAAACTCTTTCCACACTGTTGGCAGGTGTAAGGCTTCTCTCCAGTGTGAATTCTCATATGGACTTTAAGAAGTTCTTTTAGAGTGAAACTCTTTCCACACTGTTGGCAGGTATAAGGCTTCTCTCCAGTGTGAATACTCATGTGGACTTGAAGACTCCTTTTTTGAGTGAAACCGTTTCCACATTCTTGGCAGGTGTAAGGCTTCTCTCCAGTGTGAATTTTCCTGTGGACTTTAAGGTGTCGTTTTTCAATTAAACTCTTTCCAGGCTTTTGAGTTATTTTTTGTGAGGAAATCTTTTCAGTCTGTGAGCAACTGAAAGATTTTTCTCCAGTTATGAAATCACGATGTTGCCCATTCGGATCTTTCTCTTCCATGTCATTTAGTTCTTGACTCTCCACTTTCAGTGCCGTCAGATCTAAAAGAGACAAAAACAAGTTAACCCCAGTTTAATGGCACAAAACAACAGACATCAAGACATTAAAACATTTAAGGCATCAAAACCAAAAACATGTATGCTAGATCCTATACCCACTAAGCTACGGAAAGAGGGGTTACATTTAATCTCAGAACCGTTTATCAATATTCGTAACGATTTCCTTTCTTTTGGACAATTTCCAATCTTTTTTTTTTTTTCATCATGTTTGGATTCTGTGTTCAGGACACTGCCACAGGTGTTACTGAAGTGGTTTGGAATGTGAGCAATGCACTAGTAAAACGTTAAAGTCACTGCTGTTGTCAACAGCCAATCCCAGTACTGGAAATGAAAAGCACCAAATTGCAACACTCCTCGTTAGAAAGGGAAAAATTTACCATTTCAAGAGACAATCCCCATTCCGAATCTCTGGTCCATTACGTTAATAACAGACACAATACAAAATTATGCATTTCTATACTGGCAGAGAATTAAGTCAAGTCACATTTATTTAAATCAAAAGATGATGAGGACAACTTTTTGAAGAGGTTTCAGCAGTTGACAGCCAAACAAAAACAGACCAGATGATACGCTAACTGTTTTCTCTGCACTTTCAGTACATTCATGATGTTTCCACACTATGTTTTGATTCATAATGATTCATGTGTATGTTGCTGTGTTATGTAATTCTGAATGGATCCAAGTACTGTAGTCAGGTCTCCCAAGTCAGGCCAAGGTTGTTGGTTTAATTTTTTTGGCTTCATGTGGTCCTGAATCCTGAGAATATATATAAGTGATATATAACACAGACACCATACAAAATTATGCATTTCTTCATTTCTTTAAATCAGAATAGTAAGAATGCAAGAGCTTTCGACTAGCTTAGTGAACTCTGTACATTGTTCAGTTCTGGCAACAGAGCTTGTGCAGCATGGCACAACAACTATGAGATGGCATAGTCGCGGGGCAAAACACCAGTCTAATGCTAATCGTAAATTCTCTAAGATTATTGTTAACATCTGCACTAATGATGTTCCAATTCGCCAGAGGAAGATCACCAAAGTTAACATTAAAGAGGTGTGTGAACTCACAAGTACAATGTCAGCTGCTCTGGCCCCCTTCCTGTTCGCAGGAGGGATGAGACACTTAGCAGAGTATCATCACTTAATGGCTGTTGTCTAAGTGGTGTCCAAAGAATAACATAGACAATTGGAAAATATTTTTGGGGCAGACCCGAGAGATGATATTCATCCATCCTAGGGCAGTGCTGTTCTTCTCTAGTAATTCGGCACATAGTCTTAGAGCTAAACCTTGACTAACTGGGGCCCAGGTCAGGAAGCAGACAGACTGGCTTAACCGACTGTCTGCTAGCTGTCTCACATCACAGAAGTCAGATAAATCCCAACACATAGAGACTCTTTCACCTAGATATTATCACACAGAAACGGTCTGTTCTCCGAAAGAGTAAATACAAAAAAACTCTCGAACCCATTTAAGGGTAAAAATTGTATTGATGTTCAACTAATAAAAAAACCGATACAATACAGATGATCAAATGATAAAGCCTGGGTTGCTGAATATTCGATCCCTTTCTACAAAATCACTTTTTATAAATGATGATTACAGATCATAACCTAGATGTGCTGTTTGACAGAAACCTGATGACTACATTACTTTAAATGAGTCCACCCCACAAGATTACTGTTATAAACATGAGCCACGTCTGAAAGGTAAAGGGGGAGGGGTTGCTGTAATTGTATTATGTAGTGTGTAGTGTAAATGATAAATGCCATTTGACATTTGTGCTGGCTACTGTATACAGGCCACCAAGGCACAATACAGACTCAAAGAATTTGCTGATTTTCAGTTAGTACTGGCTGTAGATAAAGTACTAATTGTTGGTTATTTTAATATCCACGTAGACAATGAAAAAGACACATTGGGATTGGCATTTAGAGACAGAGACATTCTAAACTGTACTGGAGTTAGACAACATGTGTCAGGGCCCACTCATTGTTGTAATCATACTTTAGACCTAATACTGATACATGGAACAAATGTTGATGCTGTTGAAATTCTACAGCAGAGTGATTACATCTCAGATCATTATCTACTATCATGTATACTTAATTTAGCCAAGGCTGCAAAGCCGACTCCTTGTTACAAATATGGTAGAACTATCACTACCACTAAAGACTGCTTTATAAATGATCTTCCTGATCATGTTCATCTCCTTAGCATCCCAGATAGTTTCAAATAACTCAGTGTTTCAACATAAACTATTGACTCTCTGAAGTCAGGTCAAGGCGATTGTTTTAGTTTTTTTTTTTTTTTTTTTTGGCATCTTCATGTGGTCCTGTTCTGTATTTTGCATCTTGACTTGTCTAAAATATATTAGCAGTTGATGTGTACGCATACTATCAATTCTGTGAAGCATATATTTATGAATTATACAGATTCCTTATATCATTAGGTTCAGAAAATACAGTTGGCTGGATATGGAAAATTATAAGAAAAAAAAAAAAAAAAAAGACTAAATTAAAAAACTCTCAGGATGTATTAAGCAAAGTACGAAGAACGGCCCCCTGTTCTTGTTAATTGTTATGATGAAGAAAGGGAATGTGCTGATACCCCCAGTGCACTTTCACACTTGTATGTATATTCCAAATAAATATCTCTTTATAAAAAAGTAGATACTGGGGTTAATATCTTCACATAATATCAGATCTTCTTAGTTTGAAGGCAGCATTAGTATTGAGGCGGCATGAAGCGACCCGCACCATGTAAAATAAAACTGCTTTAATTCGGGCCCTCTTCAAAAATAATACTAATTTCTGTAGAGCAGGGGTCCGTGCTACGTACCTCGCTTAATACATCTGAGATGATTTGACAGATCCCAGATCTTTTAATCATGATAACTGATCTCTGGCTAATTTGGTTCTTCAAACGAATTTGTGAAATTTGATATCTGGATTAAGTTAAGGGCAGATGCATCGATACTCAAAACTACGATCAGTAATGCATCGATTGGCTGGCGGCAAGACAGCAACGTGATGACATCATATAGTTAAAAAAGGCACCTGGCAAAAAAAACTTGACAAAAAAACCCACAAATTTCTGGACCTTATAAGGAAACAGCCAAACGACCAAACCAACATAAAAGTTATAACATAAATTAAATGTTTGTTTTTTTAAAACATGATTCCCAATTATTTATAATCACGATAGCATTTGCATATTGTTTATAGTATTTGTACACCCTTTCAATTTTTATTTCAATGTTGTAATTAGCAATTAATTAAAATTTTAAATTCAATTTGAAGCAGATTTGTTAAAAATAATAAAATGTACTTGAAAATATATAATGTTGTGTATAATACTATAGACACAGCCACTTGATTGAGAGATTAATTTGTGATGGAATAATTACTTTATAATTTTATTGGAGGTTTACACACATGCAGTAACGTCAGTTTGAGCCGTGCATTAATTTGAGTGGTGACGGATATTATGGGTATGGCTTGATGCAGCGCAAGAGATGCAGATAACTTGATCCTGACCCATAAGAAACTTGAATACATAAATTGCCTGACACACAACAAAGATAAACATAAAGGTATACATAATATAAAAACAAGGTGTTGTACTGTGAACAGAAATGTGCAACAGGACCAACAGAGAACAAGGAAAAAACTGAAGACAAATTAAACCTCTGGACACACTATATCATACCAAACCTCAGAATATCACATTTATGCTGTCCAAATGCAGATAAAAGTATCAGTTGTAGAGTGAATAAAACATGTTAGAAGTCCCAGAGGAATAATCTCTCTAATAACTGAATGCCATCCCTTCATAGAGGGAGGTTTATCACTGATTCACAACATTAGTAAAATCGTCCTGGCAGCAAAAGTTAACATCTTTTATGCTTATTAGAAATAAGCTTACATGGAAAACCTAGGAGAAGAGACAAAGGGTCAGGATCCAAGGCCAAACCTAAGGTGTTATTTCAATTGAGCTACAATTCTGGACCAGTAGGCCTGGATCACATGACAATTCCATACACAGTGAATATAATCTCCTATGTGAGGCATAATATGTATTCTGTGGAGGATCCTAAACTGAATGGCTCTTGCTCTATTGCAAACTGAGAGCCTATTGGCTGGACACCAAACCATCTCCCATTCATCCTCCAAGATATCCACCCCAAGATCTCTTTCCCAAGTTAATCTGAGCTTCTAGGTATTAACTGTACCATAAGAGCACAGAGCTTTGTAGAAAAAGAAAATCAACTTTTGTGTAGGAGGGTTTAAAAGTATCTTCTCAATTACTGAAAATGAATATTTGGAAGTAGGTAAATTACTTGCCACAGTAATTACCATACTTGCCTAGGCAAATTATATTTTGAGGCTATAATATCAAAGGACAATAGTGATCCTCAAATAATTCACCTATCCTACATACCATTAGCAGGCCAAAGGTTGAAACCAGGGTCCATAGTACTTGGCAGGAACTCTGGATTGTTCAGGATTGGCAAAAGAGGAGAGGTTGTGTCGATCCTATCTTCCACTCTTTGAAAAACACGCCATGCCTTGAGAGTATTATGTACTAAAGGACCATCACACATAGCTCTCTGCAGCTTAGAATTATGGACAAATAATACATTTAGTAAAGGGCATTTGGACTGTGAAGATTAAAGATCAAGCCAAACTTGATTTAGGGTCTTCGTTAAGCCATTCATCAATGAATCGAAGCTGGCAAACCAAATCCAAACGGCCTTTTACACTAGGAAGCTGAAGTTTTGATAAGTTCAACCTGGGTTTTCTTTTGCACCAGATAAATGACTTTAACCACCCATTCAACTCTTTTATAACCTTATTAGACAGTAAATTAGGAATCATCTGCATTGGATACAGTAAACAACATTAATCTTTATCAAGACAACCTGTCTCAGCCAAGTCAGAGGGAGAGTCATCCACCTGGTCAAATCATCTTTTTTCAAGCACTGGTGTACAAATTGTAAATTTGTACAATTTCCTAAAAGTAGGGGTAACATTAATGCCTAAATAAATAAAACCATCCTCTGAATCAGAATCAGAATCAGAATCAGAAAGAGCTTTATTGCCAAGTGTGCTTGCACACACAAGGAATTTGTCTTGGTGCTGAAGCTTCCAGTGCACATATACAACACAACATGAACACAAATATACAAATATGAAAAATAGTACAAAATAAAATAAAGGTATGTATATATGGGGGGTGGTGCTATTGCAAAAAGCAATGGAGAGAGGGGACAACCTTGTTTAGTACCCTAGGATAAAGAAAAATGATCAGATCTGTGACCATTGGAAATGACCACAGAGAGGGGATCCTTATAGAGTAAATCGCACTCACTTAATGAAATATTAAATTGGACAAATTTGTCCAGTGTGTAAAAGGGACAAAAGATACGGCCACTCCACAGAATCAAAAGCGCTAAAAGTTTAGAAAATGTTAAATCTAAATTTAGCAAAGCAATAGGCCTATAGGAGCCCCAATTTTCTGGGTCCTTGCCTTTTTTTTAAATAAGGGAAATATTTGCCTTGCGAAGCGAGGGGGCAACCTGTCAGTCAAAAACTAATGATTAAGCATAGCTAAAAGAGGGTCTAGAAGCACATGCTCGAATTCTTTATAGAATTCACATGCAAGGCCATCTGGCCCAGGAGATTTACCAGACTATAGAGTGTGATTATAGCTTCCTCTCTTGAAATAGATGCATTGAAAAGTTCTCTCTGTTCTTCCCATGTTTTTGGGAAGAGTGATGAGACTAATAGAGAACACAGTAGAACTGTTTAAAAGTATTGTTAATAATAAGAGAAATCAAAATAACGCATTCCCTTGGGGTCTACTACAGAAGTAATAAATTGTGAGTCAGAATTAGACTTCGTCAAATGAGCTAAATGTTTACTAGGTTTATTACCCCATTTGTACAGCTTTTGCTTTGAATATAATTCAGGTGCTGGTCATATAATTAGAATATCATCAAAATTCCATTCAAAAAGTGAAACTTGTATATTATATTCATTCATTACACAGAGACTGATATATTTCAAATGTTTTAATTCTGATGATTATAACTGACAACTAAGGAAAATCCCAAATTCAGTATCTCAGAAAATTAGAATATTGTGGAAAGGTTGAATATTGAAGACACCTGGTGCCACACTCTAATCAGCTGATGAACTCCAAACACCTGCAAAAGCCTTTAAATGGTCTCTCAGTCTAGTTCTGGAGGCTACACAATCATGGGGAAGACTGCTTACCTGACAGTTGTCCAAAAGATGACACCTCCAAAAGGCAAGACACAAAAGGTCATTGCAAAAGAGGCTGGCTGTTCACAGAGCTCTGTGTCCAAGCACATTAATAGAGAGGCCAAGGGAAGGAAAAGATGTGGTAGAAAAAAAGTGTACAAGCAATAGGGATAACCGCACCCTGGAGAGGATTGTGAAACAAAACCCATTCAAAAATGTGTGGGAGATTCACAAAGAGTGGACTGCAGCTGGAGTCAGTGCTTCAAGAACCACTACGCACAGACGTATGTGAGACATGGGTTTCAGCTGTCGCATTCCTTGAGTCAAGCCACTCTTGAACAACAGACAGCGGCAGAAGCGTCTCGCCCGGGCTAAAGACAGAAAGGACTGGACTGCTGCTGAGTGCTCCAAAGTTATGTTCTCCGATGAAAGGAAATCAGGGTCCCAGAGTCTGGAGAAAGAGAGGAGAGGCACACAATCCACGCTGCTTGAGATCCAGTGTAAAGTTTCCACAGTCAGTGATGGTTTGGGGTGCCATGTCATCTGCTGGTGTTGGTCCACTGTGTTTTCTGAGGTCCAAGGTCAACGCAGCCGTATACCAGGAAGTTTTAGAGCACTTCATGCTTCCTGCTGCTGACCAACTTTATGGAGATGCAGATTTCATTTTCCAACAGGACTTGGCACCTGCACACAGTGCCAAAGCCACCAGTACCTGGTTTAAGGACCATGGGATCCCTGTTCTTAATTGGCCAGCAAACTTGCCTGATCTTAACCCCATAGAAAATCTATGGGCTATTGTGAAGAGGAAGATGCGACATGCCAGACCCAACAATGCAGAAGAGCTGAAGGCCACTATCAGAGCGACCTGAGCTCTCATAACACCTGAGCAGTGCCACAGACTGATGGACTCCATGCCACACCGCATTGCTGCAGTGATTCAGGCTAAAGGAGCCCCAGCTAAGCATTGAGTGCTGGACATGCTCATTCTTTTCATGTTCATACTTTCAGTTGGCCAAGATTTCTAAAAATCCTTTCTTTGTGTTGGTCTTAAGTAATATTCAAAATTTCTGAGATACTGAATTGGGGATTTTCCTTAGTTGTCAGTTATAATCATCAAAATTAAAAGAAATAAACATTTGAAACATATCAGTCTGTGTGTAATGAATGAATATAATATACAAGTTTCACTTTTTGAATGGAATTAGTGAAATAAATCAACTTTTGATGATATTCTAATTATATGACCAGCACCTGTATATTTGAATGAGACTAATGAGTTCGAAATTAATTTAAAGAAGCCCGCACAGCACTTATTTTTTTTCTAACGAAACTGGAGAGGGATCATTTCAAATATCTGCTGGTGGCAATATTTAACTCTGACAGCAGGTGTTTCTGCTTCCGTTTTCTTTTTTTGGTTGTAAAGTATGAAATAGCAAGGCCTCTAATATATGCTTTAGCCGTCTCCCAGAGAAGTGAGGGATTATTTGTAGATTCTGAGTTAATGGATAAAAATATCTTAAACTCTGAATTAAAGTATGAAAGTAATTTATCATCTTTGAGTAATAAATTATTAACTCTCCAGCTTCTAACTCTTCACACAAACATCTAGATCAGAGACAACTATGTCTCCTATGTTGCAGTGTGGAATTGCATGCATTATTGTCTTAGGAGCAAAAAAGAAGTCAGTCCTAGAATGACATTTATGTGGGTGAGAAAATAAGTGAATTTCTTCTGATACGGGTTAAGAGTGCGCCAAACATGCAAATATTCTAAATCATCACACAGTGCAGCAAGAGCTTTAGACTGTTTGGTGAAGAGAGAGTCCCTGGGGGGAAACGGTCCAGTAATGAATTCAATAAACGATTGAAGTCTCCTCCAATAGTACACAATCCAGATGCATGCTCTTTAAACTCAAGGAAAGCTTTTGTAAGAAATTCTGAGGAGTAGTTTGGGGGGGCAATATATGTTTGAAAGTAAAATTTCTTCCGCATTCAAAGTCACCTTAATAATAATGATGCATCTACCATGTTTATCCTTAATACTGTCTGTGACCCTACAAGGGTTTTTACTAATCAAAATGGCTACTCCTCTACTGCTTTTCGTAAAGGATGAAAATCTATACATCTATATTCTCCTTATAGAGTCGCGTGAGCACATTACAAATAATCCCAATAAGAAGTGAATTACAGTCGTCGAGACTTGAGGTTATTAAAGCATTGATTAGAGCTTCGGTGTGTCTTTAGTGTCAAGAGCAGGTCACAGTCGGGCAATGTTACAATGGTGGTAGAATGCAGTCTTGGTAATAGAACTTATATGAGCTTCAAATGTAAGTAAAGAGTCAAATGTTACACCCAGATTTTTAACAGTGTGAGATGGAATCAATGTGGCTTCATCAATAGGTAGACTCAATTCAGACTTTTTCAAAATTGATGGTGGACCAAAAACAGTAACCACAGTTTTGTTATAAATTTAAGGAAGTTTCTATGTAACCAGATTTTAAATGTCAGCAATACAATGGGTCCAGGGGGAGAGTGGCGACAGAGCGGGCTGAAATGTAAATTTGCAAGTCATCAGCATAACAGTGATAGCCGAGACCATGACTATGGATAATGTGATCTAATGGTAGCAGATAAATATAAAACAGAAGTGGTCCAAGAACAGAGCCTTGAGGAACACCCTGAGACCCTCTTCACTCTGTCCTTCATTCAGTGCAGACGTGTTTTCTCTCTGCTCCCGCTGTGATCTGGCGCCTTGTTATTTTGTCTTTCTTTTTCTCTCTGACCCACTGCTTGCTGGACTCCTGAGAATACTGAAATGGAATTGATTAACTGGTCAATCAGCGCGATCGATAGGATTTTCTCACAAAGGAAGGGTGCCCCGGGAGAACCCACCTGCCCGGACGGGACCTTTGCTGCAGGGTACGTGAGGGACGCATGGAACAACTGGCAAGTCCTGTGCCTGGAGGCTCTGTCCGTGGAGGATGCGGAAGATTTATACATGATTGGATTATTGATGGCGGGGTTCCTATTCTTTGGCTTTGGGATTGCCCTGACCTATCGGAAGATTGGTAAGACAGCTGCAAGCAAATTCACCCAGCCGCTGTCTGTGGAAATTAAGGAATGCTTCGGGGCTGTGTGTGACCGTTTGAAGGAATTAGATCAGAGAGTGATACGAATTGAGGAACTGAACCGTAACAACGCAGTCCGGACTGCAGATACGCAGGGAAGAGTGGGCTCCATCGGGGGTCAGATCGGTGAACTTTTACGGACTGTAACCGGTCTGGCCATGAGGCTGGACGTAATGTCTAGGAAACTGCACAGACCGGACGCGAATGCTGAGGACCAGATCTGATTGATTGATTATGATCCGGACAAATTACCGAAGATCATCAAATGGATTAAAAAATTGTATTTGCCTGACCTAATCAACTACCCCACCGAACCTCACTTGTCCCTATCTCTCGGTTGGGAGGTCAGCCTGACAGCTTGGTCTGCCATCTTTCCCTGTGCACTGCCTTATCTCCCTTCAAGGACAAACCACAGAACTGAACTCGAAAACATCTGAAGTTATGGCTAACATTCTCACACAACACAATCTCAGACTCACTCGCATCATACACAACTATCCCGATCCCAGCCCCCCTTCATCTGTCTGCCTGTCTTTATCTATCTCCTCTCCCACTCCATACAAAAAAATCCCATCACGTGACCACGTGTACTGTGTTATGTTTTGTTGTGTTTGCTATGTAATGCTTGCCAACTGCATTCTTGTATTTCTGGAGAGCGTGTGGCGGCGCCTGAAAAGGCTGCGGCCCAGAGGCTTGCTCCAAACTTCATTTCGTTATACTTTACTTGTACATGTGTAATGACAAATAAACTTGAAACTTGAGAGAGAGAACTCGGAGAAGATTTGAAGTTATGAATAGAAATAAAAAATTGTCTATCGGTGAGATATGATATGAACCAATATAAAGCACTACCCGTGATGCCGATAGCTGATAGCCGAGAGACAAGTATATGATGAGATATAGTGTCAAAGGTCAAGCATGATGAGAACAGTAAGACAACCAGAATCAGCAGACATTAGCAGGTCATTAGTCATTTTTAATCAACACTGTTTCAGTGCTGTGGCCTGACCAAAAGCCAGACTGAAAGAGATCAAGAAGATTGGTAGCCGAGAGATGAGCTTGTAGCTGAGAGGCAACAACTTTTTCTGATGAAATCTGACAGAGACTTAGGAGGAAAATATATTAATATGATCAGAAGTGTGGTGCGAGCAAGCACTTTAAAAGCCATGTATTCAAAAGATTTAGCAATATGGAATTCAGTCATGATCATTTTCATAGTATCACGATAGACCACAGCTAGGCCACCACCCCTACCACAGAGATGTGGTTTAGACAAATATTTATAAACAGATGGAGTAAGAACGTAGCGTGGTCGGCGAAGAATCCCCAGCGAGCGACAATACTCATAAATCCCAGAGTCAAGACACGGATGGCAGTATGGCAGTTTATGGTCCGCAAAACAGATGAAGAGTATGTTAATGACATACTGTAAATGCCACTAACGATGAGGAAAAGACAAACAAGCTTTTTGGCCAGCATTATCCGACGCATTGTCACACACACCCACAACTTCAGCCGGAGGAGCAACGACGCCATCCACAAACAGCCACACTGCCAGAAGAGAGAGAAAGTGGAAACCGACTCAGCCAGAGATGTCGGACGATCAGAGGGTCAGCAGGAAAGCCCGCGGATTAACAAGACAGTCAGAGAGAGAGTGGAGAGTCACTCACCAAAAGTGGCGAGGCGGCCAACAGGTAGACCATAATCCAGCAGACACAGCGAAGGCTCGCGGCAGGTGAGATAGAGAGTGACAGAAGTTGCCGGAGAATTCCGATGGTGGGAAAACAGGATAAATCACAGCCGGGCAAAAAGTAATCCAAAAGACAACAAGCGGGAAAGACTCAAAGAGACGAACACGGGCAAAACAACAGATGGTCAAAACAACAGTTGGTGTTGGCCTTTTGTATACAAGAAGATAAAAAAATAAAAACAATAAAAAGGGGCCTCACATCAAGGGGAAAGCTCTTCACCTCAAAACCAGGTCAGTATCTTGTTAAAATCTCCAGTAGCAACGATACAGAAAAGTAATACACACCAAGAATGTAAACGAAAGTTATTAAAACAGCCCCAGTCACTCAGAAAACAGAGAAATAGAAAATAAAGTACGCAAACTAGAACTCACGTCAGACCAGCCTGTCACCCGCCTGTCAGAAAGCCCGACAAAGATCAGGTGCTGGAGTTTGAGTCGCTCTTGTCTAGTTACAGCAAGACCGTAGCTGCAGACTTTAAGGGTACTTCCAATATTGAATTGTAGCAGAGTAGCGAGCACCCATATCTCAAAGTCGCTGCTTGACCGTGTTGAATTCATTACGCTTCCGTATCACTGAAGCTGAAAAATTCTGGTAGAATGATACCTTGCTGTCCTCATACTGCAAATCTCCATCCGCCGATCATCTCCTGCTGGCATCAACCCTCTGCTTGTCACCATAGTTGTGGAACCGAACAATCAGCGGCCGTGGCCTATCCTTGGCAGCCTGTTTTGGGGCCAGCGTACGATGTGCCCTTTCAATCTTAATGAGACCACTCTTAGTATGCAGGCCGAGAAATCTGGGGATCCATTATACAAGAAAAGTAACCACATTGGCACCCTATACCTCTTTGCAAAGGCCCAGAATTCGGATGTTTTTACGCCGGCATTCGGTAAGCAAGGCAACTTGTTTTTCAAGAGTGAAAGCGCAGGATTGCGCGTCTTCTGAGAATGCCTCCACTGCCATGATTCTCCGTTCTGACTTATCCAAGTTTCTGCAAGCGGGCCGAGTTTTTCCATCTATTGCATTAGAAATGCTCTCAGTCATAATTTGAAGTGCTTTTGCAAGCGCCGGACTAAATCCAGCCTCACTGCCAGCAGCATCTGCCTAACTCTGTTCAGGCTCGTTGGCCGATCCATCAGTGGTCACATCTTGTTTCGTTTTCTTAGCACGTCTTGCCATTTTCAGCAAAGATTGTGGCCGGAAAGTCTCTAGTGACATACTACACAAGATTTATTATCGAAAATCAGAGCGTGCGTACTTTATTTAGGCAATGTGAAAAAAAAAAAAAAAAACGAATAAGAGCGACTTAAAACTGCTGCTACTTCAAAGCCGCCATCTTGCGCCCCTTATATATATATATATATATATATATATATATATACACACACATTTATATATATAAATTAATATATTGCCCCTGGTTCAGTAATGAACTCTTGTAATAAAGTAGCAGTGGCTGGGACAGATTTTAAGTATCACCTCAAGATGCAATCTAATCCTGTTTACATGGAATAAGCTGCTCCCGAGCAGGTTTGATCTTATGGATCTGTTGCTATGACAGCAAGTCCAGGATGAGCGAAGAACCAAACAATCCAAGATCATGCCAAATCGTCAACAATCAAATCCAGCTAACTGAGTTAGCCACGTATGAAAACGCTAACTGACGCCCGTTTCACACATACTTTGTCTGCAGGAGCCGTATGCACTGTTGTGCTTTCACATGCCGCGTTTGCAGTGCATATCCGCGGCTGTATACCACAAACACAGCATTTATTCATCATTTTATTTTCAAATCCAAAAGTTGTTGGGCTACTGAACATGGCTTGTCATCATTGCAATTTGCAACTTTCAGGATGTCACGCTTAAACGCACAACAAACAACGTTTTATTCCAACTCCTTTATATTTATATTGACTAGTACTCTAGATCTATATATTTCGTTGGTCATGCAACGCAAGTGGCAAAACATTTAAACATATGTTATAGCCAATGTTAAAATCACAAACATTTTAAATAAAAAAACCTTGTCTTTTATTTCGTAAATCTTTTTTATTTATTTTTTTACAATAAATCCTGCAGGTCATAAAAAACTTTGTTTTTCCACCTCCAAGAAAGAAGAAAGGATGAGTGCTATTCATCATGTCTCCTTGTTTAGCTAAATACAAGGTAAGGTGTCGTTTTCCTTGCTTTACCTTACAAGAAAGCCTGCAGACGCACCACTCCTGAGTTCAGATTTGAGAATGAAACTAACCTGTTTGTTCCTCAGTTTCTTCATGTTTCACTCTCAGTGTTTCTTCAATCTTCAGGTCTTCACGCTCCTCTTTAATAAACGCCATCTTTGTTTGTTCCTCAGTTTCTTCATGTTTCACTCCCAGTGTTTCTTCCATCTTCAGGTCTTCACTCTCCTCTTTAATAAACGCCATCTTTAAGATGAGAATAATGACAGGAATAAAAAACACATCCAAACTAAATCAGTAGTTCAGTCACTGGTAAGAGAGTCCGTCAGAGTGAGAGTTAATGGCCTTAAATGACCTGATTAGACAACAAAAAAACACTAAATACTACAAACTAATAAAAGAACACAGTTTATATAGTAGGTCCATATTTAGGCATTTTATGCTACATTTATTTATTTGTAGAATGCATTTAATAGAGTACACTTCCGTGAGAACTATGGATGTAAACAGTTAATCGATTATTGATTAATTGTCGACAAGGATTTACTCTATTAAATTAAGTTAATTGTCGGTTAATTGAATTGCGAACATGACACGAGATTCTCGTGGGCGGCGAGAGACCCGACACAAACCTGAGGCGGCAAAAAAGAAACCAAACATGAGGCAGCCAAAACGGAGTGGAGTGTGGGAGCATTTCAAATTAATTAATGATGACAAAGACGCCCATTGTAAACTTTGCGGTACTACGATTAAGTACAACAGCTCTACGAGTTTGCTAAGATACCACCTTCTTAACTTGCATGCAGCCGTGTGACAGGGAGGAAGTCTGTCACCTTCACAACCTACAATCGCTGCTGTGGTGGGAAGGTGAGTATGTGACCACAGGAAAGCGAAGGGCATTACTCAGAGGATTTGCGGCATGATCGAAAAAGATATGATGCCAGTTAGAACCACATGGAGCCAGGATATAATATCCCTTCTCGAGCGACCATAACTACCCACTTGGAAGCTTTGCACATACTTTAAATCTGGTGATCAACGACGGATTTGCTGCTGCTGGTTTCAACAGAGTAATTGCAGCTGCTGGCAGGTTGGTCAAACACTTCAACCACAGCACACCAGCAATGAAAGCACTAGAAGCAAAACAAAAACAAATGCAGCTACCAGCTCATTCAGTCCTGTAAAACCAGGTGGAACTCTGTACATGTTTGGCAGACTCGTAGAACACCGATGGGCCGTGTGTGTTGTACTATCAGACCGCTCAGAGACCAAGCTTACAGATGCGAGGACGATGGAGTTGAGAGACAACTTCTGGCAGCTGATGGAGGACATAGCACCAGCACTGGAGGCTCGCATATGTGCAAATACTGTCATGTCTGCAGATACTGAAGTATCCATATCCAACACGCATCTTGAGACGGCAAATGGAGACAGCAGCAGAGTGGCGGAATTCAAATCTAAAGTGCGCACTTCGTTGGGTGAAAGGATGAAAGTAAGCTATGGTCATTAATTAATTAAACTCTTAACTGACATCTCATTTGAGCTCTCTCTCCCTCTCTCTACATATCTATACATCTATATATACACGCACCTAAAGGATTATTAGGAACACCATACTAATACTGTGTTTGACCCCCTTTCACCTTCAGAACTGCCTTAATTCTACACGGCAGGTGCTGAAAGCATTCTTTAGAAATGTTGGCCCATATTGATAGGATAGCATCTTGCAGTTGATGGAGATTTGTGGGATGCACATCCAGGGCACGAAGCTCCCGTTCCACCACATCCCAAAGATGCTCTATTGGGTTGAGATCTGGTGACTGTGGGGGCCATTTTAGTACAGTGAACTCATTGTCATGTTCAAGAAACCAATTTGAAATGATTCGAGCTTTGTGACGTGCTGCATTATCCTGCTGGAAGTAGCCATCAGAGAATGGGTACATGGTGGTCATAAAGGGATGGACATGGCCAGAAACAATGCTCAGGTAGGCCATGGCATTTAAACGATGCCCGATTGGCACTAAGGGGCCTAAAGTGTGCCAAGAAAACATCCCCCACACCATTACACCACCACCACCAGCCTGCACAGTGGTAACAAGGCATGATGGATCCATGTTCTCATTCTGTTTATGCCAAATTCTGACTCTACCATCTGAATGTCTCAACAGAAATCCAGACTCATCAGACCAGGCAACATTTCTCCAGTCTTCAACTGTCCAATTTTGGTGAGCTCGTGCAAATTGTAGCCTCTTTTTCCTGTTTGTAGTGGAGATGAGTGGTACCCGGTGGGGTCTTCTGCTGTTGTAGCCCATCCGCCTCAAGGTTGTGCGTGTTGTGGCTTCACAAATGCTTTGCTGTATACCTCGGTTGTAACGAGTGGTTATTTCAGTCAAAGTTGCTCTTCTATCAGCTTGAATCAGTCGGCCCATTCTCCTCTGACCTCTAGCATCAACAAGGCATTTTCGCCCACAGGACTGCCGCATACTGGATGTTTTTCCCTTTTCACACCATTCTTTGTAAACCCTAGAAATGGTTGTGCGTGAAAATCCCAGTAACTGAGCAGATTGTGAAACACTCAGACCGGCCCGTCTGGCACCAACAACCATGCCACGCTCAAAATTGCTTAAATCACCTTTCTTTCCCATTCTGACATTCAGTTTGGAGTTCAGGAGATTGTCTTGACCAGGACCACACCCCTAAATGCATTGAAGCAACTGCCATGTGATTGGTTGATTAGATAATTGCATTAATGAGACATTGAACAGGTGTTCCTAATAATCCTTTAGGCGAGTGTAGTTATAAAACAGATTATGGGGTGAATAACACATTTTCACTGACACATTGTCACAGTGTAAACTGCGTTTTTATGCAGTTGTACCCTGGTCATGTAAAACCTTATTAAATAAATCTCTTATGCTAGCTTTCTCCTTTTTTAAATTTTAACAGGTTGAGTCTGAAGACCTCACATCAACAACACCAATGATAGCAACGATGCTGGACCCTCAGCATAAGCACCTGGGATTTCTGATCCCAGCAAGCAGGATCTCAGCTCATTCCAAACTGCTTGAACTGGCTACGGCAGAATATGTGGGCTCCACATCAACAAATGAAGCCACCACTGGAGATGATGTGCCAGTCCAAGGAGCTGCACTTCAGAGACACACTTCTGCTATGATTCTTCTACTGGGTGAAAACTATACCACCAGCAGCAACGATGACATAGAAAAGGAAGTGGACATGTTTCTGAAGGATCCCTGATTCTGACATGTTTCTGAAAGTCAATGAAGGAAGATTTCCAAGGCTGGCAAATGTGTCATGACGATATCTCTGCATACCGGGCACGTCTTTCCCATCTGAACGTGTATTCTCAGCAGCTGGCCTCACTGTAAACAGGCTGCGCACACGACTTACTCCTGACCGTGTTAATATGCTTATTTTCTTGAACAAAAATATAGGGGTCTAGGTCAGGAGCCTATTCAAAACACATTGAGACAGGAATGTTGTTGTTTCAGGAGAGGTAGCCTATATCTTCATTTGACTGTTCTAAGGGACGCCCTCTAATTTTACTGTCACCTTCCTCAGGGATGACTTAAGTTGTGTTCAGTTCTATATTTGAAGTCTCCAGGTCTAGTAATCTTACTGTTACCTTTCTCAGACCAAGGGGGATTGATTATAAGTGCTGCTGCTAACGTTCAAGTTTTTCATACAAGTAATTTACCAGACAGATTGTTATATGAGTAGCACCTCTGCTGTCCATTTGCCTTACAGGGCTGATGACACATGGTATTCTGCCAGATACCATGCTGACAGTCACATTGGTGCCAATCATCAAGGACAAAGCAGGTAAAATAGGGAGTTTGGACAACTATAGACCCATCGCCTTAGTCAGCATTCTTTCGAAGGTGTGAGAAAAGATGCTCCTAGATAGACTGAGTGAGTTAACCTACACCACAGAAAATCAGTTTGGTTTTAAGTCTAAGCACAGTATAGATTTATGTATATATGCCTTAAAAGAAGCTGTTGAATCCTACAGAAGGCAGGGTTCTAAAATCTTTTTAGGGTTTATTGATGCTTCCAAGGCATTTGACAGGGTGAATCACCATAAGCTTTTTGCTAAACTCTTTCTTAGGGGTGTGCCTGGATGCATCATACGTATCCTGGTTTACTGGTATGCCAAACAACGTATGCAAGTTAAATGGGGAAATAGCCTATCATTACCCTTTAGTGTAGGCAATGGAGTACGGCAGGGGGGGCTTCTGTCTCCAGCCTTGTTTAACCTATACATGGATAACCTGTCAAAACAGTTAGGGAAGTGTAAGACAGGTTGTCTGATTGGGAATGCTCTGTTAAACCATCTGATGTATGCAGACGATATGACTTATGTCCCCCAGCACTGTTGGGTTCCAGCAGCTGTTGGATATATGCTCTGAGTATGGGGTTGAGTTTGATGTACAGTACAATGCAAACAAGAGTGTTGTATCGATATGTAGGACCAAGGAGGATCAGAAGCTGCACTTTCCAATGTTTTACCTGTCAGGGCAATCACTCTGTGTATCTAACTGTACGAAATACCTTGGGTACATCATCACTGACAAGATGGAAGATGATGCTGATATGTATAGGCAGAGACGAATGTTGTATGTCCAAGCAAACATGCTAGTTCGGAAATTCCATCACTGTTCTGATGATGTGAAAGTAAGCTTGTTTCGTGCATACTGTACCCCTATGTATGCAGCACCATTGTGGGTCAGCTACAAAAAAAGAGACCCTGCGCAAACTTCAGGTAGCATATAATGACTGCCTGAGGATACTGTTAAAAAGCCCAGGATAGCAGTGCAAGTAAGCTTTTTTGTGACTCAAGGCTACTTTACAAGCTCTCTTGAGGAATCTAATGTTTAAGTCCCGACTTGATGATTCTCAAAACTGTATTATAATGATGCTCACAAACCCTAGGTGCAGCTCAGTCAGATATCAATCATATTTGTGGAAACATTGGTATGAGTGCCTGTTAAGGCTCTCATAAATTAAAGTATGTCTTTAGGTGTGTATGTATCTATGCCTTGTTTTGTTTTTTGTTTTTTACTTAATGTTGTATGTATTGTTGTTGGGCCTAGAGCCTGTAATAAAGTTTATATATATGTAGGCTTAATATAGTGTAGGCTAAGCCTACCCATATAGATTTTTATTTAAAATGTATTTTATGATGCTTAATGTTTCACATGCAACAGGTGAGCCAAAAATTATTTTTTATGTATTTTAATTTTCTGTGCATCATTTATTTAGTTAAACTACATAAATGGCATTATCTGTACCGTATCCCAACGGTTACAATAAAACATCAGCTGAGCAATATAACATGCATATTTATTTAGTATTTAAGCAATATTTAGCTTTTTATGTTTAAGACACTACTGATACCGTGAGAAATTTACATTCTCAGGAAAATAGCCGCTTATCAGTTACTCGTAATCGATCGATAAGGTCAATCAACTATCGATTAATGAATTAATCGAGAATTTGCATCCCTAGTGAGAACATTAGCAGTTGGTTTACAGAAGTTGTCTTTACTTGTGTTTGTTGTTCTTGTTACATTTACACGTTTAACATTATTACATTTAATTTGGCTAGCTTTAGGCATATAAGAGCATATTTAACACCAGAGGCAGCAAAACTATTTATGCACTCCATGGTTTTTGCTCATGTTTTACTGTCACAAACACAACAACTTTAAAATCAACGTGTGTGTGTGTATGCTCTTTACTCATACAAAATAAAGTTAATTAATGTTAGATAACGCTTTAATTTAATGTATTGTTTAAACTATGACATAGCCTGAACAGTTTGCATTGATTTAAACACTTTAAAAGCTTAAAACACAAACCTTTCTCCAGCAGAATCACAACAGATGCAGGAGCGCGGCGCAGCCTTATGACGTCACATCTCCACTCCAAAATAAAAGTCCTGCTCACATGCTACAGCCACAGATGTGTATAGACATTCACATACAAATAATAAATTCCTTTTTTATTCGATATGTCATCTATGTTGTATTCCGTATTAATATTGAAATTTGAAACTTCCACATCATTGCATTCTGTTTTGTATTCACAATTTGTACAGTGTCCCGACTTTTTTGGAATCGGGTTTGTATACCATATAAAATTAATCACATTGTATGCATTCTCTCGAACTGATCATCTGAAATTAAAACAGGGACAGTGAAAAGTTTGCGCCAGCCAATGAGATTGCATTTTCCGCATTAGTTTTTGCTTGTTCTTAAAGTCTGAATAATTCCAAATGAATTAATTTTGACAATAAAATACAACAAAGAATATTGACAATGTAGCACATCATATCTTCATTTGAAAACGTATATTTTTCTCTCCTTTTTGAGTTTCCGTCCACACTGAGATGGCATTTTAAGTCAACGAAAATGTAGTCGAGTCAAACATCTTTTATCGAGTACGCATCGAGAGGTGACTTGTGTGAACTTAAGACAGGCAGGTATCCCAGAATGCATTTCACACTAATCAAAAATATATATATATATATATATATATCCGAATTAAATTAATAATCAAAGCCTTAATCAATATTTATCCTCCTATATTATTATAATGATTTTAATGATTCTTTCCAGTTAAGATTTTGCTTATTCAAGAGAACCACTGATTGTTTCTTGTTTTCTAAAGTGTGTATTTTGTCTCTGAGGAGTGACTGAGGGTCTGGCCTAGGGATGTGTGATGCGTCAACGCTAAACGCTTGAAAGCAACATGTTGTCGTGTGTTTGGAGGTATCACACACTCCTAACATGCCAGGAGTGCAGTAACAGTGCTTACTCACTTAGCCCGGCTTCCAGATATTTATTCCTTATTTAATTTTTATTCATTTTATATTTCCTTTTACTGAAACACTAAAGAATCAAGATGATTATTGCCTGTACCTCTCACTGAGAGAAAGCACGTGTTATCAGTATGTTTTGGGAAACTTTCTGGTCAGAACTGGAGCTTAATCAACTCCAACCTTGGAGAAACTGTATCTGTGTATGTGCGCCAGTATTCTGTGTTACAGATCAGTATTGGAGGTGGATTATGGTCATTCTAGGAGATGAGTGGACTGGCACGTGCTCCTGGGCAAGCTGGCACATGCTCCAGACCTGGAAGGTCACTATGTGCCTAATTCCAGGGTGAAAGCGTCAACAAGTGATTTATGGACACATGCATCTGATTTACTGACAATGTGTGGAAATTTACCATGACTGTTCATTTTCTCTGAGCCAATCAGAATCATTCACCTTGCAGTAATGGCGTGGATAGACCTTGAAAACAGTATAACTGTTGGGACAATTGTATGTATGGTACGACGAGACCGGTAGAGAGGAACTCCTTGTGAGACTTGAAGCTGGCTTCTGCTGATAAAACTGCAAACTATTCTTTAAATTTTTAAATAGTAAATTTTTCTTTAATTAATTGCACTCCTGACTCTTGGTCTTCCTTTTTCACTTCTGGTCTTGGGTCCTAAACTGTTCACCCCTAACAAAAAAGATTGAAAATGTGAAGAAAAAAAAAATTTGAGCCTGTTTGAAAATGTTCTCAAAAGCTTTTCGGAGTTAAGAGATCCAGTCGATCACCAGGCTCATGTACTTTGCTGAAAACAGCCTTTCCTTGGCTAGTCTACGTTTGCCGCTTTATCTGATGTCTCTCTAGTGGTTAAACGAGATATAATTCGTCTTGTGTAGACCTAACGGCGATCTTTGGTCTCAAGTATCTATCATTTGTTCCTGGGCAAATCATTTTGGCTGAGGACAAAGTGAAGTTTCATAACTTTTCATAACTTTTTTTTTGTCATAGCCTACTAGAGCGCGGACGAATTGTTTGCTTTATTTCTTATTGGATAGCTTCCTATACCTTTTACTTATACTTTTATAATGGCTATTATTGATTATTTAAACTGACATTTAACAAAAAAAGTTTGTCATATTTCATTTTATTACAGTGAAGATAATCAGAGTACATATTCACATATATTTCATTTTGTTTTAAATATACATGCAGTGAAGATAATCAATGTATGCTTTGCCTGGACCACATTTGTGTGGCTTTTAATGTTTAAGATTCTTAAAATGAAACCGAAGAGGCAGAGTGGTGTCTTAAAACATATTTAGTTTTATTGTTGCCTAAAATATACATACAGACAATCGTGAGTAGGCAACGTGAGCTGAGTGATGCTATCAAGAATGCTGTTCCATTTGCAGAATTACCGACTGTGTCCTCCCGTCCTCAGAATTTGTTCTGCTTAATCGAACTTGGCAAGTCCAAAGTACCAAGGACACAAGAGTGAAACTCAAGCATTCGGAGTAAAAATACACTATGTTGCCAAAAGTTTTGGGACGCCTGCCTTTACATGCACATGAGCTTTAATGCCATCCCATTCTTAATCCGTAGGGTTTAATATGGAGTCGGCCCACCCTTTGCAGCTCTAACAGCTTCAGCTCTTCTGGAAAGGCTTTCCACAAGGTTTACGAGTGTGTTTATGGGAATTGTTGACCATTCCTCTAGAAGCGCATTTGTGAGGTCAGGCACTGATGTTGGACGAGAAGGACTGGCTCGCAGTCTCCGCTCTAATTCATCCCAAAGGTGTTCTATCGGGATGAGGTCAGGACTCTGTGCAGGCCAGTCAAGTTCCTCCACATCAAACTCGCTCATCCATGTCCTTATGGACCGATGCTTTGTGCTTCAATGATTTGGGGCCCATGTCACAGCTCTCTCCATCTCTCCGCACTGGCTACCACTCGCATCAAGTTCAAGGCATTGATGCTTGCTTACAGATCCACCTCAGGCTCAGCCCCCACATACTTTGACTCGCTCATATGAGTCAACATCCCAACCAGAAGCCTTTGCTCAGCAAAGGAGCGACGGCTCGTGGTATTGCCATAGAGAGTCATGAAATCCCTCTCCAGAACATTTTCATTCACCGTTCCCTGCTGGTGGAACGATCTCCCCACCTCCATCCGTAAGGCAGAATCACTGACAACATTCAAAAGACAGCTGAAAACTCATCTCTTCCGTGAGCACTTATGCTACTCTAAGCGATGTCCAAAGTTTAGTAATTCGAGTACTTTTTGTGATTTTTCCATCTCTTCACGATGGATCGCTTCCTGTATTCCTCAGCTGTAAGTCATTTTGGATATAAAACTCCTCATTTAGTGAAACTTTTCACCTCCACCTTCCACCATAGTTGTTTTTGCTCTGCACAAGAGATGCAAATGGATCGCAAACAGAAAAAAAAAAAAATCATCATCATCTAGTCTTTATCGTTATTATTGTGGTATGTTGCAAAGGATAAGATATCGCCCCTATTCTGAAACTCTTTCCACACTGTTGGCAGGTTTAAAGCTTCTCTCCACTGTGAACTTTCATGTGCCTTTTAAGATGTTGTTTGAGAGCAAAACTCTTTCCACACTGTGGGCAGGTGAACGTCTTCTCTCCAGTGTGAATAATCATGTGGACGGTAAGATGCCCTTTTCGAGCAAAACTCTTTCCACACTGTTGGCAGGTGTAAGGCTTCTCTCCAGTGTGAATACTCATGTGGGCTTCAAGATGCCCTTTTCGAGCAAAACTCTTTCCACACTGTTGGCAGGTGACAGCCTTCTCTCCAGTGTGAACTCTCATGTGGCCTTTAAGATGCCCTCTTCGAGCAAAACTCTTTCCACACTGTTGGCAGGTGACAGCCTTCTCTCCAGTGTGAACTCTCATGTGGCCTTTAAGATGCCCTTTTCGAGTAAAACTCTTTCCACACTGTGGGCAGGTGTAAGGCTTCTCTCCAGTGTGAATTCTCATGTGTTCCTCAATGCTTCCTTTATGAGTGAAACTCTTTCCACACTGTTGGCAGGTGAAAGCCTTCTCTCCAGTGTGAATTCTCATGTGTTCCTCAATGCTTCCTTTATGAGCGAAATTCTTTCCACACTGTGGGCAGGTGTAAGGCTTCTCTCCAGTGTGAATACTCATGTGGACTTGAAGACTCCCTTTTCGAGTGAAACTCTTCCCACACTGTTGGCAGGTGTAAGGCTTCTCTCCAGTGTGAATTCTCATGTGTTTCTCAAGGTTTCCTTTATGAGAGAAACTCTTTCCACACTGTTGGCAGGTAAAAGGCTTCTCTCCAGTGTGAACTCTCATGTGGCCTTCAAGATGTTCTTTTCGAACAAAACTCTTTCCACACTGTTGGCAGGTGAAATCCTTCTCTCCAGTGTGAACTTTAACATGTCTGTTAAGGGTTACTTTATGAGTGAAACTCTTTCCACACTCTTGGCAGGTGCAAGGCTTCTCTCTAATGTGAAAACTTGTGTGTTTTTTATGGTTTTCCTTTTTAATAAAGCTCTTTACACACTTTTGGTGGGTGAACAACTTCTCTTCAGTGCGAATTTTTTTAATCAAAAGCTCTTTCCACACACTTTTGGCAACTAAAAGATGGTGAACAACTTCTCTTCAGTAGTTCTTGAATTTTCCTGTGGACTTTAAGGTGTTGCATCAAAAAAAACTTTTCAGAAAATTAAACTCTTTCCAGGCTTTTGAGGTGTGATTTTCTGTGAGCGTTTTGGAAATGTGGCACAATTTTCAGTCTGTGAGCAACTAAAAGATGTTTCTCCAGTTATGAAATCACGATGTTGCCCATTCGGATCTTTCTCTTCCATGTTATTTAGTTCTTGACTCTCCACTTTCAGTGCCGTCAGATCTAAAAGAGACAAAAACAAGTTAATCCCCAGTTTAATGGCACAAAACAACAGACATCAAGACATTAAAACATTTAAGGCATGTCTTTTTACTTAAGCCCTTCACTGAACCTCTGTCTCCTCCTTTTTTTTTTTTGCGGCTGAGGTTGCGGCCGTCCCCATTGCCAGGTCTGGCAGCCATCAGGAGCCGGCCGTGGAGGAGGGGGTACTATTACAGAGTCAGCCACAATGTCACAGCAACAGAATTGAAAAGCAGGCAAGTATTAGTGATCTTTAAGTTTAGTGGAGACTTGCGGAATGGTAATCATGACTTGGTGAAGACTGTTGTATCTTGCAGGTGATGTAGGACTCTGATAATGAAGGTCAGTAACCAGGCTGACGGACGGAAGACAGGAGACGAGACGGGATGATCACAGGTAGGTTGAGAGGTAAGGAGTCTGTAGTAACAGCGTATACTGAGACGAGACAAGACAATGAGTGAATGGTGACCAGGTGAATAAATAGTGTGAGTCTCTGATGAGGTGCAGGTGCACCGAGCCAGTATTCTGGTTATTGTGAACAAGTGGGCGGGTCTTGGTGAGTCAGTGATGTTTCTTAGCATTTATTTTAAATTTATTGTCAGTATTGCGCTTGCAGATCATGTGGGTACAGTACTTTATACTGTGTGTGTGTGTGTGTGTGTGTGTGTGTGTGTGTGTGTGTGTGTGTGTGTGTGTGTGTGACCACGTCTGTCAGCCACCACTGAAGACCATTTTTGACCCAGGAAATACTGACATTGTTCGGTTCCGGCAACAACAGAGCTTGTGCAGCCGGGCAACTGTGAGATGGCATAGTCGACGGGAAAAACACAGCTCTTCCGTTCCGATTAGAACATCAAATAGGTTCTTCCCACTCAGTGACACACCCACTGAGTATCCTGTTGAAAGTGCCCTAGGCATTGGCGATTCTATTACATGGAGCGTGAAAATAGAGACACCAGCCACCATAGTCACGTTTACCGGGAGCCAGAGCGCCTGACATCAAAGCAAATTTAAATGTGCTGGCTATAAAATTGCTGATCGTAAATTCTCTAAGATTATTGTTTACATCTGCACTAATGATGTTCGACTTCGCCAGTCGAAGATCACCAAAATGAACATTAAAGAGGTGTGTGAACTCGCAAGTACAATGTCAGCTGCTCTGGCCCCCTTACTGTTCGAAGGAGGGATGAGATATTTAGCAGACTATCCTCACTCAATGGCTGCTTGTCTAAGTGGTGTCCACAGAATAACATAGGAGAGTTCTCAGACAATTAAAAAATATTTTTGGGGCAGACCTGACCTGTCATAGAGATTATGTTCATCCATCCTAGAGGTTATGTTAATCCTGCTGCTCTTCTCTCTAGTAATTTCAGACATAGTTTTAGAGCTAAACCTTGACTAACTGGGACCCAGGTCAGGAAGCAGACAGACTGGCTAAACTGACCATCTGTTTCACAGAAGTCAGATAAATCCCAACACGTAAAGACTCTTTCACCTAGATACTATCACATAGAGACTGATGACTCACAGAATTAGTAAATACAAAAAAACTCTCAAACCCGTTTAAGGGTAAAAATGTAATTGATGTTCAACAAATAAAAAAACTATACAATACAGACGATCAAATGATAAAGCTTGGGTTCCCTTTCCCCAAAAGCACTTATTGTTAATGATATGATTACAGATAATAATCTAGATGTGCTGTGTTTGACAGAAACCTGGCTAAAACCTGACGACTACATTACTTTAAATGAGTCCACCCCACAAGATTATTATTATAAACACGAGCCGCGTCTGAAAGGTAAAGGGGGAGGGGTTGCTGTAATTTATAATAATATCAGTATTACTCAGAAGTCTAGTTTCAAATATAATTCTTTTGAAGTTTTGGTGCTTTATGTAGCATTATGTAGTGTAATTGATAAATCCCGTTTGACATTTGTGCTGGCTACTGTATACAGGCCACCAGGGCACAATACAGATTTTATCAAAGAATTTGCTGACTTTCTATCAGAGTTAGTACTGGCTGCAGATAAAGTACTAATTGTTGGTGATTTTAATATCCATGTAGATAATGAAAAAGACGCATTGGGATCAGCATTTAGAGACATTCTAAACTCTACTGGAGTTAGACAACATGTGTCAGGACCTGCTCATCACTCTAATCATACGTTAGACCTAATATTGTCATATGTAATAAATGTTGATGCCAATTCTGCAGAAGAGCGAGGACATCTCAGATAATTCCCTAATATTTTGTATACTTCATTTAGCCAAGGCAGCAAAGCAATCCATGTTATAAATACAGTATAACTACCACTAAAGATTACCACTCATTCCTACCACTAAAGACTGCTTTGTAAATAATCTTCCTGATCAATTTCATCTCCTCAGCATCCAGATAGCTTAGAAGAACTCAATGTTGCAACAGAAACTATTTCTCTTTTCCAGCACTTTAGACACAGTTGCTTCCCTGCACTTGAAGATAGATTGAAGAAAAAAAAACAAAGGTCTTAAAAACTGCTAGATTTGCTTATTTGATACAGTGGCTAAATTAACAAGAAATAAAGCATCTTCTGACGTTTGCACACAGCACAGCTGTAATGACTTTATGAACTTCTTTATGTGCGAGATTGATAATATTAGAGAAAATTATAACTATGTAACTATTATCTTTGTCAATCTTCGTATCTTTCGTATCGAAAACTTTTAAGCTGGCTATTATTAAACCGGATATTTAAAAACAGGGTATCTGCAGGTTTCACCAAGTCAAATTTAAGACTTAAGACCATTATGAATTAAATTTAAGACCTATATCACGCAATAAAAACATGTACAAGGGAAATGCATAATAACAAAATTACTTGCAAAGCTAATTTACAAACCCGATTCCAAAAAAGTTGGGACACTGTACAAATTGTGAATAAAAAGGAATGCAATAATTTACAAATCTCATAAACTTATATTTTATTCACAATAGAATATAGATAACATATCAAATGTTGAAAGTGAGACATTTTGAAATGTCATGCCAAATATTGGCTCATTCTGGATTTCATGAGAGCTACACATTCCAAAAAAGTTGGGACAGGGAGCAATAAGAGGCCGGAAAAGTTAAATGTACATATAAGGAACAGCTGGAGGACCAATCTGCAACTTATTAGGTCAATTGGCAACATGATTGGGGTAAAAGAGCCTCTCAGAGTGGCAGTGTCTCTCAGAAGTCAAGATGGGCAGAGGATCACCAATTCCCCAATGCTGCGGCCAAACATACTGGAGCAATATCAGAAAGGAGTTTTCAGAGAAAAACTGCAAAGAGTTTGAAGTTCTCATCATCTACAGTGCATAATATCATCCAGAGATTCAGAGAATCTGGAACAATCTCTGTGCGTAAGGGTCAAGGCCGGACAACCATACTGGATGCCCGTGATCTCCGGCCCTTAGACGGCACTGCATCACATACAGGAATGCTACTGTAATGGACATCACAACATGGGCTCAGGAATACTTCCAGAAAACATTGTCGGTGAACACAATCCACCGTGCCATTCGCCGCTGCCGGCTAAAACTCTATAGGTCAAAAAAGAAGCCATATCTAAACATGATCCAGAAGCGCAGGCGTTTTCTCTGGGCCAAGGCTCATTTAAAATGGACTGTGGCAAAGTGGAAAACTGTTCTGTGGTCAGACCAATCAAAATTTGAAGTTCTTTTTGGAAAACTGGGACGCCATGTCATCCGGACTAAAGAGGACAAGGACAACCCAAGTTGTTGTCAGCGCTCAGTTCAGAAGCCTGCATCTCTGATGGGATGGGGTTCATGAGTGCGTGTGGCATGGGCAGCTTACACATCTGGAAAGGCACCATCAATGCTGAAAGGGACATCCAAGTTCTAGAACAACATATGCTCCCATCCAGACGTTGTCTCTTTCAGGGAAGACCTTGCATTTTCCAACATGACAATGCCAGACCACACACTGCATCAATTACAACATCATGGCTGCGTAGAAGAAGGATCCGGGGACTGAAATGGCCAGCCTGCAGTCCAGATCTTTCACCCATAGAAAACATTTGGCGCATCATAAAGAGGAAGATGCCACAAAGAAGACCTAACAGGTTTTTTTCTACCACATCTTTTCCTTCCCTTGGCCTCTCTATTAATGTGCTTGGACACAGAGCTCTGTGAACAGCCAGCCTCTTTTGCAATGACCTTTTGTGTCTTGCCCTCCTTGTGCAAGGTGTCAATGGTCGTCTTCTGGACATCTGTCCGGTCAGCAGTCTTCCCCATGATTGTGTAGCCTACAGAACCAGACTGAGAGAGCGTTTAAAGGCCTTTGCAGGTGTTATGAGTTCATTAGCTGATTAGAGTGTGGCTCCAGCTGTCTTCAATATTCAACCTTTCACAATATTCTCATTTTCTGAGATCCTGAATTTGGGATTTTCCTTAGTTGTCAATTATAATCATCAAAATGAAAAGAAATAAACATTTGAAATATATCAGTCTGTGTGTAATGAATGAATATAATATACAAGTTTCACTTTTTGAATGGAATTAGTGAAATAAATCAACTTTTTGATGATATTCTAATTATATGACCAGCACCTGTATGTATTTGATCATTCAAGAGTAATGAGCCTAGAAAGAGCACATTCATTCGATACTCACACGAGCACTGACAGGTGGCAAACACGTGCACAGACTCCGCAGACAGTCTGACACCAGTCCGTGTGTCAGTAGCGAATTGAGTTTGTGGTTTACAATGTTTTTATTAACGTTTTTTAGAGCTATCAGGGATATCAGACTTTTATTTGGTCATTATGCGAGATAACAGGTGAGAAAGATTCACCTTCGATCTCACAATCACGGAGCTGGAAGAACTGGAGAACTGTTAGCTAAAGAATAAAATCCATTTATGTCTGAGAGGAACCATCCAAAAGAGACTTGCGGCTCACGCAAATAACACAAAAGCTGATTGGCTGCAATATAAGATGCATGTTGGTGTCATTTGTAGTTGTAATACAGCAAACTATAGCTGTACTAGCTAAAGAAAGAACTACAACACCCTGAAAGAAACACACACACACACAAACACACACTAAAGCGCTGTGGGAGCATTTCAATAAGGATTAGAGGTAGCATTACATAGACGTTGGAAAATTAAGACTGTTTAAGATTATTTAAAACCTAGAACTCAATATTTAATCAAATTTAAGACCTTTTAAGGCCTTACATTTTGAAACGCAAGACTTTTAAGACTTTTTAAGACCCCGTGGGTACCCTGAAAAAAAACTCAACTTGAACCAACAGAATTAGTCATTCATAGTTATTACAGGCCGAGCTCAAATCTACCCTTCCTGTCAAAAATACTGGAAAAGGCAGTGTCTTCACAATTATGTTCCTTTTTTAGAAAGAAATGGTATCTGTGAGGATTTCCAGTCAGGATTTAGACCGTATCATAGTACTGAGACTGCTCTCATCAGAGTTACAAATGATTTACTCTTATCATCTGATCGTGGTTGTATCTCTCTATTAGTGTTACTCGATCTTAGCGCTGCATTCGATACTATCGACCACAACATTCTTTTGAATAGACTCGAAAATTATGTTGGCATTAGTGGAACTGCATTGGCATGGCTTAAATCATACTTATCTGACCGTTATCAGTTTGTAGCAGTAAATGAAGACCTATCATTTCTATCATTCAAGGTCAGTATGGAGTACCGCAAGGCTCAGTGCTAGGATCGTTGCTTTCTACGCTGTATATGCTACCCTTAGGAGATATAATTCGGAAGCATGGCGATACTCAGCTCAACATTAACGGAATGCATAGCTGATATAAAACAATGGATGACTATTAATGTCTTACAACTTAATTCTGAAAAAAATTCATTTCTAATTATTGAAGAAAAAAAAAAAAAAACACTACACGTAGTAACCTAGAATACTGTCTAACACTCGATGGCTGCTCTGTCAAGTCCTCGTCGTCAGTGAGGAACCTGGGTGTGCTCTTTGATACCAATCTTTCATTTGAAAGCCACGTTTCTAACATCTGTAAAACTGCATTCTACCATCTTAAAAATATATCTAAATTACGGCACATGCTCTCAATGCAAAATGAGTTAGTTCATGAGTTCATGACCTCAAGGCTAGATTACTGTAATGCTTTACTGGGTGGTTGCCCTGCTCGCTTAATAAACAAACTCCAGCTGGTCCAAAACGCAGCAGCTCGAGCTCTTACTAGAACCAGGAAGTATGACCATACTAACCCGGTTCTGTCAACACTGCACTGGCTCCCTATTAAACAATGCATACATTTTAAAATCTTGCTGATTACTTACAAAGCACTAAATGGTTTAGCTCTCCACTACTTGAAGGAGCTGTTAACGTATTATAGTCCTTCAAGTCTATTGCGATCGCAAAAATCCGGCCAATTGATAATCCATAAAATTTCAAAATCAACTACAGACAGTAGATCCATTTGAGTTGAGTGCATGTAAACCAAAGCAGTGGACTGTGTAAAAAAACACAAAGCTGCTTTTAATTGCACTAAAACTTTATTTATTGAAGCTTACCTCATTGCATTTGTTTACATTTTGTTTAAGCTTTGCTAAAACATCTACAAAAACTAAATATTAATAGACACAAAGAGAAGCTGCAATAAAAACAAAATAATTATTTGTACATTTGTATATTTAATTAGTAAATATGTTTGAAGTTGTTCAGACTGGCCACTGGCTAGCCATCGAGCCATCGAAAATTTGGTGTTTTGCCATTTCTGTCCTTGCTGTAGTTCAAACCTTAAAACGCAGCATTCCACGGGAAAAACGTTCAAAAGCCTCCCAAAAGATCTATGAGGGTGGGAGGCTTTTGAAAGTTTTTCCCGTGGAATGCTGCGTTTTAAAGTTTGAACTACAGCAAGGACAGAAATGGCAAAACACCAAATCGATCCACATTCCATGGCTGAAGTGCAGATCTGGGTAAAGAACCAGCCCGCCAGATCAAGGGGCCATCGGTGAAGGAAATTCGAAGTGTCCAGTGCAAAACAATAGTCAACGAGAACAGGCTTGGTCAACTAAATTTTCTTTGGGAAAAAAAAAAAAAAAAAGTTCCAGTGGCCAGTCATGCAGTTAGTGGCACAGAGTTCGTTAACACAGTAGGTCTGGCTGTGCCACCAGCTAAAAAGCATGTTGTGAAGAAAATTTTATGTGTGAGATCATTTTGAAAGGATGAAGGATGACCCTAAAAAGGTAGTCTGCAAACTTTACAGGCAAACATTTGACTACCATTCATTGACATTGAACATGTCTTGTTTAAAGCATGCAAGTAGGCTAGTAGGCATTAGACACTTAACATAGCTGCTCGTTTTAATGTTAATGTGTGCCAATATATTAGGCGCTTATCCAAGTATTTGTGCAGAGTGTGGAAGTTAAATCATACTGACGTTAACGTGTATTTCTCTAGCCCATCCACTAGACTCAATTTCGTGGCCAACGCTGAATCAGCAAATCTTGACATGAAATTCCTTCTTACAGAGAAACGAAAAAGAGAAATTAAGCTTGACATGAGACCAGTCAACCATGGAAGCATCACTGCATGACCATCACTGCACACACTCTGAAGACTGGTGACTACAATTCAGTAAGAGTTGTTTGCCATTCGAATCAACAGTGGAGTTAAAAAAATACGACCGATGACGAGGTTAAGGCTTTATTAAGTTTATTTGTCCAGTGGGCTCTGGAAAGTCGTGTGCAGTCCTATGTCAACGGACTAATCTTCACTGTACTTTAGACCAAGTTGGAAACGCAGAAAAAATTCCTGGGACAAATTGTTCTGGGTACTTTTGGTGGAAGCAGGGCTTAAGGGACAAATTTGAAAAAGTACTTCAGTCTTTTGAGCTAGAACTAATCTTTTCAGTCAGGAATCTTCAGAAATTAAACAAAGAAATTAGCCTGAATGTGAATGTTTTGTTTTAAACGTAGTAATCTGAGTTGGTAATGGACTAAAAGGAATAACACTGAGCTGTTATTTAACATTGGATTGTTAGGTAATCAAGAGCGCAATACACTATTTTGTTGAATGGCCAGACGTGTACAAGCAGTATGAATTCAAAGTAGTAATATGTGCACATCCAGAAACTTCAGGCAGGTGCACGATCGGATAAAGCACTTCACTAAAGAATAAACAAAAATGGGCACACTGCCACTCTCAAAATATGCAACACTTCAACCTGAAGGTCTTCATCAGGCAAACAGCAAGTACAATTTATATCAGCATGATCCATCACACCTGACCTAATTATTCAACTCATTACCAGATCATCCATGTCACGCTGGACTAAAGGAAACCTGAGAGCGAGGACTCAATCGCAGAGAATGGATGAACAAAACAAACATAACAAAACAAAAACCCACGAGGGAGAAAACAATCATAAACTTCAGCATATACCAAAACAGGATCACGGGGAACAGAAGACGCAACACTGAACAACAAACCGACAAGGACTGCAAAACACAAGGATACTATAAAGAGGGACAAATCAGGCAGGTAATGAGGGAAGACAGGTGGGGCAAATAATCACTGATAAGATAACAAGAAGGGTGGGGTCAGACAAAAGACAAGAGCACATGCCCAAAATAACAAAACACCACAAGTGTAACAAGACAGGACAGGCATGTGACAATCCAATACTCACTCATGATAAACAGAAAAGTACAAAATAGTCACCAATAAACATGCACAAGCTACCATGGAAGGCTTGGAAGACCATTTCTTCAATGCTTACAAAAAAAATCTCAAATTTACATCCTTTAGATGGTGTGATGATTGTTAAAGGAACACGCTGACTTTTTGGGACTTTGGCTTTTTCACCGTATATCCCCCAGAGTTAGTCCATACACATAATTTTCATCTCTGTGCATCCCATAACTCTGTCTGACGCACCCACCGCTAGCCTAGCTTAGCACAAAGACTGGAAGTTAATGGCTCCAGCTAGCCTACTGCTCAATAAGTCATGTTTCATGTTGTGATGTGCATAGTTACAGTGTGTACAAATCACAAGGTTACATGAGACACAGCCATCTTATAAACGTACACATACTGGGGACTATATTCTCAGAAGGCGAAGCACTGCTACTTCTGCGGAGTGATTTACTCACAGCACCGGAGAAGCCCCGTGAAACGGACCCACATGGACCATGATTCAAGATTCAAGAGTTTTGTCACATACACAGTTATATACAGAATATACAACCGGCAGTGAAATGTAAACAGGTCCGCTCCATGGACAGTGCAAATTCACAGTTAAAAACACAAGGAGGAAATTATAATAGAAATAGAATAAAAAAGTACTATATGTATATATATATCTGTAGAATTATAAATAATCAAGTCAAGAGAAAAAAAAAAAGGTAAAAAATAAGGATAAAGTGGAATAAAATAATTGAAGTAGACTGTGCAGTGAGTAAACTGTAGACTTATAAATATGTGGTTAACAAATGTATAAAGAGTATAATGTGCAAACAGGTTTATAACAGGTTGTTACACAGTAACAACGAGAACAGAAAGTGCAGTGAAATGTCAGTGTATCGATGTTTATCCTGAAGTGAAGTCACGTGACGTTAAGTTCAGGAGTCTGATGGCCTGGGGGAAGAAGCTCCTCCTGAGTCTCTCAGTTTTGGCCATCAGGCTTCGGAAGCGCTACCAGATGGCAGCAGCGTGAAATGAGGGTTTGCAGGGTGATTAGAGTCCTTGATGATTTTAGTAGCTCTACCTTTGCAGCGTTTGGTGTAGACGTCCTGCAGAGACGCGGAGAGCTGACCCTGAGATACGCTCGGATAAGCGCACGACTCTTTGCAGGGCTTTGCGGTCATGACTGGTGCTGTTCCCATACCACGCTGTGATGCACTGAGTTAAAACACTTTCTATCGCCCCTAAATAGAAAGTTTTCAGGATAGCTGGTGAAACCCTGAATTTCCTCAGCTGGCACAGGTGGTACAGTCTTTGCCTGGCTTTTTTCACCTGTGTCTGAAACGTGTGCTGAAGGATACGGCCATCTCATCGGTAGTACAGACAGGATAAAGCGGATCACCTGCGGCTGCGATAAGTGTTCCGTTATGTTTTTAGATGACTAGCCGACTGTAACAGTGCCATTTGCTAGATCTAATGTAACGTTAGTGACACTCTTACATGAATAGGGTGGTCACTACTGTACTGCAGTTGTTCCCGTGCTCCATGTATCCCCTGTAATGTTAGTATTGTGTTGTCACAAACGCGCTCTGTCACAGTAACAAATGAGCGGTGCTAGAGGTAATTTGGCGTCTTGTCTATCAGCTTCCAAAGTTTGTAACTCCTCGTCTGTGTATTCTGGCTCAAAACGATATAGTTCTGTATTTTGGTTTGATACTAAGTAAAAATCCTCTGACAATTCCTCAAAAGTCAGCCATGATCAACAGTCACATTCTTTACTAGCTACCTAATCACGTTAGTTGTTGTTGACGGAAGTAACAACGGGGCTTCTCAGGTGCTGCGAGCAAATCGCTCCGCAGAAGAAGCAGTGCTTCGCCTTCTGAGAATATAGTCCCCAGTATGTATATGAGATGGCTCACATGACACGTGTACACGCTGTGACTACACACATCACAACATGTAAATAGGAAAATGTTGGCGTCACATTTTGTCACTTATTGAGCAGTAGGCTAGCTGGAGCCATTTACCTCCAGTCTTTATGCTAAGCTAGGCTAGCGGTGGGTGTGTCAGACAGAGTTATGGGATGCACAGTGATGAAAATGGTATGTATGGATCTGGGGGATATATATTTATAAGAAAGTAGATATTGGGGTTAATATCTTCTCATAATGTCAGATCTTCTCAGTTTGAAGGCAGCATTAGTATTTGTCACGTCATGTGATCTCAACATGTCTGTCCACATGAGGTGACCTGCTCCATGTCAAATAAAAGTGCTTTAGTTAGGACACTCTTCACAAACATCACTCATTTCTGTAGAGCTGGACATCTGAATAAGGATCACATGACTGAGTTCAGTTCTGAGAATGAAACCAACCTGTTTGTTCCTCAGTTTCTTCATGTTTGACTCTCAATGTTTCTTCAATCTTCACGTCTTCACTCCCCTCTTCAATAAACGCCATCTTTGTTTGTTCCTCAGTTTCTTCATGTTTCAAACTGAATACATTTTCAATCTTCAGGTCTTCACTCTCCTCTTTAATAAACACCATCTTTGTTTGTTCCTCAGTTTCTTCATGTTTCACTCCCAGTGTTTCTTCAATTTTCAGGTCTTCACGCTCCTCTTTAATAAACGCCATCTTTGTTTGTTCCTCAGTTTCTTCCTGTTTCACTCTCAATGTTTCTTCAATCTTCAGGTCTTCACTCTCCTCTTTAATAAACGCCATCTTTAAGATAAGAATAATCACAGGAATAAAAAACACATCCAAACTAAATCAGTAGTTCAGTCACTGGTAAGAGAGTCCGTCAGAGTGAGAGTTAATGGCCTTAAATGACCTGATTAGACAACAAAAAAACACTAAATACTACAAACTAATAAAAGAACACAGTTTATATAGTAGGTCCATATTTAGGCATTTTATGCTACATTTATTTATTTGTAGAATGCATTTAATAGATTACACTTCCGTGAGAACATTAGCAGTTGGTTTACAGAAGTTGTCTTTACTTGTGTTTGTTGTTCTTGTTACATTTACACGTTTAACATTATTACATTTAATTTGGCTAGCTTTAGGCATATAAGAGCATATTTAACACCAGAGGCAGCAAAACTATTTATGCACTCCATGGTTTTTGCTCATGTTTTACTATCACAAACACAACAACTTTAAAATCAGTTGAATCTCTTTACAAACAGACACTCAAAATATTTCATTTTATTGCATTTTATTTTAAGCATTACAATGTTAAGTTCAATAATCAAACATTCATTTAACAGTTCTTGTTTAAACTATAACATTGCCTGAACAGTTTGCATTGATTTAAACACTTTAAAATCTTAAAACACAAACCTTTCTCCAGCAGAATCACAACAGATGCAGGAGCGCGGCGCAGCCTTATGACGTCACAACACCACTCCAAAATAAAAGTCCTGCTCACATGCTACAGCCACAGATGTGTATAGACATTCACATACAAGTAATAAAACACATATCAGTTGAATTCTTCATATTTAACTGTGTGTTGGTCAATGATGTGCTAAAAATAACCACCAAAGAAAGAGTTTGAACCACAGCTAATATGTGAGATTCTGTAAATGCTAAACACAAATGCTAAACAGAAATCATTTATACAAGGGGACGAGAACTTGTCAATGTAATTTTATGATGAACAGCTTGAAATATTCTGTAACCTTTACGACAGGGGTCGGAAACTAAGTTTAGCATCGGGCCAAAAAAAACAAATTGCCACTAGATGGCGGGCCAGAACATAGTCAAGGGATAATTTAAGAAATTAAAAGTGCTCTAAGCGATGTCATGCGTTTTTCAGGACAAAACATTTTTTGTCACATACAGCAAACATCTCCTCACTATCCGCTAGCTGCCTGTCCCCTGAACACACTGTAAAAAAACAACAAACCGCAACAAAAACAAACTGGTGCAGTCTGGACCACAAAACATAATAAACAGTGCTCCAGCCAATAGCCGACAAGAATGATTTGGTGTAGCCTATAGGTTAGGCACACAAATTCGATTACATAGGGTTATATAGGGTTCTTAGACACGCAGCTCCATCTCAAAGTGTGTATCGAATTGTATTTATCGTTCAATTTATATGTAAAAATGTATTCATCATATGCAAGTAAAAACTGCATATAAATTGAACGTTAAATACGATATGGGCTATAGATTCGTATTTCATGTACGCATTCAACATGTGCCATTAAGTGATGAGCGCTGCGTTTTATTCAAAGTTGAACATTGTTTTTTTTCTTTATTTATGAGATTTATGACAATTTTACAGAAAAGAAAAACAATACAAATAGGAAAGAAAAGGGGGAGTACATAAATATATAAAGTGTGGCTTAACAAGTGGCTTAACATGATAAAAGAAATTCTGACTGAAAACAACTGCTGGGAACGAGATTTAGTCTAGGTCAGACAATAAGACATGTTTCATGACATGTTGCTTAAAAGGGTCCTAAGCTTTGTTAAACTGGTTGGACAAGCCTCTTATAGAGTGTTTAATTTTTTCTAACTTTAAGAAAAAGAGGACATCTCGAATCCACTGTGTTGGAGTTGGAGGCCTCTGGTCCTTCCACCTCCCTTACCTTTGTAAGGTTATATGATTTAGAAGTGATTCCAAAAATAATCAACGGGCAAGGGGAGACCGGTCTACCTAAGAAACCAGAGATGGTCTCAAAAATAGTGGCCCAGAAGCTCCTAAGCTTCGTACAGGACCAAAACATATGTGCATGAGAGGCTGGGGTTAAGCTACAGTGATCACAGGCAGGATCTATATGCTTGGATAGTTTCAACTTTGTCCAGTGTACACGGTGCACAATTTTGCACTGCAGAAGCCCATGTCTTGTGCAGACTGATGACTTGCTTGTGTATCCTGTAATAAATCTGAAATAACCATACCCCACTCATCGTCCCAAAAAGCTTGTATATGAGAAAGGGATGTATAGAGTGGTGTCAAAATGCCTTCAATCTTGGGGGGTTCCTTCAATAAATGATCAAATGGAGAGCTGGGAGGTGGAGCAGGAAAATGAGGAAACATTTTACAGTCAAAATCAGAAATTTGTAGGTAACAGAAAAAATTATTCTAAGGAATATTATACTTCTCACAAATCTGCTGAAATGAACAGAAAGCACCTTCATAGAATAGGTCTTTAATTTCCCTAATGCCATTAGCATGCCAAGATGTAAAATACTTATCAATTATTGAGGGACTAAAGACATGATTAGAATGAATAGGGGATTTAGGGGGCATAGTTTGCCAACCAAAATGACGTCTCAGCTGTTTCCAGATTTTAAGTGTAGATTTTACAAGTAGGTTTTTAGTAAATTTTCTGCAGGGAAAGGACAGAGGAGCATAAACTAAAGCTGCTAGGGAAGAAGGCAAGCATGAGGCAGACTAACTGGCTACCCATGACAGGGCATCAGCCCTGGGATCTTTGTAGAGCCAGTGCAATATAGGGCGAATATTTGAAGCCCAATAATAACGTTGAAAATTAGGCAAAGACATTTCACCCAGTGATTCAGGATATTGTAGAAGAATTTTAGTCATTCTAGCGGGTTTACCATAACATATAAATGAGGTGAGAACACAGTCCAGCCTACAAAAAAATGAGTTGGGAGTAAACACTGGAATGCACTGAAACATAAGTAAACTTAGTCAAAACAAATCAAAACGAATGTGCTGCCTGATAACGGAAGTGAGGTCCAATGCTTTAAATCCTGTTCAACTCGCTCCAGTAAATAGGGGAAGTTCTCAGTAAAAAGTTTAGGAAAAGTATTATGTAACCCTCACAACAGGTTATCCCCCACAAAAGGTCACAGTCAAAACAAGAGTAAACAGTACCTTGACCCCAAAGAGCAGTTTGGGGACAGATGGAATCACTTGTGTCAACAAGCCTTCGACGTAATCATTGAAAGACTCACTTCTGCTCCTGTCCTAGGATTTGCAAATCCAAAGGTCCCGTACATTTTACATACTGATGCCAATACGACCGGGCTCGGAGCAGCCTTGTACCAGAAGCAAGAAGGACAAATGTGGGTGATTGCATTTGCAAGCCGAGGATTGACGAAAAGTGAAACCAAGTACCCAGCTCACAAGCTAGAATTTCTAGCTCTCAAATGGGCAGTTACATCGAAGTTTAGCGATTACCTGTATGGAACGGAATTTGTAGTTGTAACAGATAGCAATCCCTTAACCTACATTCTGACGTCTGCAAAGCTGGATGCCACCAGTTATCGCTGGTTGTCAAGCCTGTCTACCTACAATTTCAAGCTACAATACAGGGCTGGAAGCCAGAACCAGGACGCTGATGGGCTGTCTCGACGTCCACAGGAAGAGCCTTTGGACGATCTGGTGTCTCAAAAAGAGAGGGAGAGGATAAAACAGTTTACCCTTCATCATCTAGATGAAGCAGCAGCTGAAGACTCTATTATTCTGCCAGAAGCCATAAAAGCCATCTGTGAAAGGCATCAGATTAGAGAGTTCCCTAATGGTTGCGGATTGTTAAATCCTTTCTTTGGCCTTGTTGAATCTTTGGCTTTACATGCAGATGTGCTACCTGATGAGTTTGAACAGGAAAAGGAGCATGGTCTCCCTGTTATTCCTCACTTGTCCAATGAAGAGTTGATGAAGCAGCAGAGGATGGATCCAGATCTTAAAATCATAATTGATTGTTTGGAGTTGAAAGAGAAGCCTCCTATCCCAAAGAGCCAGTCCCTTGCTATTGCCTTGTGGATACGAGAGTGGAATCGGCTAGAATTGAAAGATGGAGTGCTCTACAGGAAGAGGCAAGATCAAGGAACCACCCTTTACCAACTAGCCTTACCTTCTGCTTTGAGAGGAACAGTATTGAGGAGTCTCCATGATGACATGGGGCACATGGGCATGGAAAGGACTCTTGACCTTGCCAGGACCAGATTCTTTTGGCCAAAGATGTCATTATCTGTGGAAGAGAAAATTAAGACCTGTGAGAGATGTGTACGTAGGAAAAAGCTCCCAGAGAAAGCTGCCGCTATGGTGAATATCAAGACTACCAGACCATTGGAGTTAGTCTGCATGGACTTCTTGTCCTTAGAGCCAGATAAGAGTAACACCAAAGATATACTGGTCATCACAGACCACTTCACCAAATATGCAGTGGCTATGCCTACCCGAAATCAGAAGGCTCAGACTGTGGCTAAATGCCTATGGGAAAATTTCCTTGTACATTATGGATTTCCGGAGAGATTGCACAGCGATCAAGGGCCAGATTTTGAGTCGCGCCTGATCAAAGAGCTGTCACATTGTGGGCATACGCAAGGTGAGAACTACTCCTTACCATCCGAGAGGAAATCCGGTAGAGAGATTCAACAGAACCCTTCTCCAGATGTTGGGTACTCTTGAAAATAAGAAGAAGTCTTGCTGGAAGGAGTATGTGAAGCCCTTGGTGCATGCTTACAACTGCACTCGAAATGATGTGACAGGATATACTCCCTATGAGCTTATGTTTGGGAGACAGCCCAGGCTGCCAGTTGACTTGGCCTTTGGTCTGCCAGTGAATGGACCTACCAAGTCTCACTCTCAATATGTGAAGGATCTAAAAGAATGTTTGAAGGAAAGCTATGAGATTGCTATCAAGAATGCAGCAAAACTGGCTGAACGTAACAAGCGCAGGTTTGACAAACGTGTGGTGGTTTCTGCTCTCGAAGTAGGAGATAAAGTCCTTGTGCGGAATGTTAAACTAAGAGGGAAGCACAAGCTTGCGGACAAATGGGAGCCAGATGTCTATGTAGTTACCCGGAAAGTTGTTGACATCCCAGTGTATGTAGTCCAGCCAGAGGGAAAGGATGGTCCTATCCGCACTTTGCATCGGGACTTGTTGTTGCCATGTGGATTCCTTCACGTGGATGAATCAGAAGAGTTACCGAAACAGAGTCTGAACCGTAGACCCAGAACAAGAGCTTACCGGGATAATGGGAATACAGAAGGAACAGGATCTGTCGATAAATCTTCTGATTATGAGGATGATCCTGAGTTTTCTTATATGACTGGAGGAGGGTTTGACATTGATACCAAAGTTCTTTCAGGATTAGAATCCAGACAATTAATCAGTGTTGAAAGGACTGTAACTGACTTACCTGATAAAGTGCCTACAGAAGAACCTCCTACAGAATCTGTGGAACACTTACCTGGTCACTCACCTGAGGGAAATTCCTTATCTGTACTGGATCCGGCTGGAGCGACTATGTCTGATGATGAATCTGGAGAAGAAACTGAAACTGTAGAACAAAGACAGAGAGAAGAACCTCAAGTAACATTAAAGGAGTTCTCTGAGCAAGCACTGGAGAAATTGTCCAGCACTTATAAGGAGGAAGGGAGGTTGACTCAAGAAGAGATAAACAATGAAGTGAATTCCCACCAGGATCAGATGGAACAGGATATTCAAGTGGAAGAGAGTTTCGTCCCCAGACATTCCTTAAGGCCAAGAGAACCCCCGAGACGACTCCAATACTCACAGTTAGGGCATCCTCTCAGCCTAGTCATCCAGTCGCTGTTGACAGGCCTTAGTACTGCTTTAACTACCTCTTTGGATGATTCTGAATCTTCAGCCAGTACCGCAAATCCTGATCCTGTTGTGACCAGTCAGCACCGTACATGCAGAGGGACCTGCATATATTCAGGAGGGGAGGGTGTAACCCAGGTCACTAAAGGGTTAAAAATAGAATCTTGAGAAGAAAATGCATCATGCCTTATATGTAGAAAAAAATGTCATTAATACAACTTAAAACGTACTTCAAATAATAAGAGAAATTGATACATAAAAATATTTTTGTTTTATGCTAATTGAAACTGGTTGGTGCGATCTGAGAACCCGTATTGGTTGAACTAGAGGTTAGTCCCGCCCCTTAGAGATCGTTTTGATGGAGAAGTCAAGCGAGTCTGCTTGGGTTGCAGAGATATAATAAGAGATAGAAATAAGAGAGAAAAAACGGCAAAATTGAGCGTGAATCTTTTTGAAAGTGCGTCTTATCAAACACTATTGAGTGTAGATACGTTTGAGTTTGAGAAAGAGAGGATTTACCTGAAGAAGCCTGAATCAACGTTTACAAGAGTTTTTTTTTTCAATGCTTTTCTTCTTATTATTTGGATTATTTCCTCCTTGATGAGTTACATTTTCACATTCAAGATATGTTTAGTGAGTTTTTGAATGTAAGAACGTGTATCTGAGTAATTTACATGTATATATGGAAAGGGTAATGTATTTGCGTTTTACTGGACGATTGTGTTACTGTAATTTGGAGTTACTAAGAGAAAAAAGTGAGTATGTAAAGTGTTAATGTTAAAAACAAACAATGCCAATATTTGTGAAGTTAGTTTCATTCTATTAAGTATGACATGAGGTGCTAGTCTTGCTAACGCTGTACATAGATTCCTAGTGTATCAATCGCACGTGAGTGATTAGCATGCGTGTTCTCTGTGTGTAGGAGAGTAAAAGTGATAACACAGACAGTTTTTGGATTAAAAAACAAAAGGTTATTTGAAATTGAAGTGAGATATAATGACTGTGAAGATGTGATTAATTATTATTTTCTTTTGGCTTTGTTTGCAAGGCCCCCTCTCTCTTTTCTTTATGCATATGTGAGTGCATGTTCCTTCTGCTGTCGATCCTGAGCTCCAGCGATTGAGATTGCCGGTGTGGAATTGTCCTTGCCTGTTGCTGTGTGCACGTTGCTTGGACTGGCGAGCCATTCCCATCCGTTTCGTACCTGGTGATGTGATTTCAACAGTGTGAAATATAGATTGGTAGGACAGAACAGTTTTTTTTTCCTATTATTTTTATTGGACCGAACAAATTTTTTTCCCTTCCATTTTTTTATTGAGATAACGTTACTGATTTTTTTTTTTTTTGGACTGAATTGTTTTTTTTTTCTTCCTTTTTTTTCACCATCAACCGTGTGCAACCACTCTTCAATAATTTTTTTTTTCCACATTATTTTGCTTCCTTGGATCTGAACTGAGACATTGGATCTGAATTGAGACACTGAAATTGATTTGAGACATTGATTTTGAATTGAGACATTCAATGTTAAATTAAGACACTGTTTTTTTTTTTTTTTGTTTATTATTTGACATTCCATTTGAACACTACTGTTTAATTATTTTATTTTTTTGTAAATATGTATTTTTTGTCGCTGTTCTTTTATCTTTCATTTCAACAGTCATTAAGAAAAAGTCCTAGAAAACAAGAACTGTACAAAATTAAAATTTTCTTGTTAATATCTCATTTTGATGTCTGAGTAGTCATTCCCTTCTTGCTCTTGCTGTGCATCAGTTTTTTTTCTTCCTCCAGAGAGTTGAACTTAGTCTTCTGTGACTGGTCCAAAAGTGATTTAACTACCCCCGCAGTAACGTGCTAAGGGTTACAATTAGCTACTCGTATATCATGGTATGTAAATGAGTGGGAAACCTTAAATGGAAAGGAAGAGAAAGAACTCCCGGGCAGCATTGTTAATAGGAAACTTTTCACTTTTCTGTAAGTTCAGTTTATAGCCTGAGAGCCTTCCATACATATCAAAAATACTGAGGATATGGGGCAAAGCTTTAGATGGGTCAGAAATATATAAAAGCAAGTCATCTGCATAGAACTTTATGCTCTTGCCCTCCTCTGATTATACCAGCTATTCTTGTGTTTTGGTGCAAGGCTATGGCCAAAGGCTCTACTGCAACTGCAAACAAAAGGGGTGAGAGGGGACGACCCTGTCTTGTGCCTCGATTAACCTGGAAATATGCCAAGATATAAAACTCGCTCCAAAAACAAACATTTGAAGAGTGTGGAATAAGTATTCCCATTTTCTAATTGTGAAGCAAGAATTTTGGCTAAAATTTTTACATCAACATTTAAAAGAGACATTGGGCAATATGAGCTACACATTTGGGGATCTTTGTCTTTTTTCAGAATCAAGGAAATTGAAGCTTCTCGCAGAGTTTGGGGAATGCAGGTAAGATCAAATGATTCATTGTACATATTTAGTAAAAGAGGAGCTAATTGTTTAGAAAATTTCTTTAAAAATTCAGGCGGAAAACCATCTGGACCTGGGCTCTTAACACTTCGCATTAATGAAATGGCATTGCGAACCTCATCTAATGAAAAAGGGTGTCTAGGAATTGCACAGCATTGGTACTGATGCGGGGTAATGAAAGATCTTTGAAAACATTTTGAAAGTCCTCATAATCAGAAGTTTGTTCAGAAGAATATAGTAACCGATAAAATTCCAAAAATGTATTATTGATTTCGTAATAATCTGACAATAAAGTATTGTGTACTTTAATACTTGTCTAAGCTGATGGGCTAAGAGCCTATCTGCCTTCTCTCCGTACTCATAAAAAGCATGCCTTGATTTAGTCAGCATATCCTCAGTAGAGAGAGCGTTGAAATCACTTTATAGAAGAACACATTCTTTAAGTATGTTGGGAGAAGGACTATTTACACTATTTATTTGTAGGTGCCGTCTTGGGTGTACTCCCCGACTTGGGAGGGGCAATGGGGGTATGTGGCGAGGTAGACGAGCGAGAGACATCGTCTCGACATCTCGAGTCCTCTCATGAGGGAGCTCGAAGGCATATAAGGACGTGCAACACCAGTGAAGGACGGGACCAGGCCTGGATTTTATGTTGTGTTTTATTTATGTTTTATGTATGTGCGTGGCAGTCGTCCGTGAGGGGCTGTCTGCGGTTTACTTTCATTTTGTTTGTTTATTTGGATTAAAGTTTTTTAAATGTTCACCGGTTCCCGCCTCCTTCTGCCTTATTCTACGAACTTTGTTACAGACATATAGCCACAACATGAAAAAAAAATCTGAAAAACAACAAACCCGTAACAACAACATCAGGTGAACAAACAAATTAAATAGACAGACCATAGTATAGGTGTCTATCCAGTTAACACTCAAAGAAAAAGCCATTAGTGGCCAAATGGTTGAAATAAAACCTTTAAGTAGACTACAGTCTATCGAGAGAGAGAGAGAGAGATAATAATAATAATAATAATAATTAAATAAATAGAAAGAAAAAAATACACCTAGTCATGACAAAGTGTGATCATTTCAGATCATCAAAGAGATAAGGTACTTTGCAAAATTATGTGGAAGACAATGTCCTCAAAAGACGGCAGACAACAGTGCCAGAATCCAGAACATATAAAGAGTTTCAAGCTACGCTGGTGAGTTTGCTGCTCTGCTTGAATCAAGTGTCTGAGTGTTTTTTACATATTGAATCGCTTTCTGATGATCTGTAAAAAGTCGCTCTTTGTTACCTGGCAGAGTGATCCGAAATCAGGCAGGGTGACGAAAGCCGAATCGAGCTCCCTGTACATTCTGTAAATATTTGCGCACCTCACCGAACACTGCTCTTTCAGACGGTTGCCTTCTCCCTCACTGATTCCAATCAGCCTGATGTTATTTCTTCTTGATCTGCTTTCAAGATCCTCACATTAAGGACAGAGCATTAACCTTGGTCTGAAGTTTGACCATGGTAGTTTTGAGGCAGACGAGAGCGTCACTTGCGGCCGTTGCAGAGTCCTCAACGGCTCTCAGCCGCTCCTCCTGTGAGTTTAGCGATTGCTGTATTTGTACAGTCGACGTCAACTCTTCTTTGACACCGTTGATGTCTGATTGTAGACCATTAATGGCACTTTCAATCTTAACACAAATGTCATTTTTCATGGATTCGAGCGACTGTTTGAACATTTCAGCTGTGAGTGATTCCCCCTCATGAGTACCTCTCAAGTCAGTCGAACTAGCCGTGTTAGCCCGTGTCTCTTTGCCGCCTCGTTTGCTGCCATAATACACACAGTATACAATAACTTTGTGCCAGTGTGTGTTCAAAAATCATACCACAGTGAAAAAATAGATGAAATAATCTTCTAGATTTTTTTTTGTTGAAGTTTCACCTGCAAGGAGCCCACTAAAAATGTGTCCGCATCGCATTTGTGCAACAGCGCCCCCTCAGTTGAATATTCTTAATCTCTCTGTGACTGGTAAAAACATTGAGCACTGTGCGTGAAATAGACACTCAGGTCCTCATTGCGCTCATGGTGTTCTAAAACGTGGTGCTCCCATTTAAAACAATTGGATTTAGACCCCTGTTCCTGTGGTCGAATCACACCGAGTACCACCCCCAAGTCCCTAGTTCCTGGGGAAATTCCTGCGGTGTAAACGCGGCTTACACTTGCATGCTGTTGCCCCTTCTATTGCTCTCCTCATTTGTAATTCACTTTGGATAATAGCGTATGCTAAATGATTAAATGTAAATCTCTCCCCCTCACCAGCGTCATAGTGGAGGAAACCTAGCTTGCCCACTAAGCCGTTGAGATTGAATAGGCCTAAAATGACTGATTCTGTGGCAACTTTTCTCAGATTTTGTGGCAATATTTGCGCCATTTCTTGTGTAGTTTTTCAGTGAGAATTTACATTACTTTTCTGGGCTCTGTAATTTCAGCAATGGTTATCAGGCCCTCTATGAGGTCTGGGGCAAATGCTCCCCCTTTTGAAAATGTTGTGTATTTTATAGGTATCACTGTTGTATATATTATGTATCAGACACAACAGGATTTTGAGGAGTGTTTATGTTTATCTCTCAATCATCATTAGGCCTATATCACTGAGTTGTTTTTGCCACCCCCCCAATAAAAAAGATAAATATTTAATCATAAAACTAGGTATTTAAATATCATCTTACCAAGATATATTATTATGATATTAGGATATTAGCAGGTGAATATATGTTGTGATATTACATCTACACAGCCGCTCAATATTTGAAACAATAGGCATGCAAACAGACAGACGTTGCCACTGAGTGTCATATTTACATGCCAAAGGGAAAGAAAAGCACCAAGGCAAACGTCAAATAGATGAAGGATGCAAACAGAAGTGGCCATGGACAAATAAGAATGAGCATGTCAGGGTGCAAATCAAATCACCTTTATTTATATAGCGCTTTTAACAAGTCCAATTGTTTCAAAGCAGCTTCACATTGTTAAAAGTAAAATAATGCAACAGAATTTGTACAGCCGTTCTGGTGAAACGGTGATGTTATCCAGCTAATTTCAGTATCATATAGCATCAATGCGGGCAGATCGGTAATATAGAAGAAATTTAGGTGTCCCCAACTGAGCAAGCCAAAAGCCAGAGGCAACGGTGGCAAGGAACCAAAACTCCTTCAGGGTCAGAATGGAGAAAAAAACCTTGGGAGAAACCAGGCTCAGTCGGGGTGCCAGTTCTCCTCTGGCCGACGAACAAACAGTGTATGATTATAATTCTGGCAACATAGCAGGTCTTAATTCATATTAGGCAAATAGATATTTGTTAGATTATTCGAGAGATTGGAGTCAATCCACGCCGAAGACGGGTTTAATGAGGATGTCGTGTCGATGCAGCATTTACGGGGGGAGTTTATTTGACATGTTCTCTGCAGACACTTCAGGGATGCGTTGGTCATGTCCAAGCGCTGGTCCACCATCTGATCTGGATACGGCCTGGATCTGGCTGACTGCAGTAAACCTCGGTATAAACAGAGAGACTAACATTAGCGTAGATGCCATTCTTCTTATGATGTAACGAGTACATCAGGTGTTATGGGAAGTGTTCCCGGTTCCGGCTGACCTAGTTAATGCAGCCTAACAATCATTTACTGATTTGAGTAATAGAAATTGATAAAGTTTTATGTGTAAGCCATAGTAAAGAGATGCGTTTTTAGTCTAGATTTAAACTGACAGAGTGTGTCTGCTTCCCGAACAATGCTAGGAAGACTGTTCCAAAGTTTAGGCGCTAAATAGGAAAAGGATCGACCGCCTGCAGTTGATTTTGATATTCTAGGTATTATCAACTGGCCAGAGTTTTGAGACCGCAATAGACGTGATGGAGTATAATGCGTTAAGAGTTCGCTCAAATACTGGGAGCTAAACCATTTAGTGCTTTGTAAGTAATAAGCAAGATTTTAAAATTTATTCGATGTTTAATAGGAGCCAATGAAGTGTTGACAGAACCGGGCTAATATGGTCATACTTCCTTGTTCTAGTAAGAGCTCGAGCTGCTGCGTTTTGGACCAGCTGGAGTTTGTTTATTAAGTGAGCAGGGCAACCACCCAGTAAAGCATTACAGTAATCTAGCCTTGAGGTCATGAACGCATGAATTAACTGTTCAGCATTTTGCATCGAAAGGATGTGCCGTAATTTAGATATATTTTTAAGATGGTAGAATGCAGTTTTACAGATGTTAGAAACGTGGCTTTCAAATGAAAGATTGGTATCAAAGAGCACACCCAGGTTCCTCACTGACGACGAGGACTTGACAGAGCAGCCATCGAGTGTTAGACAGTATTCTAGGTTACTACTTGTGGAGCTTTTTTGTCCAATAATTAAAAATTCAGTTTTTCTGAATTAAGTTGCAGGAAATTACTAGACATCCAATGTTTTATATCAGCTATGCATTCCGTTAATCTTGTGAATTGGTAAATTTCATCAGGGCGTGAAGAAATATAGAGCTGAGTATCGTCAGCATAACAGTGAAAACTAATGCCATGCTTCCTAATGATATCTCCCAGTGGTAGCATGTACAGGGTGAAGAGCAACGGTCCTAGCACCGAGCCCTGCGGTACTCCATACTGAACTTGTGATCAGTGTGACATCTCTTCATTTACTGCTACAAACTGATAACGGTCAGATAAGTATGATTTAAGCCATGCCAATGCAGTTCCACTAATGCCAACATAATTTTCGAGTCTATTCAAAAGAATGTTGTGGTCGATAGTATCGAATGCAGCGCTAAGATCGAGTAACACTAATAGAGAAATACAACCACGATCGGATGATAAGAGTAAATCATTTGTAACTCTGATGAGAGCAGTCTCAGTACTATGATACGGTCTAAATCCTGACTGGAAATCCTCACAGATACCATTTCTTTCTAAAAAGGAACATAATTGTGAAGACACTGCCTTTTCCAGTATTTTTGACAGGAAGGGTAGATTTGAGATCGGCCTATAATTGACTAATTCTGTAGGATCAAGTTGAGGTTTTTAATAAGTGGTTTGATAATAGCCAACTTAAACGTTTTCGGTACATATCCTAATAACAAAGATGAGTTAATGATATTAAGAAGAGGATCTATGACCTCTGGTAGCATCTCTTTTAATAGCCTAGTCGGTATAGGGTCGAGCATACATGTTGTTGATTTAGATGATTTAACGAGTTTAGCCAATTCTTCCTCTCCTATAGCAGTGAATGAATGTAATTTTTTCTCAGTGACACAACAATGCTCTGTCTCATGTGACACTATAGTAGACGGCTGCATGGTTATAATTTTCTTCCTAATATTATCGATCTTACACGTAAAGAAGTTCATTAAGTCATTACTGCTGTGCTGTTTACAACCATCAGAAGTATAAGCTTTATTTTTGGTTAACTTAGCCACTGTATCAAATAAATACCTAGGGTTGTGTTTGTTTTCTTCTAAGAGAGTCGAGAAATAAGCAGATCTAGCAGTTTTACGGCCTTTCTGTATGCGATCATGCTCTCTTTCCATGAATTACGAAAAATCTCTAATTTGTTTTCTTCCAGCTGCGCTCCATTTTTCTGGCTACTGTTTTAAGGGCCGGGTGTGCTCATTGTACCACGGCGTTGGACTATTTTCTTTAATCTTCTTTAAGCGCGGGAGCAACTGTGTCTAAAGTGCTGGAAAAAAAGAGAGTCAATAGTTTCTGTTGCAAAATCGAGTTCCTCTAGGCTATCTGGGATGCTGAGGAGATGAAACTGATGAGGAAGATTATTTAAAAGCAATTTTTAGTGGCGGCAGTGATAGTTCTGCCATATTTGAAGCGAGGGGACGGCTTTGCAGCCTTAGCTAAATTAAGTATACATGATCCTAGGTAATGATCTGAGATGTCGTCGCTCTGCTGCAGAATTTCAACGGTATCAACATTTATTCCATGTGACAATATTAGGTCTAACGTATGATTAAGGCGATGAGTGGGTCCTGACACATGTTGCCTTACTCCAATAGAGTTTAGAATGTCTCTAAATGCTAATCCCAATGCGTCTTTTTCATTATCTACATGGATATTAAAATCACCAACAATTAGTACTTTATCTGCAGCCAGTACTAACTCGGATAGAAAGTCAGCAAATTCTTTGATAAAGTCTGTATTGTGCCCTGGTGGCCTGTATACAGTAACCAACACAAATGTCAAACGGGATTTATCAATTACACTACATAATGCTACATAAAGCACCAAAACTTCAAAAGAATTATATTTGAAACTAGACTTCTGAGTAATACTGAAGATATTATTATAAATTACAGCAACCCCTCCCCTTTACCTTTCAGACGCGGCTCGTGTTTATAACAATAATCTTGGGGGGTGGACTCATTTAAAGTAATGTAGTCGTCAGGTTTTAGCCAGGTTTCTGTCAAACACAGCAAATCTAGATTATTATCTGTAATTATATCATTAACAATAAGTGCTTTTGGGGAAAGGGATCGAATATTCAGCAACCCGAGCTTTATCATTTGATCATCTGTATTATATCTGTTGTTTATTCGTTTGACATCAATTACGTTTTACTGTTGAATGGTCTTGATGTTTTTTTGTATTTACTAATTCGGGAACAGACACAGTCTCTATGTGATAATATCTAGGTGAAAGAGTCTCTATGTGTTGGGATTTATCTGACTTCTGTAACGGGAGACAGCTAGCAGACGGTTGGGTAAGCCAGTCCGTCTGCTTCCTGACCTGGGCCCCAGTTAGTCAAGGTTTAGCTTTAAGACTATATGCCAAATTACTAGAGAGAAGAGCAGCACCACTGCAAGAAGGATGGATGCCGTCCCTCTTCAAAAGGTCAGGTCTGCCCCAAAAGCTTTTCCAATTGTCTATGAACCCTATGTTATTTTGCGGACACCACTTAGACAACCAGCCATTGAGTGATGATAGTCTGCTAAGTATCTCATCTAAGTATCTTCTCCGTCAGCCTGGGTGCAGTGTTGTGGAGTTTCACCTGTTCAGACGATAATCTGATAAAGACATGACATGGCCAAATATACACTCACCTAAAGGATTATTAGGAACACCTGTTCAATTTCTCATTAATGCAATTATCTAATCAACCAATCACATGGCAGTTGCTTCAATGCATTTAGGGGTGTGGTCCTGGTCAAGACAATCTCCTGAACTCCAAACTGAATGTCAGAATGGGAAAGAAAGGTGATTTAACAATTTTGAGCGTGGCATGGTTGTTGGTGCCAGACGGGCCGGTCTGAGTATTTCACAATCTGCTCAGTTACTGGGATTTTCACGCACAACCATTTCTAGGGTTTACAAAGAATGGTGTGAAAAGGGAAAAACATCCAGTATGCGGCAGTCCTGTGGGCGAAAATACCTTGATGATGCCAGAGGTCAGAGGAGAATGGGCCAACTGATTCAAGCTGATAGAAGAGCAACCTTGACTGAAATAACCACTCGTTACAACCAAGGTATGCAGCAAAGCATTTGTGAAGCCTCAACACGCACAACCTTGAGGCAGATGGGCTACAACAGCAGAAGACCCCACCGGGTACCACTCATCTCCACTACAAATAGGAAAAAGAGGCTACAATTTGCATGAGCTCACCAAAATTGGACAGTTGAAGACTGGAAAAATGTTGCCTGGTCTGATGAGTCTCGATTTCTGTTGAGACATTCAGATGGTAGAGTCAGAATTTGGCGTAAACAGAATGAGAACATGGATCCATCATGCCTTGTTACCACTGTGCAGGCTGGTGGTGGTGGTGTAATGGTGTGGGGGCTTCGTGCCCTGGATGTGCATCCCACAAATCTCCAACTGCAAGATGCTATCCTATCAATATGGGCCAACATTTCTAAAGAATGCTTTCAGCACCTTGTTGAATCAATGCCATGTAGAATTAAGGCAGTTCTGAAGGCAAAAGGGGGTCAAACACAGTATTAGTATGGTGTTCCTAATAATCCTTTAGGTGAGTGTATAACAAAGGCTTCTCTCCAGTGTGACTGCTCATGTGGGCTTTTAGGTGTCCGTTTAGAAACTTTTCCACACTTCTTGAATGAACTCTCAAGTGGTAATTAAGATTTCCTTTATGTTTGAAACTATTTCCACACTGACCACGTTCATGTGATATCTAATGTTTATTTCTGTTGTGAGGTAGGAATGGGCGATATGAACTTAAATATTTTCTGATTGCGATAACGATATCAATGACTTCTTCAGAGCCTCAGAAATACAAACATTGATCTAAAGTAAAATGTCATCAAATAGGCTCCTATAAAATACCATATATAATTAATCACATTTTATGTATTCTCTCAAACTGAAATGGTAGCTCTGCTACCCTTTCTTAAATACCCAGACAAGAACAAAAGGGTTGTAAATATTTGCACCTAGTTTGGGGGAGAGGATCAGATATCTTAGAAGAGACCACTCAACAGGGAGAACAGAATTCTCATAAGTTTCAATCTTTCTCATCCTACCAGTGACTACAGTGAAGCTGAAATCATTTTACCAATCACAAGACCTTTAAAAGACACCAAACATGAAAGGGATAACACAATAGATTCACAAGATACATTCTCTGTGGTATATTTGCATTAATCAGGGGTAAGGGAGGGGAGGAGGGCAGGGTCCTACAGTCTTTCTGTGAGATCTTCTCTCCAGATTATTGAGTTTTATTGCAGGGTGGATTTCAGCTTTTGTCTTAGCAGTAAAACCGCTCCTTACAATATACATACAGATAATTGTGAGTAGCCAGAGTGAGCTGAGTGACGCTATCAAGAATACTGTTCCATTTGCAGAATTACTGGACTGTGTCCTCCCGTCCTCGAGAGTTCGTTCTGCTGAATCAAACTTGGTGAGTTCAAATTACTATGGACGTAAGAGTGAAACTCTAAAGCATTCATAGTAAAAATACACTATATTGCCAAAAGTTTTGGGACGCCTGCCTAGGAGTGTGTTTATGGGAATTGTTGACCATTCTTCTAGAAGCGCATTTGTGAGGTCAGGCACTGATGTCGGATGAGAAGGCCTGGCTTGCAGTCTCCGCTCTAATTCATCCCAAAGGTGTTTTAGCGGTTTGAGGTCAGGACTCTGTGCAGGCCAGTCAAGTTCCTCCACACCAAACTCGCTCATCCATGTCTTTATGGACCTTGCTTTGTGCACTGGAGCGCAGTCATGTTGGAGCAGGAAGTGGTCATTACCTCTTGGCAGGTGACAGCCTTCTCTCCAGTGTGAACTCTCATGTGGCCTTTAAGATGCCGTTTTCGAGTGAAACTCTTTCCACACTGTTGGCAGGTGTAAGGCTTCTCTCCAGTGTGAATTCTAATGTGTTCCTCAAGGGTTCCTTTTCGAATGAAACTCTTTCCACACTGTGGGCAGGTGTAAGGCTTCTCTCCAGTGTGAATTCTCATGTGTTCCTCAAAGTTTCCTTTATGATTGAAACTCTTTCCACACTGTTGGCAGGTATAAGGCTTCTCTCCAGTGTGAACCCTTGTGTGTTCTTCAAGGGTTCTTTTTCGAGTGAAACACTTCCCACACTGTTGGCAGGTGTAAGGCTTCTCTCCAGTGTGAACTCTCATGTGTAGCTCAAGGTTTCCTTTTTGAGTGAAACTCATTCCACACTGTGGGCAGGTGTAAGGCTTCTCTCCAGTGTGAACTCTCATGTGTTGCTCAAAGCTTCTTTTATGATTGAAACTCTTTCCACACTGTTGGCAGGTGAAAGGCTTCCCTCCAGTGTGAACTCTCATGTGTCCTTTAAGACTCCCTTTATGATTGAAACTCTTTCCACACTGTTGGCAGGTGTAAGGCTTCTCTCCAGTGTGAATTCTCATATGGACTTTAAGATTCCATGTTTGAGTGAAGCTCTTTCCACACCGTGGGCAGGTGAAAGGTTTCTCTCCAGTGTGAACTCTCATGTGTTGCTCAAAGCTTCTTTTATGATTGAAACTCTTTCCACACTGTTGGCAGGTGAAAGGCTTCTCTCCAGTGTGACTACTTATGTGGATGTTGAGAACCTTTATTTGAGTGAAACTCTTTCCACACTGTTGGCAGGTGAAAGGCTTCTCTCCAGTGTAACTACTTATGTGGACGTTGAGAACCTTTATTTCAGTGAAACTCTTTCCACACTCTTGGCAGGTGTAAGGCTTCTCTCCAGTGTGAATTTTCCTGTGGACTTTAAGGTGTCGTTTTTTAATTAAACTCTTTCCAGGCTTTCGAGTGATTTTTTGTGAGGAAATCCTTTCAGTCTGTGAGCAACTAAAAGATTTTTCTCCAGTTATGAAATCATGATGTTGCCCATTCGGATCTTTCTCTTCCATGTTATTTAGTTCTTGACTCTCCACTTTCAGTGCCGTCAGATCTAAAAGAGACAAAAACAAGTTAACCCCAGTTTAAGTTTACAAGCTTCAATGCACTGTAAACCTTCATCTGCAAAGCAGAAAATTTCAAGTTCCTACGGGCTTGAAGATAACATTCACACACATTTGTTGCCTCCTCAAATTAGCTCTCACATTTCTACTCTAAGTCCTACGTTGTATGATGCTGTACAGAAGCAAAATAACATTACTGCTCAACTGCTTCAACAGCAAACTTTAATTTCTCTTCCACCTCGAAGAATATTGGAGTTTGATGGAGTATATTGGAGTTCCATTGCAGTATGGCTCTTTTGTTAAAGCTTTTGAACAAGCCACTGAAAAGAAAACAGGTGACAAGTAAAAATGTCTTTACTTGAGCAATATACAAGAGGACAGTTGAAGTTGAAGTTTATTTGTCATTACACATGTACAAGTACAGTATAACGAAATGAAGTTTGGAGCAAGCCTCCGGGCCGCAGCCGATTATTCAGGCGCCGCCACACGCTCTCCAGAAATACAAGAATGCAGTTTAGCAAGCATTACATAGCAAAACACAACAAAACATAAACATAAACATGACACAGTACACATGGTCACGTGATGGGATTTTTTGTATGGAGTGGGAGAGGAGATAGATAAAGACAGGCAGACGGTTGTAGTGGGGGTGGGATCTGGGTAGGTTTGTGTATGGTGCGAGTTAGTCCGTTCAGCTGATCAAGGATATGCTTGAGCAAAGAATCTGCTCGAAGAACATTTTGGTAGTGAAATTAAAGTAACATCAGCATATATGGAGAAGGTCATGAACTGGCCTGTGATAAAGTGTGAAGATGTGTTCCTAAAAGCTGTTGTAATGTAGTGGCAGATTTAAAGCATATGGATGAAATGAATGTTCCATCTAACCTTCGGCTCATTGTGATGAAGTTGTCTTACAAGTTTCGAGAAAAGTGGAGGGCTGCTGCAGCAACAGGGCCATGTTTTCTGATTTGGTGAGATTTATTGAGCAGTAAACAATAGTTTATTTAGCATATGTGCGCCTGTGAGGTTATAATGTGTTATAATTCCATGAGTAATAACCTTTGATCCGAGTGACGTATTAAGGTGACCTTGGTCTCTTTTTTAATCGGGAGAATCTGCTGTAAATAAGGATGTGTCATTTTCAGCGATCGGAGCATGTTTCATGAAGTTACAAGTGTAAACGCCACTTTAGCACTACAATAGTTTATTTAGCTTATGTGCTCCTGTCAGGTTATAATGTGTTATAAATTTATGTGGAAATATCTTATGATCTGAATGACGGATTATGGTGTCCTTTGTCTTTTTAATCGTGATAGTCATTTTTAACGATCAGATCATGTTTCATCAAGTTATTAGCATAAATGCCAAGTCTAAGCAACTGTTATTTTTGTACTCAGCTCATGTGCGTCTGTGCTGTTTTTTGTGTTATACTTCAACGAGAAAAATCATTAGATGTAAAAGACCTATTATGGTGACTTTGGGCTCTTTTTAATCGTGAGAATCTGCTGTAAATAATGATGTGTATAATAAACATTTTCCACGTTTCATGAAGTTATGAGTGAAAAACGTCACATGAATTCCGCATCAGTATATTATGTACTTATGGGTCTTGCAGAAAACTTACAAAAAACTCGCTCAAGTTTAGTCAAAAAACATGGGCGGTACACTTCGGCTTAAGGGGTTAATGCGATTATGGTTACTACAATGAGCTTAATAGCATTTGTTTGATCGAAATATTGCGTTTACATGAGATAAAGTTTAATCGCAATATTGTCAAAATCCTATTATCGCATTATGAGGGAGCATTTGGGCAAAAATGTTAGGCTAATTAAAAATATGGCTCAGTAGTTATAACACCAAAGTAGTTATAACACCAAAATCTGACTAAAGACCGTGCAAACCACAATATCCACTGAAAAAGGAAGCTATCGATGGTATTACACCAGTGTTTGAGTCACTAAAATCAGCTGGCATTATTTTGGCCTTGTGATAATTTGCCTGTACGTACGGCAATTATCCCAGTTCAAAAGATAAGAGAGGCTGGCCAGCACACTGAGTGGCGTTTTGTATAAGACAAGCAGTCCACGTGCAAGCCCAAAATCCCAAACCCTTATACAATTTTGTCACAAGTGCAGAGTGATGCAGACCTGCGATCAGTGAGCACAAAGAAAGTGAATATCAGAGCAAATACTCAGGGAAGATTCAGGTAGGACACTAAACTAAATTAAAAACAATAAGTGAAATTGCAAAAGAGTGATTACAAATACAGATGGGGCAATTTTATTTCTATTGTGCATTTCATTTAGTTTATATCTCTTTCCTGTTCTTGTTAATTGCTATGATTAAGAAAGGGAATGTGCTGATACTCCCAGTGCACTTACATACACTCACCTAAAGGATTATTAGGAACACCTGTTCAATGTCTCAATGCAATTATCTAATCAACCAATCACATGGCAGTTGCTTCAATGCATTTAGGGGTGTGGTCCTGGTCAAGACAGTCTCCTGAACTCCAAACTGAATGTCTGAATGGGAAAGAAAGGTGATTTAAGCAAATTTGAGCGTGGCATGGTTGTTGGTGCCAGACGGGCCGGTCTGAGTATTTCACAATCTGCTCAGTTACTGGGATTTTCACGCACAACCATTTCTAGGGTTTACGAAGAATGGTGTGAAAAGGGAAAAACATCCAGTATGCGGCAGTCCTGTGGGCGAAAATGCCTTGTTGATGCTAGAGGTCAGAGGAGAATGGGCCGACTGATTCAAGCTGATAGAAGAGCAACCTTGACTGAAATAACCACTCGTTACAACCGAAGTATGCAGCAAAGCATTTGTGAAGCCACAACACGCACAACCTTGAGGTGGATGGGCTACAACAGCAGAAGACCCCACCGGGTACCACTCATCTCCACTACAAATGGGAAAAAGAGGCTACAATTTGCACAAGCTCACCAAACTTGGACAGTTGAAGACTGGAAAAATGTTGCCGGGTCTGATGAGTCTCGATTTCTGTTGAGACATTCAGATGGTAGAGTCAGAATTTGGTGTAAACAGAATGAGAACATGGATCCATCATGCCTTGTTACCACTGTGCAGGCTGGTGGTGGTGGTGTAATGGTGTGGGGGATGTTTTCTTGGCACACTTTAGGCCCCTTAGTGCCAATTGGGCATCGTTTAAATGCCACGGCCTACCTGAGCATTGCTTCTGACCATGTCCATCCCTTTATGACCACCATGTACCCATTCTCTGATGGCTACTTCCAGCAGGATAATGCACCATGTCACAAAGCCTGAATCATTTCAAATTGGTTTCTTGAACATGACAATGAGTTCACTGTACTAAAATGGCCCCACAGTCACCAGATCTCAACCCAATAGAGCATCTTTGGGATGTGGTGGAACGGGAGCTTCGTGCCCTGGATGTGCATCCCACAAATCTCCATCAACTGCAAGATGCTATCCTATCAATATGGGCCAACATTTCTAAAGAATGCTTTCAGCACCTTGTTGAATCAATGCCACGTAGAATTAAGGCAGTTCTGAAGGCGAAAGGGGGTCAAACACAGTATTAGTATGGTGTTCCTAATAATCCTGACAGGTGAGTGTATTTCACACTGGTAAGCGCCGTCTCGGGTGTACCCCCTGGCCTGCGAGGGGCGATTGGGGTATGTGGCGAGGTTGTCGAGCGAGAGACGTGGGAGGAGCGAGCAAGACCGGTGCGTGATTGAGAATGAGCGTCACCTGTGAGGCACCTCTCATGAGGGAGCTCAGAGGCATATAAGGACGAGCGACACCAGTGAAGGACGAGAGAGGACAAGTCCTGGATTTTATGTTGTGTTTTGTTTGTTTTATTATGTGTGTGTGTGTGGCAGTGAGGGGCTTTTACTTTCAGTTTTTTTATTTATTAAATTCTTTAAACGTTCACCGGTTCCCACCTCCTTCCATCACTGTACTTTGAACATTGCTACACATTTTATTTGTACAGAGAGTCTGGCCACTTTCCATTGACAAGTGTTCACTTCCTTGAAGGCGGGAACTCTGTTGAAGTTTAAAACTATTGGATCTGCCCAGAGCCACTGTTGATCTGCCATAACCAATCGCTAACACATCTCAAACTAGCGCACAACATCAACATCATCGTTCTCAGCCATTCCCTCTGCTCGCTGATTGGACCAGTTAAAATTTGACCAGAGAAAACCAGAGAATATACTGCAATCCCAGACGGAGTAGCGAAGGATGAATGATGAATAATGAAAATTGAGCAGAAGTATGTAGGAGGGTGGAGCCAGGCTAGTTAATATCTTCTCATAATGTCAGATCTTCTCAGTTTGAAGGCAGCATTAGTATTTGTCACGTCATGTGATCTCAACATGTCTGTCCACATGAGGTCGACCTGCTCCATGTCAAATTGCTTTAAATAAGAATGAAACTAACCTGTTTGTTCCTCAGTTTCTTCATGTTTCACTCCCAGTGTTTCTTCAATTTTCAGGTCTTCACGCTCCTCTTTAATAAACACCATCTTTGTTTGTTCCTCAGTTTCTTCATGTTTCACTCTCAATGTTTCTTCCATCTTCAGGTCTTCACTCTCCTCTTTAATAAACGCCATCTTTAAGATGAGAATAATGACAGGAATAAAAAACACATCCAAACTAAATCAGTAGTTCAGTCACTGGTAAGAGAGTCCGTCAGAGTGAGAGTTAATGGCCTTAAATGACCTGATTAGACAACAAAAAAACACTAAATACTACAAACTAATAAAAGAACACAGTTTATATAGTAGGTCCATATTTAGGCATTTTATGCTACATTTATTTATTTGTAGAATGCATTTAATAGATTACACTTCCGTGAGAACATTAGCAGTTGGTTTACAGAAGTTGTCTTTACTTGTGTTTGTTGTTCTTGTTACATTTACACGTTTAACATTATTACATTTAATTTGGCTAACTTTAGGCATATAAGAGCATATTTAACACCAGAGGCAGCAAAACTATTTATGCACTCCATGGTTTTTGCTCATGTTTTACTATCCACATCTCCCTTTATGCCGGTTTATGATGCAGAAAGAAAATAATGGCAGAACAACGGGAGCAGTTACTAGAGGAGACTGTGTTGAACAGTTTAGATGGACAACATTTGGCCGATCAGTCTTTTCAGTTAGAGCCATTCATTACTGGGACACTCCAGCAACTGAAGAGGGATAGTACAAATTACTCAACATTTAAATAGAAACTAAAGAAATGGCTAAAAGCTAATCAAACTCGTAATCGTGTCAATTATATCATTTTGTTATGTTTCTGCCATTATTATCTCTAGGAGTGCTACTGTGTTAGTGATTTGGTACTATACTGCTTTGATACCAATTCTTTGTGTACGATACGTTTTATTATTTGTGGATAATAGTGAATTTTCATTTAACGGTTCTTGTTTAAACTATAGCATTGATTTGAACACTTTAAAAGCTTAAAACACAAACCTTTCTCCAGCAGAATCACAACAGATGCAGGAGCGCGGCGCAGCCTTATGACGTCACATCTCCACTCCAAAATAAAAGTCCTGCTCACATGCTACAGCCACAGATGTGTATAGACATTCACATACAAGTAATAAAACACATATCAGTTGAATTCTTCATATTTAACTGTGTGTTGGTCAATGATGTGCTAAAAATAACCACCAAAGAAAGAGTTTGAACCACAGCTAATATGTGAGATTCTGTAAATGCTAAACACAAATGTTTGTGTGCAAAAATCATTTATACAAGGGGACGAGAACTTTTATTTGTTTATACATATTTTTGAAGAGTTTAATCAAAAACAATAAATGTTTGTCAATATAATAGTATAATATAGGGCCACAGACTCAACAAACAAATATGCAACAATCAATAGTTAACATTTTGCAATGTAATCAATAGTGCTAAATGAATTGTGTTTGTCCTCTGATTTACAAACCCGATTCCAAAAAAGTTGGGACACTGTACAAATTGTGAATAAAAACAGAATTCAATGATGTGGAAGTTTCAAATTTCAATATTTTATTCAGAATACAACATAGATGACATATCAAATGTTTAAACTGAGAAAATGTATAATTTTAAGGGAAAAATAAGTTGATTTTAAATTTCATGGCATCAACACATCTCAAAAAAGTTGGGCCAAGGCCATGTTTCCCACTGTGTGGCATCCCCTCTTCTTTTTCTAACAGTCTGCAAACGTCTGGGGACTGAGGAGACAAGTTGCTCAAGTTTAGGAATAGGAATTTTGTCCCATTCTTGTCTAATACAGGCTTCTAGTTGCTCAACTGTCTTAGGTCTTCTTTGTGGCATCTTCCTCTTTATGATGCTCAAATGTTTTCTATGGGTGAAAGATGGCATCTGTCATTGTCATGTTGGAAAATGCAAGGTCTTCCCTGAAAGAGACGACGTCTGGATGGGAGCATATGTTGTTCTAGAACTTGGATGTCCCTTTCAGCATTGATGGTGCCTTTCCAGATGTGTAAGCTGCCCATGCCACACGCACTCATGAACCCCATCCCATCAGAGATGCAGGCTTCTGAACTGAGCGCTGACAACAACTTGGGTTGTCCTTGTCCTCTTTAGTCCGGGTGACATGGCGTCCCAGTTTTCCAAAAAGAGCTTCAGATTTTGATTGGTCTGACCACAGAACAGTTTTCCACTTTGCCACAGTCCATTTTAAATGAGCCTTGGCCCAGAGAAAACGCCTGCGCTTCTGGATCATGTTTAGATATGGCTTCTTTTTTGACCTATAGCGTTTTAGCCGGCAGCGGCGAATGGCATGGTGGATTGTGTTCATGACAATGTTTTCTGGAAGTATTCCTGAGCCCATGTTGTGATTTCCATTACAGTAGCATTCCTGTATGTGATGCAGTGCCGTCTAAGGGCCGGAGATCACGGGCATCCAGTATGGTTTTCCGGCCTTGATCCTTACACACAGAGATTGTTCCAGATTCTCTGAATCTTTGGATGATATTATGCACTGTAGATGATGAGAACTTCAAACTCTTTGCAGTTTTTCTCTGAGAAACTCCTTTCTGATATTGCTCCAGTATGTTTGGCCGCAGCATTGGGGGAATTGGTGATCCTCTGCCCATCTTGACTTCTGAGAGACACTGCCACTCTGAGAGGCTCTTTTTATACCCAATCATGTTGCCAATTGACCTAATAAGTTGCAGATTGGTCCTCCAGCTGTTCCTTATATGCACATTTAACTTTTCCAGCCTCTTATTGCTCCCTGTCCCAACTTTTTTGGAATGTGTAGCTCTCATGAAATCCAAAATGACATTTCAAAATGTCTCACTTTCAACATTTGATATGTTATCTATATTCTATTGTGAATAAAATATAAGTTTATGAGATTTGTAAATTATTGCATTCCTTTTTTATTCACAATTTCTACAGTGTCCCAACTTTTTTGGAATCAGTCGTCGGGTGATTCAAGTGAGTCGACTCAGTGAATCATTCTGTGTGTAGCGTTTTTAACATATAAAAAGTGTGTAAAATACAAATTAGTATTTTTAATGTCTGTTATATCTGTTTAAGTGATAAAGAAGACCTAAATATATGAGGATGAAATAGTGTTAAGATATGGGTTAAATTCTTTCAAAAAGACACAAAAGACTGGTTTACAAAGAAAATACATTAAAGTTATAACAAAGTAAGCATTGCTTTTAATAGAGTCACAACCAGAGTGACCAAAAATAATGTCTTTAAAAATGACGGATATGCCTTGCTGGATATTTTCATTAATAAAAGCCTCAATATTTTTCCAAAGTTGTTTAGTATAATAACACGACCAACATAAATGATAAACATTTTCTGAAACGTTTAACAGGGTAAAATGTATTTATTATTTTGAAAGACACTTCTTTTACTTTATTAGTGAGAAAGTATTTTTGTTGCAAGGACCAAATCCAGTTTAAATATATAAATAAATGATTCCAATAAGAGATTTCACTGCCGGTTGTATATTCTGTATATAACTGTGTATGTGACAAATAAAACTCTTGAATCTCTTGAATCTTGAGATTGCAGGAGATAAAGAGATGATATTTTCAAGAAAAAGGAATCTAATTTTAAATTTCTATCCCTTTTTCCATAAAAAAACATATTTTACCTATACAGGTTTCTTTTGGTTCAGGAATAGTAATAGTCATAAGAGGAGAGCGATTGCTATTTTTAAGAGCATGCTAATTCCTGATGGCGTCGCTCCCATAACTATGGCACATTCTTTACGGGTAACTGCCAAGTTATATTCGGAAAAAAATTCAGTATAGGACATCACTAAACCTGGAGTAAGCACAACTCTTCCTTTAACAGATAGGTCTCTTTCAAGCCAGCCATTCAGCTTTTTCTTTGTTTTGGCAATAACTGGATTAAAATTTATAGCTAGCACATCTCTTTTTATAATAATCCCCAAAAAGAAGAAGCTATCATTATGAATCATATCGGAGTAATCTAAAATGTCTAATATTAATCTTATATTATTAGATATATGTCTGTTTTGCATAAAGCCAGATTGAGTTTCATCAATAATATAATGTAATACTCCTTTTAATCTTTTGGCCAATGCTAAGGCAATAATTTTGTAGCCATTTATTGGGGGGGGGTTAAGGTGATCAACCCTTGGCATAAAGTAGGTGGAAGAAAAGATTTATGCTTTACTTATAAACATTCAACAAAAAGGGGTTATGCTTTTACTAAATACATGATAAAATTCAGACGTCAAACCATCTGTACCAGGGGATTTATTTGTTTTTAAAGACTTATGGGGTTAAGTTAATTAGTTAATTGGTTTATAGAAGATAATTATTCAAAAAAATCACGAGCATGAGTAATGGAGACCAGCTAGTAGTCTTGTTAGAGCGTCCGACTCTCATGCCAGCGGACCTGAGTTCAAGTCCTGCTTGGAGCGGGTGGTTCGAACAGGAGGGGTTACATTGGTGCCGTGACCCGGACGGGAGTGAGGTTTAGGGGGGTGAGTGTAACGGAGGCCAGCTAGTAGTTGCTGTGAGAGTAAACCTCACTCCTCTGATCACAAGAGACACTCTAGCAACTGACACTAGAGGTTGCAGCCTTTAGCCTCCTTGTTAGAGCACCTGACTCTCATGCCGGCAGACCGGGATTCGAGTCCTGTTTGAAGCGGGCGGTTCAAACAGGAGAGGTTACATTGGTGCCATGACCTGGATGAGAGTGAGGTTTAGGGGGGTGAGTGTAACGGAGGCCAGCTAGTAGTTGCTGTGAGAGTAAACCTCACTCCTCTGATCTCAAGAGACGCCCTAGCGACTGATGCTAGAGGTTGCAGCCTTTAGCCTCCTTGTTAGAGCACCTGACTCTCATGCCGGCAGACTGGGATTCGAATCCTGTTTGAAGCGGGCGGTTCAAACAGGAGGGTTTACATTGGTGCCGTAACCCGGACGGGAGTGAGATTTAGGGGGGTGAGTGTAACGGAGGCCAGCTAGTAGTTGCTGTGCGAGTAAACCTCACTCCTCTGATCTCAAGAGACGCCCTAGCGACTGATGCTAGAGGTTGCAGCCTTTAGCCTCCTTGTTAGAGCACCTGACTCTCATGCCGGCAGACCGGGATTCGAGTCCTGTTTGAAGCGGGCGGTTCAAACAGGAGAGGTTACATTGGTGCCATGACCTGGATGGGAGTAAGGTTTGGGGGGGGTGAGTGTAATGGAGACCAGCTAGTAGTCTCCGTGAAAGTGTCTGACTCTCATGCTGGCGGACCTGAGTTCAAATCCCGCTTGGATCTAGGCGGTTCAAACAGGAGGGTTTACATTGGTGCCATGACCCGGACGGGAGTGAGGTTTAGGGGGGTAAGTGTAACAGAGGCCAGCTAGTAGTCGCTGTGAGAGTAAACTTCACTCCTCTGATCTCAAGAGACGCCCTAGCGACTGACGCTAGAGGATGCAGCCTTTAGCCTCCTTGTTAGAGCATCTGACTCTCATGCCGGCAGACTGGGATTCGAGCCCCACTTGAAGCGGGTGGTTCAAGCAGGAGAGGTTACATTGGTGCCGTGACCCGGATGGGAGTGAGGTTTGGGGTGGTGAGTGTAATGTAGACCAGCTAATAGTCGCTGTGCGAGTAAACCTCACTCTGATCTCAAGAGACGCTCTAGCGACTGATGCTAGGGGTTGCAGCCTTTAACCTTCTTGGTAGAGCGTCCGACTCTCATGCCGGCAGACCAGGGTTCAAGTCCCGCTTGGAGCAGGTGATTCGAACGGGAGGGGTCCCACATGTTGTTTGCAAAATTTTTATGTATATAAATCATTATAGAATTTGGCACAAAAATTGCCAATGACTTTCTGGTCTTCACAGAGAATTCCATCAATCATAAGCTTTCCAATCTGATTATTTTGAATTAGTTGTCTTTCCAATCTAAAAAAGTAGGAAGAGTTTTGCTCACCTTCCTCAATCCATCTTTTGCCTGATCTAACCAATGCTCCCTCAGCTTTTTGTTTATAAAACCCATCTAACGCATTTTGATGAGCAAGCTCAACCTTGTAAATATTGTAAATGTGTAAATGTAAATATTTCATATTTTGCTAATTCCCAATTACAGCAAACAATATTATAAAATTTACTTTTCCCTTTACTTTCTTATAATTAAGCAGTGAAATATTCAGTTTCCAATATGAGGTAGTTCTATGTAAATTAGTAGTATCTGAAAAAGGAATGCATATTGAGATGCATTTGTGATCGGAGCGAGGCGATGGAATAATATCAGAAGATACATTATTTAAATCTCTAGAGATAAGCCATCGATACGAGACTGGTGTGATTATTGTAAATATTTTTTAGAAAAGGTTGAGTTTCTCTAAAGAAAAACATTTAATAAACATGTAAGTACAATTTTGAATTACCAGGTGACTTTGGAGGCCATCTGTCTAAAGGTCTTTTCACACTGGACGCGATTTTGATGCGCAATGGTTTTATTTTTTGATCAGCTGTTGGTGTAATGAGTGCTTCCACACCAAACGCGAATGTGCTGTGTGTAAACAATGTTTATTTTTTCCGCTTCAATGTCGATTTTTTTTAAACTCTCGCGCCAACAGAAAAGGCTTCAACCAATCACATACAAGGAAACAAAGGTCATGAAATGTCCATTTGATGTCACTAGCTATTCAATCAACATTAACCTTTGCCAGGTACTGCATTTTTCACGAGATTAAAGCTGTGTTTGCCCACTGTAGGCTACAGACAATGATAACATAACCTTTTGAGTTAAAACTTGTTGATTTTCTTTCTAAACCTTGTGTCCACGATGTTACACCCGGCTCAACGGTGCAACATAAAGGGAGACGACACAGCGGAATAAATCCAAAGAAAGTATTTATTAAACAAAATAACATAATAGAAATCAGTGAGTTAGTCAGTATGATATGTGCGTGAATGGATGCAACAAATGAAGCAATGACCAGGCCAATGAATAAACAACTAAACATAAGAGCGCTGTAATGGCAAACTGCTCCTAGCCAGGCGCTGAGCAGCTGCCCCGACAACCTCTTGCTCCGTGCTTAAATCAGATCCTGTGACGAGCAACAGGTGCACTCAATTCCCACACCAATCACAAGACCTGCAACGAAAAGAGGAAACAAACACCAACCAACACGACTTAACCCTAACAGCGACTACAGAAAGTGAATGTGTTTCCATCAGTTCGACTGTGGCACTTAAATGTTTACATTGTGACTCAACTGGAAACACAGCTGGAAACAGCTGCTCGATTGGTTCCTGAAGTCTGTGGTTTGTCTTGTCGGATGCGGTGCTGTCTCTGGAGGTGCTCCTCAAATTGTCCCATGGACATTGGAAAGTAAGTGCGGAACCGGCCATGATAAAGATTTAGCTCCTGTACAAGAATAGCATACTCCCCTTCAGACTCTCTGTTCTTTAAGACAGGGTGCACCCAAAACCTTCTTTTCTGTCTTTTAAAGAGAATTGAAAGCTCGTCTTCACTGGATGAGGAAGTGTCCATGTTTTCTCGCTTTTCCGCTTCGCTTTTTCGCTACGTGTCCGGTGTGAAAGGGCATTAAGATTATATCCAAAGCCACATTAAAATCCCCTCCAAAAACAAAAAAATTATTTGGGTATTTAGTTAACAAATTTCGCTTTTTTTTTTGTTGTTGATTAAACCCATAAATATTAACAATAACACGTTACATTTGAAATGTCCAGCACAAGATAAATATAATGCCCACCTGGGTCACTATCAGAGCAATCTTCCCATTAAAACGGTTTCTAAGAATACAAACTCCAGCTGAATTACTTGTTCCATGAGCCATCCATAAATCTGATCCCCACTGAGATCTCCAGAAGTTATAATCCTCTTTGGTTGAGTGACATCCTTGCAGAAAGCAAAAACCTGATTTAAATTGTTTAAGAAACAGAAAAACTGCTTTCCTTTTAGTCAGGTTTCTTAACTCTCTAGTGTTAAAAGAAACTATAGATAGAAAACAAGAAAAGAAGTCTAATATAAAGGTAGATAAAATAGGTCTCAGAAAATGTGAGCTAACACTATGCCAGTGCAAATAATGCGGTTCAATCCCTAGGGCATGATATAAGGGATAATAAAAACAATCCCGTATTTAGTAGTGTATGCAGTCAATATAATGGCCAAACTTTCAAAGTGGCCTTCTTGTTTTGGTTTTATCCGTAAGCAACAAGAGTTTTTTTGATTGAAGAGGCAAAAAAATCTTAATTAAACACTCTTTTTCATTAACAGTACACAGTGAAACAAGATTCATATATATCCAAATCAGCTGCAAATTCCCTATAATCAGGGAATATTTCAATTCCTTCTACAAAGGCCCGATCACCAGTAAGTATGCACGTTTGTTGTCTTGTCTTGCTTTGTCCACTGCCGGCCATAGTTTCTTCCTCCTCTCTTTGTCTGCTGGGGACAGGTCCTCGGATATTTTCAGGTTATTTTTCCTGAGAAAAACAGACTCTTTTGCTGCACGCCACAAGGCATTGCGATAGAAAAGGGAGGCAAAAAAATAATTCCTCTGGTTTTGTTCGGTTGTTTGCGATCAAGTCGGTGTACAGTATCAATGGCATTTGGAAGTTTTTCCTTGTCCTCTGGCAGGAGTTGCTGGCATACATGGATGACCTTTTCCTGAACATCTTCTCTGTCCTTCTCTGGGATTTCATAGATTCCTAAGTTCCACCGTTGCGAATAGCTTTCCAGATGTGCTAGTCTTCTTTCTTGCTCAATGGTAGACTGCACTTTGGACTCCACCGCTCCGTACTTGAGTTTCAGACTGTTAACTGCCTCACTCATGAATTCGATAGCTTCCTTGACACTTGTGATTTGTTTGGAATTTTCATTTATTAACTCCTTTATGGTGGTAATCGTGCGTGTGTTTTCTCCTATCATGTTTTCCAGAGAATCAGACAGAGTGTTTATTAATTGCAAGAGTGCTCTGAGTTGTGAGAGAACATCAGCAATGTCAGAATGCTCAGTTTTCCGTTGTTTGGTGGCAGGAGACTTGCATGGAGTTTCTGGAAGAGCAGGAAATTCCTCCTCGGAGCACATCGATTCACATGTTGCGAGAGCGCCATCTTGAACTGGCCCCTTTTCTAACGTCAGTCGCTAGAGCGCCTCTTGAGATCAGGGGAGTGAGGTTTACACGTACAGCTCTTACTGACCTTGGCCTATGACAGTTACGCTCACCACCTAAACCTCACTCCCATCTGGGTCATGGCACCAAATGTAACTGTTCCTAACTGCCCTGCTCTGAGCGGGACTCGAACCGCGGTCTACGGCATGGGATTCAGGTGCTAACAAGTAGGCTAAAGACTACTTCTGTTTGAGATCAGGGGAGTGAGGTTTACACACACAGCTCTTACTGACTTACGTCTGTTACATTTGCTCGGTCCCCAGCAGAAAGAAAATAATCACTATTACTTAAAAAGTTGTGAAGTTTTAGCAGTCAATGAGCTTCCACTATGCAGTGATCTGGAAACATTTGACAATGAGAAGGATTGCATAGCTTCAGGCCTTTTTGCCAAGTTGTTTAAAAAACAGGCTCCTCACGCCCAGGAGGAAATGGCTCCCAGCAGATCCAAGGTGTAGCCGTGGAGCTGAGGGACTGATGGGAAGTAGTGATGACTGGGTGGCATAAGTGGCTGAGGGTTAAAGAGGAGACTGGAGAAAAACACAGAGACTTGACTAAATAAATACATTCATAATGGCAGTTTGGAGCAGTGGGTGGGCGGGGCAATCGGGTCAGATGAAGACAATACATATTCAGGCTGAATCAAAGGATACAGGCTATTAATTAATTTCTCCAAACGTACAAACATTGTCCATTAAATCCAGCCGGTACTTGCTTCCATTCCCTCGTACTCCCATGGCGATGGACGGGGTCTCCTCAGGCTCTGATGTGATGTCTCAGGTCTCTGGTGCTGTTATCTGGGGGTAGACACTCTCCAGACACATCTCAGGATGGCCTCTCTCCATGTATATCCTTTGATGTCTGGGAGGTCTACTGGGCGGTGGTAGTTTGCCCTGAGACTTTAAAGTCTCGTCATCAAAAGTAGTTTGCAAGTTGAAAAAAAATGAAATTAATAGTCCTAAAAAGCAAGCCCTTTTGGGTGGACAATGCAGCAGTGATCTCCATAATCCTTTATTTGTGGTCAGTTCTTCGGAACAATATGACTATATGAATATATTTAACAGAAGACTTACCAAAACTAAACTCAGTATAGGATTAACCATGAGAACTAAAACACAGGCAGAATATCTACTGAGAAAACACAAAGATGACTGGATAAACACAGGTGTTACAAATGAGGGAAATAATGAGTAAACATAGTAACAAACTAGAACGAATGAGTAACCTAGGAGACAAATCTGGGTGTGGAGTTTGACAGAGTTTGAGAAACAAATCAGCTCTGTCAGGGTTCGAGTCCACATATTTTCACCATGGACAGATAATCAATGTAAAAAATGTATCTATATTCATTTGTGTTTAACAATTATAACTGTGTACATTGAAGTGTCCGTTTATTTACACTTTCTGAACCAGTTCCTGTTTTTGGTTAATTTTAGTTAATTATGTAGATTGAATTTCATATTTAAAAATAGGCATGCTTTAGCAATTACATCGTAGGGGAGTTAATTTAGTTGATTTGCTTTTTCTTAGGTGGCAAGTCAAAAAAGAGAGGCCATGGACCGTCATATATGTCATATTGTCTCTGAATTTTTTTTTAATACCTTCAGGGCATGGGCTTGATGACACATACCAAGTTGTGTAACAATACGTTAATTTGTTCTTAAAAAACAGCATTTTAGGACAAAATTCAAAATAGCTGACGCCCACAATCATTTTATCATTTTTGGGCAAACCATTCAGAAGTTATAAGAAAAAATAGCCATTTTACATATCTTCTGACCAGTAGATGGTGCTGTGACGAAACTCTGCATGTAGCCTCATGTCATGCATGGGGTGACATCTACCAAGTTTGGTCTAAATATGCTAAAGCTTTGCGGAGATATTGCCTCGCATCCAATTTGGCATATTCTTCGTCAAATTGGTTCATGCGTTATTCGAGAGCGGTTAGGTTTATCAAAAAGCTTTTGATAACTTTTGCCAGCATGGTCTGAAGATGATCTGGTTTTGATTTTCATGAAAATCAGACGAACCGTCTAGAAAATTTCATAATGCAAAATGATATAATAATATAGTACAATATACTCATAATAAAGCTGTCTAATCCAATAAGGACAGTTCTGGGTTGAGGAAGCTGTTACATTATTCATCCAAAATCCATTATAAATGTTAATTAGGTTAAAATGATGTTATTGTCCCTGTCTAACAGTCATTTATTGTGTTTGAAAATACAAACGTGTAGCTTGTTGCTTGTTTTAATCCTTCTTAAGTAAATGAACAAAATGCATTATTGTGGCATTTTCCCCCTTATATTTTCCTACTTCTTTGTTCGCTGCTTTGGTGTATGCTTGAATACGTTAATAATAAATCAGGAGCGCAGTCATATACAGTTTCCACTCAGAAATCTAAAACTGTAGGATAGAAAATGTGGTGTTTGTTAAATAAACACTGAAAATAAATGTACGAACTGCGTGTAGCCTCTTTATTTCTTAAGCACTCCAATTTAAGGTGCTTGGCTTCTCTAATACTCTTTTACTCTACCCATACTGTATACTCTTAGGTATTAGCTTCTTGTAAATGTGGTACTACTGCCATCCACAGGACAACAATAGGAATAACAACTGATCACCACAGAAAATAAACACAAGGGCTTTTTTTCTGTCTTTTATTTTGACCAAAAACTCATTTTACATTGTGACCTTCTCAGAGATGTGCAGCAATACCAAAGACCACAGAAGTACAATGCAATTTGTCTCTTTTTTTTTTTTTAAAGAGAATAACACGTAGTTATTGACTACATGCAACTATATACACTAGGGACAAAGTCATCATTGAATTCAGGTATTTCAATCATACTCATTGCCACAGGTTTATAAAATTTAGCACCTTGCCATGCAGTCTGTAAGATCCAAACTCACACTAGCATTAATATCAGCACAAAAACTTCATGGAGTGGGTTTCCATGTGGAGACGTGTTCTCTGGAGTGACCAATCACGCTTCTCTGTCTGACAATCCCATGGACGAGTCTGGGTTTGGCGGTTGCCAGGAGAACGGGACTTGCCTGACTGCATTGTGCCAAGTGTAAAGTTTGGTGGAGGGGGGATTATGGGGTGGGGTTGTTTTTCAGGGGTTGGGTGGGCCAACTCTTAAACATCTGGAGAGTTTAATTCTGAGTAAAGTGAACTTAGACAGCTTAAACAGAGAAAACAAAGGACTGTATTTTTCTTATCATTTCCTTATTTCTCATTTCTTATCAGTCTAACAAAAAGGACACCAAAAGTAAAATATATGCATTTTAGATGTATTTATTGGCAATACACAATGCTTAGATTTTCTTTACTTGCTTGTTTTTTTTATTCATGCAAAATGATTGACTTCATCAATTTAAGTAATATTGCATCATCCCAAAAACACCATTCTGATACAATCTTCTAATGTGATACATATTCAGTTAATTCAATATACCATAAATCAGTTTTAGATGATTTTCACTTTTTTTTCATGTAACAAGGCAAAATCACACAGGTATGTATTATACACCATACGAAGAATGAAGATGACGAGCATTTTTAAGCTAAAGTATTTTAAGTATAATAAAAACGCATGCAGAGCATATTCCCACTGGTTATAGCTGTCGTAGTAATAGTAAAGCTTCACTTGAATGCATAATTCACTGCTTTATGGAACAGGACCACTGGATTATAGGATCCTTCTTTTTGTTGCAGGTTTGTACTGTTTCCAATCCTCTGTAAGCACTTTTCCTGTGGAAACCTGACTGATGGTCTCTCCACTCTTCTTGACGTCCATTAGAGACTGAATGCGACCTTGAAATCCAGGCTTGGCTTCTTGTTTCTCAGACTCAATCATCAGATCAATGTAGTCAGACGTGGACAGAGGATTGGGCTTGAGGGCGATTTCCTGCAGACGCTCCAAAGACATCTGAGATCTTTCAATTAGTTTGGCCACTATATCCTGGACAACCTTAAGCTCCTTTTCAAGCTCTTCAAAGATCTTTTCTTTTGACATGATCTTTCCATGTGCATCCATATATCGCTTTTTTAAATCCTGAGAGGTTTCCTTTCTCTTTTCTTTGACATAATCCCATCTGTATTTCTGATTGAAGTGAATGTCCCAGTCACACTTTCCTGGACAGATCCGACACTTTCCATCTGTCATGGCCCAGCACAGATGTCTTTCACGGTCATTTGCAATTGTGCATGTTTTATGACATGTGAAGTGACAAGTTTGGCAGTTGGATAAGTAGCAGCCAGTGTTGTTTAAAATCTCTTTTGGTATTCAAAATCCTTGTTTGCATCCATTTCCGCCTTGTGTTGCTCCAGAGCAGCGCTTGTCTTCTTGATTTCATCCAGTTTCGTCAGACCGGCATTGATTTGGGGCTGGAGGCCTTCCACAAGCACTTCTAGCTGCTGCCGCTCGTTAAGGACCTCCCGTGTCAGAGACAAGCTCTTGGTTTCCATCTTGTTAAGGAATGTGAAGAATTTCCTCATGCTGGAAAATCCCATCTTCCAGAACATTTTGTCAAAGTCCTCACCATCCTCATCCTCATCCTCTGCTGATGTATTATTGGTAGCAAACACAGCAGAGTTGTTGAACTTGAAGTGAAGCGGCTCTCTAGACTCACTGGTAGCACATTAGCGCCTTAGAGACTTTGATGGCCTCGAAAACAGGAGGTGTGTTCCCATCTGCAAAGGTGACCATCATAACTGGCGTGAGTCGAAGACGTATTTCTGTGTGTGCGTCAGACGGGCAAGTGAAGCCTGTACTACAAAACACACGGCATCAATGCGGTCGATCCCTCCACGGGCTGAGAAGAACTCCTGAATCTGCTTTGTGATCTTCTGGTCATGTGAAATTCCTCTGGTATCACCGAAGCCTGGTGTGTCCACAATGGTCAGAGAATATGGAACCTGGAAACCATCCATGTGATTGATCTGATATGCCGTGATCTCTGAAGTTTGACTTTCAGCCGGGGATTTCTCCTTCCCTTCATCTATCAGCACAAACCGGAAGTCAAATACCCATTTCACTCCCAGAATGTAGTTGATCATGCTGTTGATTAGAGTGGTTTTTCCTGCACCTGTGGCTCCGATCATCATGATGGTCTTATTCTCTTTGGTGATGTTTTTCCCAAACGTGCTTCTTTTGCAGAACCCATCTTTGCTCTGCCATGTTTCATTCAGCTTGAGTTTAAATACGGGGAGGTTTCCATTGCTTCCACCTGCTATTTGTTTGCTCCAGCTTTTCTTTATAATGTGTGCAACACTTGAGCCTTCCATTGTGTTTTCGCTGCTTGTGCTTTCTCTTGACATTTTTTGATTGTTGTTAACAGTATACTGGGAAAGTGTATTTGTCTCTGTTGGTTAAAGGAAACAGGAAATAATTGATTGTACATCAATTGATTAAAAACAGTATACAAAAGAAGCATGTACATATCAATAATTCAATCATTTCTAAGTTGACAGGTAGAGTCTTTCCTATAATAAACAATTAAAATCAAATACATAAGAAAGACTATACTGAAAACACAAGCCCCGTAGTAGTGCAACAAAAGTGAAAGTTAATCAAAAAAAGACTGAACAGGGTTTTCACGGGTCTTTGACCTTCCACAGTTTAAGGCCTTAAAAATGTCTTAAATTAGAGCAGAAAGTCTTAAATTCAATATCATGGCATTAAATTAGGGCCCAATGATTTCTGCGATAAAAATATGGATAAAATTGCAATTTCATAAACATGGAATATACTGTATAATGCAGAATGTCATGGAATTGGTCACATTTTGGATGAAAGGGACATAAAGGGACAGTTCACAGACAAATGTCAATTCTGTCATCATTTTCTTGAGTCTCTTCAGAACATCTGGAATAATCCGCTTGATCCGTATGGATTAGTTTTAGTATCTCTTTATGAACTTTCTGAAGCGTCAGCGTTGCTTAGACTGTCAATGGACTGTGTGTGGACTGTTTGTCCACTCACAGCTCCACCTCTATCATCAAATTTGCTGATGATACTGTTGTCCTGGGCCTCATTTCCAACAACAATGAGACGGCATACTTGGACGAGGTGGAGCATCTAACATCATGGTGCCAGGACAACTGTCTCTCTCTGAATGTTGGCAAGACCAAAGAAATGATTGTGGACTTCAGGAAGAGACAGCAACGGACATACTCCCCTCTCATGATCAGTGGGTCACCAGTAGAGAGAGTGAGCAGCTTCAAGTACCTGGGAGTAAACATCTCCGAGGACCTGACCTGGACTGCTCACATTCAGACACAGGTGAAAAAAGCCAGGCAAAGACTGTACCACCTGCGCCAGCTGAGGAAATTCAGGGTTTCACCAGCTATCCTGAAAACTTTCTATTTAGGGGCGATAGAAAGTGTTTTAACTCAGTGCATCACAGCGTGGTATGGGAACAGCACCAGTCATGACTGCAAAGCCCTGCAAAGAGTCATGCGCTTATCCGAGCGTATCTCAGGGTCAGCTCTCCCGTCTCTGCAGGACGTCTACACCAAACGCTGCAAAGGTAGAGCTACCAAGATCATCAAGGACTCTAATCACCCTGCAAACCCTCATTTCACGCTGCTGCCATCTGGTAAGCGCTTCCGAAGCCTGATGGCCAAAACTGAGAGACTCAGGAGGAGCTTCTTCCCCCAGGCCATCAGACTCAGACTCAGTCACTTAACGTCACGTGACTTCACGTCAGGATAAACATCGATACACTGACATTGCACTGCACTTTCTGTTCTCGTTGTTACTGTGTAACAACCTGTTATAAACCTGTTTGCACATTATACTCTTTGTACATTTGTTAACCACATATTTATAAGTCTACAGTTTACTCACTGCACAGTCTACTTCAATTATTTTATTCCACTTCTTTATTTTTATTTTTTACTTTTTTCTTCTACTTGACTTGATTATTTATAACTCTACAGATTATATATATATATATATAGTACTTTTTATTCTATTTCTATTATAATTTCCTCCTTGTGTTTTTAACTGTGAATTTGCACTGTCCATGGAGCGGACCTGTTTACAGAGGGTTAACTAGAGCGTGTTCACAGCGTGCACGTGTGCTAAAGCTAATCACATGTAAAAATGCTAACGAGCTGATATTTAAGTGTCAGTGTGTTCAATAAGTGTTGAAATGCTGAGTTAATGTGTTCTTTAAAGTACATAATGTGACTGTTTATGAGAAGTTTGAACTGAAGATTGATTATTGTTTCTGCCTTGTGTTTTTACAAGGCTGGGTTTTTTTGAGAGATCGAGATATTCTTGAGAGTGTTCCTGTTCTGTTCCAGACACGAGATGCAAGCGTATATACATGGCGAGCCACCCACGGATCTGATCTGCCTGTTGAACTGTGTTAGAGCTCATCAAAACTGGTAGGAGAACTTCCTCTTTGTTGTTTTCCGACAATTAGGACCAGGACTTTTTTTTTCTTCATTTTTTTTTTTATCTGAATCTTCAACAAAAGACATTGACTTTGAACTGAATCACTCGAAAAGAATCAAAATTTTCCAATCTGAATCACTCGATTCATGGACTCACTGAATCTTGAGAATTTGATTCACCTCCACTGAGTTTGAGAGAAAAAGTGATGTTTGAAAAGTGAAATTCAGCACCACATTCTGTACACTGAGACAAATGAAGTGCTTGCACACATTCAAGTTGAGCACAAATTTTGAGGATATTTTCTTTTAGTTTTGTGCTGTTTTCCTCTCTCAGTAGACCCATCTTCCGTCTGATCCATTGGCCCACTTCGAACATTGTAAAAGTGTGACACGTCTGACCCGTTACACGCTGCAAACGACACACATGACTAAGAATCAATAGTTCACAAACATTTAAAGGGGTCATTTGAATAAATCCAGCTGTTTCTGTCTTAACCTTTGCGCACGGCCTATGGCAGTGTTTCACAACCCTTCTCTGGCCACGGCGCAGTTTTGAGAAGTAAAAAAAGTCCCACGGACACCTCCAAGTGTGTGTTTAACCTTTATTCTCCTCAAAGTTATGCTGCAAAGTCACATGAAAGACGGGAAAATGTCTGACATCACACGTATCAGGTATTTTTATATTCACTGTATAAGAAAACCGGTCTTGCTGAGACTTCTGATGCTGAGTTTATATCGATCATGATTTTTGGAAGAATATTCTAATATATGACCCTGGAGCACAGAACCAATCTCACGGGCATATCTGCGGCAATAGCCAACAATACATCGTCTGGGTCAACATTATCCATTTTCCTCTATGCCAAATATCATTAGTACCTTTCCTACCGTAAATGTATCAGACATGTATTGTTAGTAGTAATATGCCTTGCTAAGGACTTCATCTGGACAACTTGAAAGGAGATTTCTTTGCGATTCCAGATTTACAAATATTGTAAATATATTATAAAAATATATATATTATAAAGCTTTTCCAGTCAAATATCACGAATCGAGTCTTCTGTAAATATATTTGTGTTTTAGAAGGAAATAGACTTACTGTCAGTCCGGTTTGCTCTTGAATCTGCAGCTGCAGAAAGACTTCACTGGTTTTATAGTGTCCCCATGAAGTAAAAAACACTTTCACTTTTCTTGACTTTTTTTTTCCAAGCACCAGCAATGTCACATCTATTAGTAAGTCCAAACGGACGAGATTATTAAACGACATCACAATTCAAATGAAAATATGACTGTGCAAAAGATGATGGTTCATTTAAGAAATCTACAAAAACGGCAACTAGGTGCAGTTTGAAGGCCTGAATCTGTTTGTGTGATTGCATTCATTAACAGACGCTTATTCATAATTTAGGGACTTTTTTTTTGTAGTTATAAAATTCAAAATCCCCCCCCCCCCCCAACGTAATCGTTGTTGATGATATGTTGTTTGACTCTGGGTACAGTTCAAAACAGTTTAAACATCACGCACTGTGCACAATTACATTTTTTTTAAGATGCAACATAATACTTTTATACAATTATAGATACAGTTCTATTTTAAAAGACAATTTCACAAGTTTACAATATTTTTTAGAGGAGGCATAGCACTGAATATGAATAAATGATGAATATAATAAAAATAAAAAATTATGTTGATTAACATCATAGTTATATGTATGGAGGCATTTTGCAAAAGTGAATTTGCTTAACTTGATCAAGTCACCTTTATTTATACAGCGCTTTTACACTGCCGATTGTTTCAGAGCAGCTTCACAGTGTTAACAGGAAAATAATGCAACAGAATCTGATTCGGGTGTACAGCCACTCTGGAGAAACGGTCATGTTATCCAGCTAATTTCGGTTATCATATAGTGTCAATGCGGGCAGATCGGTAATATAGATGAAGTGGCATAATGGAGAAAAATAAACCTTGGGAGAAACCAGGCTCAGTCTGGGTACCGGTTCTGTCAGTGAGGCAATTATTAGATAGGAATATTCGAAAGATTGGAGTCGTCACGCCGGAGACGGGTTTAATGAGGATGTCGTGTCGATGTGGCATTTACGGGGGGAGTTTATTTGACACGCTCTCTCCAGACACTTCAGGGATGCGTTGGTCATGTCCAGGCACTGGTCCACCATCTGATCTGGATACGGCCTGGATCCGGCTGACTGCAGTAAACCTCGGGATAAACAGAGAGACTGACATTAGCGTAGATGCCATTCTTCTTATGATGTAACGAGTACATCAGGTGTTATGGGAAGTGTTCCCGGTTCCGGCTGACCTAGTTGATGCAGCCTAACAATCATTTACTGATTTGAATAATAGAGATTGATAATGTTTTATGTGTAAGCCATAGTAAAGAGATGTGTTTTTAGTCTAGATTTAAACTGACAGAGTGTGTCTGCTTCCCGAACAATGCTAGGAAAACTGTTCCAGAGTTTAGGCACTAAATAGGAAAAGGATCGACCGCCTGCAGTTGATTTTGATATTCTAGGGATTATCAACTGGCCAGAGTTTTGAGACCGCAATAGACGTGATGGAGTATAATGCGTTAAGAGCTCGCTCAAGTACTGGGGAGCTAAACCATTTAGTGCTTTGTAAGTAATAAGCAAGATTTTAACATTTATACTATGTTTAATAGGGAGCCAGTGCAGTGTTGACAGAACCGGGCTAATATGGTCATACTTCCTGGTTCTAGTAAGAGCTCGAGCTGCTGCGTTTTGGACCAGCTGGAGTTTGTTTATTAAGCGAGCAGGGCAACCACCCAGTAGAGCATTACAGTAATCTAGCCTTGAGCTCATGAACTCATGAACTAACTAATTTTGCATTGAAAGAATGTGCCGTAATTTAGATATATTTTTAAGATGGTAGAATGCAGTTCTTACAGATGTCAGACACTCAACAGTGAGTTTGGATTCAAAAAGATGATCAAAACAACGATCGAGTCCATCAACACTCCCAAAGCTTGCACAGTCCTGTAACTCTTTGTGGCTTCGACATTTCATTCCGTCATCAGTCGCTGCCCAAGAACTGTTCCAATGCAAAGTTCACATCTAGCCAAATACAGTTCAAATTCCCAGATGTGTCCCCTTTTATCCAGGAGGCATCAAGAGGTGACTTGTGTGAACTTAAGATATCCCAGAATGCACCAACCAAATATAGTTTAAAGAGTTTTTCAGGTGAGAAAGTAGTCGTTTAAAGCTCAAATCTGTGGTTGTGAGATCCAGTCGATCACCAGGCTCATGTACTTCGCTGAAAACAGCCTTTCCTCTGCTAGTCCTTCTGACATCTGCCGCTGGCTCTGATGTCTCTGTAGTGGTTGAACACCAGATATAATTCGCCTTGTGTAGACCTAACGGGCGATCTTTGGGTCTCATGGGCAAAGTTGAGCTTCATAACTTCATATATATATTTATATTTAGTGCTGACTTTGTGCATTGGACTGAACTGTTTGCTTTATTTATTACTTGTAAAAGCTTTTACACTTATAGCTATTATTGTTCATTAAAACTGACGTGTAACAACAAGAGACAGGATGGTGTTTTATGTCTTATATAATTTTATTATAGATACATATACAGTGGTGGCAACACATCTGGGAGTCGTCCAGAAACATTCTTCTAACTATTGCCGGAACTCCCTGCGAAGGGAGGAATCTGCTGGAACATTGAAAATGACGGACAAAGACCGGACCTCAACCCCATCAAGCACATTTGGGGCGAGATGGCAAATAAACAGGACAGATCTATTGTACATTCAAAGGAAAGCCTTTGATGGCATGGGATGACATTAGTGTTGAAGTTCTCAGAGGAAATATATTGACACTATGCAAGAGAGATGTGCTGCCAAAGCTGGACATACCAAAGCTAAAAGTGGATGGAAACGGACTCACTTCAGAGCAACCATCAAAGGTCAATGTTTTGAGCTCTGTCAGGTGTTCTAATGATGTTGGCCACCACTGTACATGCAGCGAAAATAATCTGAGTATATGCATGTAGTGCCACGGCCGGCTCGCAAGCCGCGACAAAGGAGACAACCCGTCGGATAATGTGCAAAAGGAATAACATTTATTAAAGTAAGAATAATAAAATAAGAGCAACAACTGGAAAGAGCACGAGGAGAGAGCGCGCCCCTCACAACCGAAGGGACTCTTTAGTAACTCTTGTACTGTAACTCTTCAGTCATCGTGATGTCACTCGCCCTAACTCTGTCCTGCGAAACAGAAAAGAGCAACCACAACCAAAAATAAAGCAAAAACACACACAATATGACCCATAATGGGTTCATAACACTATACATGCAGTGAAGATAATCAAGTATGCACTATACAGTGAGGATAACTGGCGTAGCCAAGCCGAGGGGAGGGACATTATCAAGTAAGCTGCCGTTTCATTGTCATTTCATCCTCGGGAGTTTTTCCTTCCATCCTTTGGGAGTTTGTTTCGTTTGCACTCCTGAGTCGAACTTGCATTGCACAAGTTTTCTTTTCCTGTAAATTCATGGCTTTATATTTTCACTTTCACTTTAATGTTCCAGTAAATGCTTACAAATGCTGACCCTGTACTCCAGCACGCACTCTCCTTTATCTAACCACTTCTCAAGATTCAAGAGTTTTATTTGTCACATACACAGTTATATACAGAATATACAACCGGCAGTGAAATGTAAACAGGTCCGCTCCATGGACAGTGCAAATTCACAGTTAAAAACACAAGGGGGAAATTATAATAGAAATAGAATAAAAAAGTACTATATATATATATATCTGTAGAGTTATAAATAATCAAGTCAAGTAGAAGAAAAAATAAATAAAGAAGTGGAATAAAATAAGTGAGGTAGACTGTGCAGTGAGTAAACTGTAGACTTATAAATATGTGGTTAACAAATGTATAAAGAGTATAATGTGCAAACAGGTTTATAACAGGTTGTTACACAGTAACAACGAGAACAGAAAGTGCAGTGCAATGTCAGTGTATCGATGCTTATCCTGAAGTGAAGTCACGTGATGTTAAGTGACTGAGTTCAGGAGTCTGATGGCCTGGGGGAAGAAGCTCCTCCTGAGTCTCTCAGTTTTGGCCATCAGGCTTCGGAAGCGCTTACCAGATGGCAGCAGCGTGAAATGAGGGTTTGCAGGGTGATTAGAGTCCTTGATGATCTTGGTAGCTCTACCTTTGCAGCGTTTGGTGTAGACGTCCTGCAGAGACGGGAGAGCTGACCCTGAGATACGCGGATAAGCGCACGACTCTTTGCAGGGCTTTGCGGTCATGACTGGTGCTGTTCCCATACCACGCTGTGATGCACTGAGTTAAAACACTTTCTATCGCCCCTAAATAGAAAGTTTTCAGGATAGCTGGTGAAACCCTGAATTTCCTCAGCTGGCGCAGGTGGTACAGTCTTTGCCTGGCTTTTTTCACCTGTGTCTGAATGTGAGCAGTCCAGGTCAGGTCCTCGGAGATGTTTACTCCCAGGTACTTGAAGCTGCTCACTCTCTCTACTGGTGACCCGCTGATCATGAGGGGGGAGTATGTCCGTTGCTGTCTCTTCCTGAAGTCCACAATCATTTCTTTGGTCTTGCCAACATTCAGAGAGAGACAGTTGTCCTGGCACCATGATGTTAGATGCTCCACCTCGTCCAAGTATGCCGTCTCATTGTTGTTGGAAATGAGGCCCAGGACAACAGTATCATCAGCAAATTTGATGATATTTTTCTCTATTAACAATGAATGAGGTTTGACGAATGAAGTGAATGAGGTTTCAATTTCACTTTTATTATATGTATTTATCAAACTTTAAAACTTATGTTACATACCCTATAACCTCTGGACATCTTAAATAGTAACCGTATTGTTGACATTTTCATTAGTTTTATCCAACAGCCTCAATGTTAAGTGAACGCCACTGTTTTATACGGAAAGTGAAGTCACTCCACATTATTATAGGCACTAAAATAAATTCCAAATAAGGCAAATTAAGTAAGACAAACAATTCAAGAGAGAAAAAAGTAAGGTTACTAAAGTAAAACAATCCACTTATGGCAAAACAGCAGTGTTGAAGTCATGCTGTAACCCAGTGGTCGACGACTGGAGGCCCGCGGGCAATAATACCCGGCCCGCGCCCGCACACAGACTATTTAGATAGCGGCTGGTTCTGAAATATATCTGGCCAGCTAGTGAGCGCTGTGCAGGTAAATCTCACTGCTGTGACGGTGACTGACGCTAGCGGTCGCAGCCTTTAGCCTCCTTGCTAGAGCGCCCGACTCCCATGCGGAAAGACCCGGGTTCAAGCCGGAGAGATTGCAACAACAGCTGCTCACAATCTATTTGTCTTTAGTGATTTTGCCTTCAAAAAAAGTACGAGAACGTTTTTGCAGCAATGCTTTATTTTGGGATGAATTGAGAGCTTTTAATTTGGAAAGCTCTGAAAGACATTCAAAAGAGTCTGCCGAATGATCGCTAGACACGCCTCTAAAAGAGCCGCCATGAAATGTGTGGTACGACAAAGCGAACATTGAAACGTCTGCTTATCGCGCGGGGCCTCAGCAAAGCTTCGTCTCGTGGTGCCGTCTCATATTATATTCAATACTGATATTATATGCAGATGAACATTCACAAAACCAGGCAGGATGAACGCAGTTGTCTTTCCAGTCTTCTTTGTACGCCCTATTTTTGCTGTCGACTTTCCTCTTTAGACTCTCTGATAGTGCCGTTTTCTCTCACCGGATAGCTTAAAATGTTAACATCATCCAGGACACGTAAAAGCGTACCTCCAGCACGCAAACTATAAAAAATCCAGTATAGTACGTGAGGAATAATTCTGAGTGTAAAAACAGGACTCGAACATGCCATTAATGGGCTTGCTCAATTTAGTCCAGTTGTCTCCCACATGCATGTGTTTCTGCTCATGTACCAGTCCAGAGTAACAGCTCACTACCAGTTACAAAAGACACTCTAACAGTATGTCAGGCAATTCTACTTGCATTTTTCATCATTCATTTCTTCATACATTTCTTTTGGGCCCGAAGCCAAGCCAAAAGCAGCTGAACAGGAATGCACAGGGTGGTTTAAACTCTTCGGGCCAGATTTCCTAAAGACGAGCAGTGATAAATGAGCGCTGAAAACGCCTGTTTTTCATATGCATTTGTAGGAGTTTCCCTTTTAGAGGTTCAGGGTTCGGTACCTGAGCTTAGGGCTGTGTGATAATGTCGTAATTGTTGTTTTAACGATGTGCGATCTGACATTATGGAGTATATCCCTCACACACACAGAGAGTGCACGCATACACTACGTGATGTAGTGCGGGAGTACACACAGAGTACACGCTTTCACTGCGTGATTATATCATTTCATATAGTTCATAAGATATCACACAAAGACTGCAGCTTTTCAAATGAGATACTGAATTTATGCCAGTTTACTAAACAAGAAGTTAATATTAAGTGATTTACAGTTTAGACTTCCATATTGCCTGTTTTTGCTTTATTAACAAAAGACACAGCACTGTATCTGCGCCTCTGAGCGAAACACAGCGGAGCTTTCATACTGAATGAATCAGCTGTTTGAACGAATCAGTGATTCAATGACTAAGACAGTCGAACGCTTCGTTCCTTGAATGAATCAGCTGTTTGAACGAATCAATGATTCAATGTCTAAGACAGTCGAACGCCGTTCCTTGAATGAATCAGCTGTTTGAACGAATCAATGATTCAATGACTAAGACAGTCGAAGGCTTCGTTCCTTGAATGAATCAGCTGTTTGAACGAATCAATGATTCAATGACTAAGACAGTCGAAGGCTTCGTTCCTTGAATGAATCAGCTGTTTGAACGAATCAATGATTCAATGTCTAAGACAGTCGAAGGCTTCGTTCCTTGAATGAATCAGCTGTTTGAACGAATCAATGATTCAATGACTAAGACAGTCGAAGGCTTCGTTCCTTGAATGAATCAGCTGTTTGAACGAATCAATGATTCAATGACTAAGACAGTCGAACGCTTCGTTTTCAATGATTCAATGAATGAATCAGCTGTTTGAACGAATCAATGATTCAATGACTAAGACAGTCGAAAACCGTTCCTTGAATGAATCAGCTGTTTGAACGAATCAATGATTCAATGACTAAGACAGTCGAAGGCTTAACGTTCCTTGAATGAATCAGCTGTTTGAACGAATCAATGATTCAATGACTAAGACAGTCGAAGCTGTTTGAAAGAATCAGCTGTTTGAGCGAATCAATGATTCAATGACTAAGACAGTCGAAGGCCGTTCCTTGAATGAATCAGCTGTTTGAGCGAATCAATGATTCAATGACTAAGACAGTCGAAGGCCGTTCCTTGAATGAATCAGCTGTTTGAGCGAATCAATGATTCAATGACTAAGACAGTCGAACGCCGTTCCTTGAAAGAATCAGCTGTTTGAACGAATCAATGATTCAATGACTAAGACAGTCGAAGGCTTCGTTCCTTGAAAGAATCAGCTGTTTGAGCGAATCAATGATTCAATGACTAAGACAGTCGAACGCCGTTCCTTGAAAGAATCAGCTGTTTGAACGAATCAATGATTCAATGACTACGACAGTCGAACGCCGTTCCTTGAATGAATCAGCTGTTTGAACGAATCAATGATTCAATGACTAAGACAGTCGGCAACACTTACGTTCCTTGAATGAATCAGCTGTTTGAACGAATCAATGATTCAATGACTAAGACAGTCGAACGCGCTTCGTTCCTTGAATGAATCAGCTGTTTGAGCGAATCAATGATTCAATGACTAAGACAGTCGAGCACGCGTTCCTTGAATGAATCAGCTGTTTGAACGAATCAATGATTCAATGACTAAGACAGTTTAACGCCGTTCCTTGAATGAATCAGCTGTTTGAACGAATCAATGATTCAATGACTAAGACAGTCGAACGCAACCGTTCCTTGAATGAATCAGCTGTTTGAACGAATCAATGATTCAATGACTAAGACAGTCGAACGCTTCGTTCCTTGAAAGAATCAGCTGTTTGAACGAATCAATGATTCAATGACTAAGACAGTCGAACGCTTCGTTCCTTGAAAGAATCAGCTGTTTGAACGAATCAATGATTCAATGACTACGACAGTCGAACGCTTCGTTCCTTGAAAGAATCAGCTGTTTGAACGAATCAATGATTCAATGACTAAGACAGTCGAACGCTTCGTTCCTTGAAAGAATCAGCTGTTTGAACGAATCAATGATTCAATGTCTAAGACAGTCGAAGGCTTCGTTCCTTGAAAGAATCAGCTGTTTGAACGAATCAATGATTCAATGTCTAAGACAGTCGAAGGCTTCGTTCCTTGAAAGAATCAGCTGTTTGAACGAATCAATGATTCAATGTCTAAGACAGTCGAAGGCTTCGTTCCTTGAAAGAATCAGCTGTTTGAACGAATCAATGATTCAATGACTAAGACAGTCGAACGCTTCGTTCCTTGAAAGAATCAGCTGTTTGAACGAATCAATGATTCAATGACTAAGACAGTCGAACGCTTCGTTCCTTGAAAGAATCAGCTGTTTGAACGAATCAATGATTCAATGACTACGACAGTCGAACGCTTCGTTCCTTGAATGAATCAGCTGTTTGAACGAATCAATGATTCAATGACTAAGACAGTCGAACGCGCCGTTCCTTGAATGAATCAGCTGTTTGAACGAATCAATGCCAGATTCAATGACTAAGACAGTCGAACGCTTCGTTCCTTGAATGAATCAGCTGTTTGAACGAATCAATGATTCAATGACTAAGACAGTCGAACGCCGTTCCTTGAAAGAATCAGCTGTTTGAGCGAATCAATGATTCAATGACTAAGACAGTCGAACGCCGTTCCTTGAAAGAATCAGCTGTTTGAACGAATCAATGATTCAATGACTAAGACAGTCGAACGCTTCGTTCCTTGAATGAATCAGCTGTTTGAACGAATCAATGATTCAATGTCTAAGACAGTCGAACGCTTCGTTCCTTGAAAGAATCAGCTGTTTGAACGAATCAATGATTCAATGACTAAGACAGTCGAGCGCGCGCCGTTCCTTGAAAGAATCAGCTGTTTGAACGAATCAATGATTCAATGTCTAAGACAGTCGAAGGCTTCGTTCCTTGAAAGAATCAGCTGTTTGAACGAATCAATGATTCAATGTCTAAGACAGTCGAAGGCTTCGTTCCTTGAAAGAATCAGCTGTTTGAACGAATCAATGATTCAATGTCTAAGACAGTCGAACGCTTCGTTCCTTGAAAGAATCAGCTGTTTGAACGAATCAATGATTCAATGTCTAAGACAGTCGAAGGCTTCGTTCCTTGAAAGAATCAGCTGTTTGAACGAATCAATGATTCAATGTCTAAGACAGTCGAACGCCGTTCCTTGAATGAATCAGCTGTTTGAGCGAATCAATGATTCAATGTCTAAGACAGTCGAAGGCTTCGTTCCTTGAATGAATCAGCTGTTTGAACGAATCAATGATTCAATGTCTAAGACAGTCGAAGGCTTCGTTCCTTGAATGAATCAGCTGTTTGAACGAATCAATGATTCAATGGCTGAAGAACAGCTGTTTCGAATCAATGATTCAATGTCTAAGACAGTCGAAAACCGTTCCTTGAATGAATCAGCTGTTTGAACGAATCAATGATTCAATGACTAAGACAGTCGAAGGCTTCGTTCCTTGAATGAATCAGCTGTTTGAACGAATCAATGATTCAATGACTAAGACAGTCGAACGCTTCGTTCCTTGAATGAATCAGCTGTTTGAACGAATCAATGATTCAATGTCTAAGACAGTCGAACGCTTCGTTCCTTGAAAGAATCAGCTGTTTGAACGAATCAATGATTCAATGTCTAAGACAGTCGATCGCTTCGTTCCTTGAAAGAATCAGCTGTTTGAACGAATCAATGATTCAATGACTAAGACAGTCGAACGCTTCGTTCCTTGAAAGAATCAGCTGTTTGAACGAATCAATGATTCAATGACTAAGACAGTCGAACGCTTCGTTCCTTGAAAGAATCAGCTGTTTGAACGAATCAATGATTCAATGACTAAGACAGTCGAACGCCGTTCCTTGAAAGAATCAGCTGTTTGAACGAATCAATGATTCAATGACTAAGACAGTCGAAGCTGTTTGAAGCGTTCCTTGAAAGAATCAGCTGTTTGAACGAATCAATGATTCAATGTCTAAGACAGTCGAACGCTTCGTTCCTTGAATGAATCAGCTGTTTGAACGAATCAATGATTCAATGTCTAAGACAGTCGAAGGCTTCGTTCCTTGAAAGAATCAGCTGTTTGAACGAATCAATGATTCAATGACTAAGACAGTCGAAGGCTTCGTTCCTTGAATGAATCAGCTGTTTGAACGAATCAATGATTCAATGACTAAGACAGTCGAAGGCTTCGTTCCTTGAATGAATCAGCTGTTTGAACGAATCAATGATTCAATGACTAAGACAGTCGAAGGCTTCGTTCCTTGAATGAATCAGCTGTTTGAACGAATCAATGATTCAATGACTAAGACAGTCGAAGGCTTCGTTCCTTGAAAGAATCAGCTGTTTGAACGAATCAATGATTCAATGTCTAAGACAGTCGAACGCTTCGTTCCTTGAAAGAATCAGCTGTTTGAATCGGTTGAATCTCAATGACTCGCTCATTAAACGGTTTTAATTTCACAGTTAAAGTATCTTTTCGTGTTTTAAATAATTTCAAATATCAATATTATTAAACATCAAAACATTATTTATGCATAACTGAAGGTTATTAATGTGTCACTTCTGAGCTGTGTAAATGATCAAACAGTAAACAGTCTGTAAATGATCTAAATGATTCCTCTGCACTGCAAAGATTAATTCTGTTGATACTTATTTAATTTGATTGGTAACAGCCCTATTGTGTCTTATTATAATACATTTGTATTAAATTTATGAAATTGACACAAAAGTGAGTCAAATGGACACTGTGATTAGCTGTTTGCCGCACGTCACACTTTCAGGTGAACGCGCTTTAGGGCTGTGCGATATTGAAGAATAATGCGATATTCGATACGATATTGCTATTAGTGTAAAATCTATTTAAATTATATTAAAAAAAAATATTTTAAAGCTGAGGATGATACCATTTATGTGTTTCACAGTCTCTCTGGGAAAAGAAACATCGCTACAACTTCTGAAAGTGACCAGCAGTGTTTTAGCAAACATTGATGTCACAAATCTGACAATGTCATTTTAACATCAATGTAAACAAACAAAAAATGTAATGCAAATATTTAATTACAAAAACTCTTTGCTCAACTTGATAACATATAGTTATATCAACCTAAACCTTAACATCAAGAACATCCAGGTTCAACAAAGACACCTGAACTATTTATTACTAATTATTTTAATTGATCTTTGTTATTAATAAGAACTAAAAACAGTAGTCTTCACATTAATTAAATACACACTGATACAAAATAAAGCTACAAAGGTTATTCAGCCCTGAGCGATTTTCTCTCTCTTTTGTTGTTTGACAGACAGCGGCGGGGTTACTGTGTCAACGGGTTTACTGTGTCGTCGGCGGGGTTTACTGCGTCGGCGGGTTTACTGTGTCGTCGGCGGGGGTTACTGTGTCGCGGGTTTACTGTGTCGGTGGCGGGGTTACTGTGTCGCGGGTTTACTGTGTCGTCGGCGGGGTTTACTGTGTCGCGGGTTTACTGTGTCGGTGGAGGGGTTACTGTGTCGTCGGCGTTTACCGTGTCGGCAGAGCGGGGTTACTGTGCCGCGGGTTTACTGTGTTGGCGGCGGGGTTTACAGTGTCGACGGGTTTACTGTGACGTCGGCGGGGTTTACAGTGTCGTCAACGGGGTTTACTGTGTCGTCGGCGGGGTTTACTGTGTCGCGGGTTTACTGTGTCGGTGGGGGGGTTACTGTGTCGTCGGCGTTTACCGTGTCGGCAGAGCGGGGTTACTGTGCCGCGGGTTTACTGTGTTGGCGGCGGGGTTTACAGTGTCGACGGGTTTACTGTGACGTCGGCGGGGTTTACAGTGTCGTCAACGGGGTTTACGGTGTCGGTGGGTTTACTGTGTCGGTGGCGGGGTTACTGTGTCGCGGGTTTACTGTGTTGGCGGCGGGGTTTACCGTGTCGACGGGTTTACTGTGTCGTCGGCGGAGTTTACTGTGTCGCGGGTTTACTGTGTCGGTGGGTTTACTGTGTCGCCGGGCGGGTTTTACCGTGTCGACGGGTTTACTGTGTCGTCGGCAGGGTTTACTGTGACGGCGGGGTTACTGGGTTGTTGGAGTGAGGTTTACCGTGTCGTCGGCGGGGTTTACTGTGTCGCGGGTTTACTGTGTCGTCGGCGGGGTTACTGTGTCGTCGGCGTTTACCGTGTCGGCAGAGCGGGGTTACTGTGCCGCGGGTTTACTGTGTTGGCGGCGGGGTTTACAGTGTCGACGGGTTTACTGTGACGTCGGCGGGGTTTACAGTGTCGTCAACGGGGTTTACGGTGTCGGTGGGTTTACTGTGTCGGTGGCGGGGTTACTGTGTCGCGGGTTTACTGTGTTGGCGGCGGGGTTTACCGTGTCGACGGGGTTTACTGTGTCGTCGGCGGAGTTTACTGTGTCGCGGGTTTACTGTGTCGGTGGGTTTACTGTGTCGTCGGCGGGGTTTACCGTGTCGACGGGTTTACTGTGTCGTCGGCAGGGTTTACTGTGACGGCGGGGTTACTGGGTTGTTGGAGTGAGGTTTACCGTGTCGTCGGCGGGGTTTACTGTGTCGCGGGTTTACTGTGTCGTCGGCGGGGTTACTGTGTCGTCGGCGTTTACCGTGTCGGCAGAGCGGGGTTACTGTGCCGCGGGTTTACTGTGTTGGCGGCGGGGTTTACAGTGTCGACGGGTTTACTGTGACGTCGGCGGGGTTTACAGTGTCGTCAACGGGGTTTACGGTGTCGGTGGGTTTACTGTGTCGGTGGCGGGGTTACTGTGTCGCGGGTTTACTGTGTTGGCGGCGGGGTTTACCGTGTCGACGGGTTTACTGTGTCGTCGGCGGAGTTTACTGTGTCGCGGGTTTACTGTGTCGGTGGGTTTACTGTGTCGTCGGCGGGGTTTACCGTGTCGACGGGTTTACTGTGTCGTCGGCAGGGTTTACTGTGACGGCGGGGTTACTGGGTTGTTGGAGTGAGGTTTACCGTGTCGTCGGCGGGGTTTACCGTGTCGACGGGTTTACCGTGTCGTCGGGGGGGTTTACCGTGTCGACGGGTTTACCGTGTCGTCGGCGGGGTTTACCGTGTCGACGGGTTTACAGTGTCGACGGGTTTACTGTGTCGTCGGCAGGGTTTACTGTGACGGCGGGGTTACTGGGTTGTTGGAGTGAGGTTTACCGTGTCGTCGGCGGGGTTTACCGTGTCGACGGGTTTACCGTGTCGTCGGGGGGGGTTTACCGTGTCGACGGGTTTACCGTCGTCGTCGGGGGTTTACGTGTCGTCGGGCGGGTTTACCGTGTCGTCGGCAGGGTTTACCGTGTCGACGGGTTTTACCGTGTCGACGGGTTTACCGTGTCGTCGGCGGGGTTTACCGTGTCGTCGGCAGGGTTTACTGTGACGGCGGGGTTACTGGGTTGTTGGAGTGAGGTTTACTGTGTCGGCGGGTTTACCGTGTCGGCGGAGCGGGGTTACTGTGTCGCGGGTTTACTGTGTCGGCGGTGGGGTTTACCATGTCGACGGGTTTACCGTGTCGTCAGGGTTACCGTGTCGTCAGGGTTACCGTGTCGTCAGGGTTACAGTGTCGTCGGCGGGGTTTACCGTGTCGGCGGAGCGGGGTTACTGTGTCACAGGTTTACTGTGTCGGTGGGTTTACTGTGTCGTCGGCGGGGTTTAACCGTGTCGACGGGTTTACTGTGTCGGCGGAGCAGGGTTACTGTGGCGCGGGTTTACTGTGTTGGCGGCGGGGTTTACCGTGTCGGCGGAGCGGGGTTACTGTGTCGCGGGTTTACTGTGTCGTCGGCGGGGTTTACCGTGTCGACAGGGTTACTGTGTCGTCGGCGGGGTTACTGTGTTGGAAGAGTGAGGTTTACTGTGTCGGCAGAGCGGGGTTACTGTGTCGCGGGTTTACTGTGTCGTCGGCGGGGTTTACCGTGTCGACGGGTTTACTGTGTTGTCGGCGGGGTTCACCGTGTCGACGGGTTTACTGTGACGTCGGCGGGGTTCACTGTGACGGCAGGGTTACTGTGTTGTTGGAGTGAGGTTTACTGTGTCGGCGGAGCAGGGTTACTGTGTCGCGGGTTTACTGTGTCGTCGGCGGGGTTTACCGTGTCGACAGGTTTACTGTGTTGTCGGCGGGGTTCACCGTGTCGACGGGTTTACTGTGACGTCGGCGGGGTTCACTGTGACGGCAGGGTTACTGTGTTGTTGGAGTGAGGTTTACTGTGTCGGCGGAGCAGGGTTACTGTGTCGCGGGTTTACTGTGTCGTCGGCGGGGTTTACTGTGTCGCGGGTTTACTGTGTTGGCGGCGGGGTTTACTGTGTTGGCGGGTTTACCGTGTTGACGGGTTTATTGTGTCGTCGGCGGGGTTTACTGTGTTGGCGGGTTTACCGTGTTGACGGGTTTATTGTGTCGTCGGCGGGGTTTACTGTGTTGGCGGGTTTACCGTGTTGACGGGTTTATTGTGTTGTCGGCGGGGTTTACTGTGTTGGCAGGTTTACCGTGTCGACGGGTTTATTGTGTCGTCAGCGGGGTTTACTGTGTTGGCGGGTTTACCGTGTCGACGGGTTTACCGTGTCGTCAGGGTTACTGTGTCGTCGGAGCGGGGTTTACTGTACGTGTCATTTATGTTGCGGTCCTGACCTAGACCATAACAGGGACACAATTTAAAGTCATGTTAACAGCCAAACCTTTTGATTGGTTATTTTTGAGTAGAAAATTCAATTTGGCAAACATTACCTCTATTTGGCTCACATACATACTGTCATTTTAAATCTCCAAACAAAACTCTACAAACAAAGATAGGGTCTCACATCTGCATGATTTTTCACTTATCTGTAAGTTTGATGGCAAACCATTTTTAATTACACTGATGCCAATTAACTCTTTCCCTGACAGTGCCGTTTAAGTTTCCAGGCATCGCCAGCATTTTTGATCATTTTCACAAAAGTTTGACATGATCAGTTGAACATATAAATGTATATTAAAAGAAAGAACAGACCGTCTGCTTTCACACACAAAAAAACAAACATTGTTTTATTGTAGCTTCATGCTTTTTTTGAAAATTGCCCTTTTGTCAAAGTCTACATCTAGATGGGATCAAAACACAGATGGAGTCCATCAGCACCCCCAAAGCTTCAGTCTTCCAGCTGTTTAATATTGGTGACAGTGTTTTTTTACATATGCTGTCGCTTGTCTCTGCTTCTTCATCTGTGTTTTGATCATGAGATTCAGTGCTCTTTCAGAAGTACGGTCAGAAATTTCCGTCCACAAATGCCTGAAATTGTTCTTTTTTCTAAACGTCTTGCCACGTTGAGGAACACTGCACTGTGTTTCCAGAATGAGTTTGCAAATGGCGCTTCAGGTCTCTTTGATATGTGAAGCAGACCTCGCACTGACGACACGTGTACGGCTTCTCTCCGGTGTGAACTCGTATGTGCGTCTGAAGGTTTCCTTTAAACCTGAAGCTCTTTCCACACTGAGGGCAGGCGAACGGCTTCTCTCCGGTGTGAATCCTCATGTGAACGTCAAGGTTTGTTTTGTTTGATAAAGTCTTTGCGCAGTGATGGCACATGTTAGGCTTCTCTCCGGTGTGAGTTATGATGTGCGTCGTAAGGTGGTTTCTGTCTGTGAAGCTCATTCCACACTGATGGCACACACAATGGTCCTCTCTGGAGTGAGTCCTCAGGTGCTTCTTAAGGGTTACTTTGTGTCTGAAACTCTTTCCACACTGGTCACATGCGAACGGCTTCTCTCCGGTGTGACTGTTCATGTGATACCGTAGGTTTTGTTCTGTTGTGAAGCTCTTATCGCACAGTTTGCAGATGTACGGCTTCTCTCCAGTGTGAACTCTCATGTGTCTGTTAAAGCTTCCCTTTTGAGTGAACCCGTTTCCACACTGAGGGCAGATATACGGCTTCTCTTTACTGTGAACTATCAGGTGGTCTTTAAGGGTTCCTTTTGTAGTGAAGCTCTTTCCACACTGAGGACAAGCGTAAGGTTTCTCTCCAGTGTGAATGTTCATGTGGGCTTTAAGGCCGCCTTTTTTAGTGAAACTCTTTCCACACTGAGGGCAGATTAAATAACTTACAGTATCTGTCTGTTGGGCTCTTTTTTTTCCTCCAGTTGTGAAATCATCATGTTCCTCACACTGATCTTTCGCTTCCATTTCAATCAGTACTTCACTCTCCTCTTTCAGCTCCATCAGGTCTAAGGAGAAGACAGTACAAGTTAACACCAGTTTAATGACACAAAACAACAAGACATCAAAACATCACCAACATAAACACTAATCAACTGAGGGTCTCAGAACCTCGCCAATATTTCTCGCTCTTTACTTTGTTTAGGACACGTCCCAAATACTTTCAAGCTTGGTAAAACTTGGTTTTTGAGAAGGGGTTTGATAAGTTATAGATGGTTATCAAAACTCAGTTTAATAGTTATCAAACCCCTTCTCAAAAACCCAGGCTGAATACGAAATTGACCCATGTACCCTCAAAAAGGGCTTTATTTGAGGGGTGTCCGAAACCATACTGGACGTTATTGAGTGCACTCATTCAATCCCACATTGCACAGCCGATGTACACACAACGGCTGTCCGAATTCACGCACTCGTTTTCATTCACTCCTTCAAGTGAACTGTGTTAGTGGACTAAAGTAGGGAATAGTGAATGAGGGGCGACTTCGCATTCAGCCCCAGTTTCACCAAGAACTGTTGATTAATGGGGCAAAATCACGTATTGCATTTATATTTTCATCTAATATGTCATCTGTAATATGGTATTAGGTTATCAGGGGGGTCGCTCTCAGGAGCTCAGTGAACTCAAGCGTGGTATTGTGATAGGTTGCCATCTGTGCAACAAGTCCATTCCTGAAATTCTCACTAAAGCCCTGTTTGGACGTTCACTGTTTCTCAAGGGGTCGTAAGGTAGTCTCATCATTTACAGGGGTTAGTCTGTGATTTATTGCTGTCTGAATCCAGAATGTCAGTGTTTTTCTCCCACCACCTGCGTATAAACCTCCGGCCGAATGACCTGCTGTTCTTAGACAACACCAAGGTCGTGTAGCATCCGAATCCACATCTCTGAGTTCACAAGAAGAGATCGCTTCAAAATTCAGTGTTTATATCCTTTTTGTCCCCTGCTTCGCCGTAATTTGGATGCATTTTAAAGATCTAGCCTACACTTATTACTGAAATGCAGGAAAGTAAACACGTAAACATTTGAAATGGGCAGTAGTTAACGTTATATACGTTAATTAGTAGCATTAGGTTTACCTCATGTAAATAAGAGGCTGTATTAACTAATTTCCGCTCATTTCCACATTTTTAAAACAACATCCTATCTTCCCATTTTTTAAACAGGAGATTTAAATCATTTAATTAATTTCCTTTGAATTGTTTCTTATTACATGACATAACTGCAAGTGTTGGTTAGGCCATGCGGTGATGATGTGAACATGAAGTGAGATCAGCTTTATTTAACAGCTAATAAAAAATTAAATATTTAATACATTGATGGGAAACGAGCCAAATATTGTCTTGAAAACGCCTCAGCTTTCAGCTGCCTATCGTCGATACACGATACTGTCGCCCTAGTGGGATTATAACAGTGGAAGCGATTGGGAACAACAGCAACTCAGCCACGCAAAATCACAGAGCGGGGTCAGCGCATGCTGAGGGTCACAGTGCGCAGAAATCACCAATTTTCTGCAGTCAATAGCTCCAGACCTCCAAACTTCTGTGGCCTTCAGATGAGCTCAAGAACAGTGCGTAGAGAGCTTCATGGAATGGGTTTCCATGGCCGAGCAGCTCATCCAAGCCTTACATCACCAAGTGCAATGCAAAGCGTGGTATGCAGTGGAGTAAAGCACGCCGCCACTGGACTCTAGAGCAGTGGAGACGTGTTCTCTGGAGTGACCAATCACGCTTCTCTGTCTGACAATCCCATGGACGAGTCTGGGTTTGGCAGTTGCCAGGAGAACGGGACTTGCCTGACTGCATTGTGCCAAGTGTAAAGTTTGGTGGAGGGGGGATTATGGGGTGGGGTTGTTTTTCAGGGGTTGGGCTTGGCCCCTTAGTTCCAGTGAAAGGAACTCAATGCTTCACCAAGACATTTTGGACAATTTCATGCGCCCAACTTTGTGGGAACATTTACATACAACAGTACTTGCCTGACTGCTTTGTGCCAAGTGTAAAGTTTGGAGATGTATTTTTTTTCCATATCGCCCAGCTCTAATATATCTGTGTGTGTGTGTGTGTGTGTGTGTGTGTGTGTGTGTAGAGCTCAGCTCTGAGAATGAAACCAACCTGTTTGTTCCTCAGTTTCTTCCTGTTTCACTCCCAGTGTTTCTTCAATCTTCACGTCTTCACGCTCCTCTTTAATAAACGCCATCTTTAAGGTGAGGATCATGGTAAAAGTTAAAGTCCGTACACTCAAAACTAGCACTACAAATTGATGAAAGAGCACAAACACTTTATTTAATAACTTTTAGATTACATGTCCCTTACAAAAATGAACCAGTTTTACTACAAGTAAAACCAAAAAACCATGGTTACTGTAGTTAAACCATGGCAACCACAAATTAACCACGATTTTGCTACTCTAACCATAGTTTAACCATGGTATTTGTGGTAAAACTGTGGTTATACAAATGTAATCAATTAGCCAAAAAAAAACATAGTTACTACACTTTTACTACAATAAAACCATGGTTATTTTTACCGTAAAGGGTAATAGATTACGCTAAGTAGAAGTTGTCATTACACGTTTGTTCTCGTTGTGAGAGGTGATTCGGGCGCTAAACATTTGGTTTAATTGACTCGGATTTTCTCAAAACTACTTATCAGTGATCAAACTCATGTTTATGCTAAAGTGATTCGCGGTATATAGGGATATATATATATATATATGAGACGCTAGCAACCCGCCGCTAGCCTAGCTTAGCTTAGCACAAAGACTGGAGGTAAACGGCTCCAGCTAGCCTACTGCTCAATAAGAGACAAAATAACAACAACATTTTCCTATTTACATGTTGTGATGCGTGTAGTCACAGCGTGTACACGTGAGCCATCTTATAAACGTACACATACTGGGGACTATATTCTCAGAGGGCGAAGCACTGCTACTTCCGAGGAGTGATTTGCCCGCAGCACTATAATACAGTAGTGACCGGCCTACTCATGTAATAGTGCCACTAACGTTACATTAGATCTAGCTAATGGCACTGTTAAAGTAGACTAGTCGTCTAAAAACATATGGGAACACTTACCGCACTTTGTCCCGTGTGTGCTACCGATGGGATGGCCGTATCCTTCAGCACACGCTTCATGGTCCGTGTGGCAAATTCCATTTTTTCAAAATAGTCGTCCTCGGTGAAATGTTCAGAGCAAACGCGATGGTACTTGACGATGGCCACAGGTGTGTTTGGATCTACATCCAGAGCAAGCAGCCATAGATTCATCAGCTCCGCGTTTTGGGTGGGAATCCGATGAAACATCATGGCATTGCCTGGTCTCCCCTGTTTATTGTCGCAGCTCTTAACAATACAGCGAACACCCATGACTGTAAACTACGCGTTTACTATCCGACTCTATTACTATCACTCCGCGGAAGTAGCAGTGCTTCGCCCTCTGAGAATATAGTCCCCAGTATGTGTACGGTCGGTTAGAAGACGGCTCACGTGACCGTGTTATTTGCACACGCGGTGATTACACACATCACAACATGTAAACGGGAACGTATTATCACTTATTGAGCAGTAGGCTAGACGGAGCCGTTTACCTCCAGTCTTTGTGCTAAGCTAGGCTAGCGGCGGGTCTGATGTCACTGATAGGCGACGCACGCACGCGGTCCGTATCTGACGCTGGGGGATACGGTGAATAAACCAAAGTCCCCGTGTTCCTTTAACTCGCACAAAATAACGCTCGTTAATGCTAGAAAGAGCATTACAATGTTATATTCAATAATATATAATTAATTGCCAATCGCTTGTAAAAACTACACACGTGCGGAGTGAGTTTAAACACTTAAAACAAACCTTTCTTCAGCAGAATCACAACAGCGCGGCCTTATGACGTCACGCCGCCAGAGCAAAATAAAAGTCCCGTTCTCCCGCTAGAATTCACATACGGTATATCAACGCGGTTCAAAGCTGAATTCTCGGTGAAACACACATTTAAATGCACGTTGTTCAAAGATTTGCTGAAGAGATGGGAACAAAACCCAATGAAATAGTTTGAAACATTTAATATGGGAGATTCTGTCTCGATGGCAAAAACACGAACCACTTTTGATTATTTGCAAGGGCGTTGTATTATTTTACTACTATACAATGTCAATCACATTTAAATTGAACCTTCATAAGAGCAACATAATTAAATGTAAACGCAACCCAGGACAAACATGCATAAAAACATGTTTTAGTGAAAGTAAAATGCAATTAAATCATCTAATGACATTAAATATTAAGCGTGTTCTTTTATCAAGTGTCAGGGCTTTTGTTTGCTCCGTGGATGGGTCAGATATACAGGCCATTATGAGCCCAACTACTATTAATGTCTAATTAAAACGTCCACAGATGTATAAAACTGATCAGAGATCAGGTGAAACCCACAGACGCTTGATTGACGGTTCTCAGGGCTGCTCGTGAGTCACAGGTTCAGAGATCATCGCCCCTAGCGGTGAACCACTGAGCTTTCCAAGCGCTTCGACTTCTGCCGTAACGAAGCCTCGTTTACTGAAATCACGTGACTCGGGCAGCCGAACCAAAATAAGCTTCACGAAGCAGGGCTTTTGAATTGCCATCACTATCTAATCAAAATGTTACAGTGATGATCGGCTGCATGAGGACACGGTTTGCTATAGCTTCAAATGTGCCAGTTTGCTGCATTTAAAGCGTCCAGCTTGAAATATAACCGTGTACTGTAGGCGTTTTGGAAGTGTCCCGCTCTGCTTTTACCCCTACTGCTTTTATCCACAGCCAGTTGCTGCTTTCTGACTCCCGACCAAGTGTGCCACACGAGTCCTGAAAAGTGAAGCCAAAGTGTCTCGATCTCACTTCAAATTCATTCAAGTGCAGGAATAATCATCCCTAATTGTTACTAAAACCCAGTGAATGTGAGGTGCTGTCAGACAGAGAGAGAGAGAGAGAGAGAGAGAGTAAGGGAAGAGGTTTAAATGTTTTAATGCAGGATATCAAACACTCAGCTTCTTCAGATTATGAGTGGGATCTATACGAGGATCTCTGGCGCTCCTGCGAGACGAGCCAACCCCACCCGGTTGTGAGCCCTGTCGTAGATGCTGTAAAACTGAGAGAGGAAAACGTCCCCCAGAATCCACACGGGTCCAGCCGGAGAAGGGATGTCTATGGCCTGAAAGCCACTGAAGCAGATCTGCTTGTTGTTCAGGAACTCCTAGAGAGAAACATTGAGGTAGTGTTTGAACACGAGATCAGCCGTAGCAACATCTGCGTTGTACTCACCCTCCTGACGTACTGCTCTCCACAGAGGGAAAACTCCACACCGTTGATCAGGAAGGACACTACAGGAAGACTGCTGATCCTGGCACAGTCTAAGAGATACTGAAACCCACAAGCAAGCAGACGTTCATCAACATCAGTGAGGTCTCACCAGACTCAACCAGCCATCATTACATCAGTTATACTCGCCTCTCCAACCGCAGTAGGCGTAGCTCCGATAAACTGCTGGAGGAGCAGGATGTCTCTGGCTGGGCCGCCGATCAGAGAGGTCCCGGTGTCCACTATAGCTTGACAGCCGTGATTACTGCGATGGCAGAAGCTCTGAGCTCCCTGAACCGCCACACTAGACACAGCAGATGCAACGCTCTTATCCCTGCGGTCCTCGTGAAACGAGTGTTTTCAATGGAGGTGAACTCACTCACGCATCTAATCTGATCTGCCAGTAGCCCTTCTGAGTGACTGGAGCCCAGCTGATGGGCGGGACGAACTGCGAGTCATCCACACCGCCGAACAGCAGCTCCCCTCCCAAGCCTGAGCCGTTGCTCCTGTAGCAGTGACCAGGACATGCTGTCAAACTCACACCCCATAAATGATACAACAGGGCTCCAGAATAACATTTGAGAGCAGTGGCGCTAGTGACTAACTACATTTTGGCGTGTCGATGTCTTCAGGCCAGGGCACTTATCAAACATGTGAAGTTTGAGGCACATCGGACATTGTATGCCTGACTTGCAACAACTTCCTGTTTCGTGGCGATAATAGCATGCTTTAGCTAAGTGTTGCTAGCATGTTTGGTACTCAATTGCATATTTTAGTATGTTGCTAGTAGTGCATCACAGCTATGACTGTAACTGAATATTGGCGTGTCGATGTCTTCAGGACAGGACTAATCAAACGTGAAGTTTGGGGCACATCGGACATTGTATGCCTGACTTGCAACAACTTCCTGTTTCATGGCGAAACGTCAGACTTTGTGAGGTCGCCACGGACACGCCCTTCAGGGAAAACCCAAGATCTTCGCAATGTAACGTCACAAAGGCCTTTAGATTAGACTGACTAAATGTAATGATGATCTGAATAAATCTCCAGGAGGAGTTCGTTAAAGTACGTCTGGAAATGGCAAAAAATAAACATTTTGCAGAGAAAATTCAAAATCTCACTTCCTGTTGGTTTTTAGATTTCACTCCCATGGACTTTTTTGTAGGTACAGTGCTGTTGCATATGCGTACCAAAATTCATACTTGTACGTGAAACGTAGCGCGAATGGCACTTAATTGAACTTTTGTAGGTGGCGCTATTGAGCCAATGTGCCACGCCTAAATTTGAAACCCATATCAGACGTAAATGTTCGCCACTTCTGACGCGTGTGCAAAGTCTCATGAGTTTTTGAGCATGTTTAGGCCCTCAAAAATGCGATTAATTTCGGAGAATAATAATAGGCTGAGCAATTACACTAGGGTCTAATGTAGTTCTCTAATGGCAAAAGTTAATAAATCTGACCCATAATAAACACATGAAGTGTAGATTTCACACCTGAGATAGAAGGAGAAGACGGGCTCATCCAGCATGCCTTGCGCTACCATACTGTCAAACACGGGAGAGCCCAGCTCCTCTGCCAGCTGAGGGAAACCCAGACCCAGAACCCCGTCAAACTGAGCCAGGACGAAAGCAAAGCCCGGCTCGTACACAGACTCGCCAAACACCTGATTCTGAACCGTCACAGAGCCCACCTGCAGACACACGAGGACATCAATAACAACACTGAGGTTAGACGTCACGTGGCCAAGCATCATGAAAATGTCTGAGAGTGAACGGAAACCTTCAGCTCTTCCCTGGCCATCACTCCCAGCAGGTGACCAGAGCCGTAATGGATGCCAAAGACTCGGCCGTCATGGGCGTACGTGCTCGACTCAAAGGCCTTGAACTTGCGGTGCATCGCTGTGCCAAGAGAAGAACACCGTGACCCGACAGCACAAACACCCACGTCACTTGAACACTGGATGAGTGTGTGTGTGTGTGTGTGTGTGTTACCACAGGCTTGGCTCACGCAGTAGGACGACGGGACCCAGAGGTCAGAGGATCCGGTGTCGAACACCACCGTGAAGTTCTGCCCTGGATTACCCAGACTGATCAGACCGAAGTACTGAGCCTGCGCGAGGACATTTAGAAGGATCTGTTCTCTTTCCGTTCACACATTTAACAGCCTTTTAAGACCAATTAAAGAATGCAAGGAGTACATTGTAAATGTGTCTTGATTTAAGGATGTTTGTGCTGGAAAACAGAAATCCCGAGGAAGGACATCATTTCTGCAGGGCGTGCGGCTAAATTTAAAGCTCTCTCTTATAAGATTTCCGACGCTTCAGAAAGTTCATAGAGATCCTAAAACTGATCCATACGGATCAAGCGGATTATTCCAGATCAGTTTATATGATGACCGGGTTTAGACGACATTAGGGCGAGGAAAACGCAATTCAGCATTATACAGTAAATTACATTTTTATGAACAGACTCAGCAATTTTGTCCGTGCTTTCCTGCATCGCAGAAATCTAGGGCTCTAATTTAACAACACGATACTGAATTAAAGACTTGAGACATTAAGGACTTACAATTGTGGACGGTCAAATTAAGGCCCATTAACAGTATATTATTCATAATTGCATGCAACTAACCCTCAACCTGATCATAAAGTACATGCAGTTACTAAATATTGCTCCGTACTTAAATTATACTAACAACTACACATTAAGTACCGAGTAATATGACCTACATGTGCTCGCTGTAGGGTTTGAGGGTCATGTCATTATGCATCATTTACTGTTCTTACGGTGTGTAACAATGACACGTGTTACCAAAGACTGCCGTTGTTATGCATTAATCCGGTTACATCATTCAAATATAGTCAATAAAATCAAAAAGACCATGATTTTAAGTGAACAGCTGATAGTTGTAGGGATTTTAGTGCTCTTTCTAAGCGATATTCAATTAAAACGGCCCATCAAACCCTGTTACCCTTCCCAAGACGCCGCTGATGCTTTTATCCGTGTAAACCTGCCCAGCCTCGGGGAAGTTTAGAGCATGTGTAAGAGCAGATGAGCACGCCTCACGTCCATGAAGTTGTAGAGCCTCTCTCTGGCCGTGCCGCCCGCACTGAGGTAGTGTTGTGCGGGAGGGTAGCACTGGGCGTAACGCCGGGAGAAGACGTCCGGCTGCTGCTCGCGCAGGAACTCCTCCAGCTGGTCAGCGGCTCGGAGCCGGCTCCGCACCGAGGGCAGGCGACTTAACGGGACCCTGAGGGGAAAACTCCATTAGACCATGGCTGAAGCACATTCACTGAAGTATCTGAATCAGAGCAATGAAGCGGCTTCTTACCTCACCAGACTCTGCACAAAGCCCAGAAAGCCCAGCAGGATCAGACTCGTCCTCATGCTGCCGATCAAGAGTGACGCGTTCAGAGCCGCAGCGACTCTTTGAATGAGGACTGCAGGTCAGCGCGGCCCTCGTGTGTTGATTTAACACTCGGCAAACAGAGCAGGGGTCAAGAAGTGCTAATATTACACTGGCTTTCTGAAACAAACAATCCCTGTGGCACATTTCCTGTCTAGGAACAACAACATGAATAGTAGTAGTACACAAGTTTATTACCGTGAATCTGCTTTGAAGCGATGCAGTGCCATAGAAATAAAGCGGACACAGCAGGCTTGGTTGGTTCATGACAGTTTTATTAAGCGAACAAAAAGGTCACAATTCAGTGCTGACATTCGGACATGCTTGACAAGTGCAGCTGCACAAGAAACTACAAAAGAAAGAGAATCAGCTTCCGGTCAATAAATACACGGGCCGCTAGCAGAGCGCGTTCAGCAGGGGTGATGATCCGGCACACGCTTCCTGAAACACACACACACACACACACACGTTAACAAACAAGCTCTCGGCTGACTCTCCTACACAGCACTGAGATGAAGCAAAGACGTCGATTTATGACACTTATAAAACCAAGAACAAAATCATCACTTCCTGGTAAAATCGGTGCAAAATCTCTAATAAAAACGGATTTCCCCTCCATCATAAATGAGTTGCAGATGAAACGCCACGTTCTCTTGCGTTAGCGAGCGACTAAACCTGTTTTGAGATGTGATTGCACCGCTGGTTAGTCCAGTTATCCAATCACATCCACTGTTGAGGCAGTCACCTGAGGTTTGCGCTGTGCATCGATCTACACTGTAAATGCGTGTCCGTTGTAGTTTGTGCGTGTCGAAGCATTTCCATCCAGCGTTTGTTTTTTTTAATGCGATATCACAAGTTTCAGGTGAAGCTCGAGCGAGACCTGAACTGACCTGGGAGCAGCTTTGATGATGTTGTCCACGCGCAGGATCATCTCGGCCGCCTCGGCGGCGCTCAGCAACACCTGCCTCTTCACCTGGAAGCTCTCGGTGATGCCCAGATCCGCCATGTCTCCCACGCAGCCCTGGGTCATGTCTGTCAAACGGCACGGGTTAAAGGTGGGATTCAGGGCTACCCTGACATCAGGTGTGCGTGTGCGCGCGCGTCTTACCCAGGCCGAACGTGATCTTCTTGTCCTGGTGGGCGGCTCTCAGCTGGGACACCAGCTCTGCGCTGTCGTATCCCGCGTTATCAGCGATGATGGTGGGCAGCTGCAACAACACATAATAGGATTACTACTAAATGATGAGATCTTGATCAGAAGACAGTGGGACGGCTTGTCTGACAGGACTGATGAACTGGCTTTGTGACTAGGCCCATGGGTGTGGACACAGGGCAGCTCATTTGTGCCGGTATGCTAAATTTTAGTATCCATTAAAAAGATTGGTACAAAAAAAATATTAGAGTCATGTTTGCGATTTTCATTTGTCAAGTCGCCAGATCCTGCCCAAGAAATCGTGGTTTTATGGTTAATATTGTTTATTCAGATACAGAGACGCAACTCTCTTGAATGTTCGTTCATTGACACGTCTGTATTGTACAACGTGTACCTTAGATGCAATGCAAGTCGCTTTGGATAAAAGTAAATGCATAAGTGTAAACGTAGATGAGATGGGCTACTCATCACGGAACATGCCGGCATAAAGGCACCCAATTTCTTAATCATAACATGTACGTTACTACAGGGAAACGGTGCTTTAGTGGGAGCAACACCACGAGCGCGGACGCTGATTCTGTCATGTGACCATTTATTTGCGTTAAAGCCCCTTTTCTCGACAAAAAGCATTTCCAAACTAGTTTTCGCAACATCAGCAGAGTTTATGCGCTAAATGGAAAAGGAAAAGGATTGTGTCGACACTTGCAAAAAATTATCGATAATTGGCATTTCCCTCAGCGATATCGCTAATGTTTTGATGCGCTAAACCTGGCTAATGACGATATTGCCAGTTTTTGTACGTACGTTGACGTTTAGTTTCTGAATTTGTCTACATTTGAGCAAATCAGATGAGTGAGTCAGCGTGAGTCATTCTGAAGATCCTCTCCCGTTGCCTCATGGGATAGTAGTGAACAGTACTTGCTTAATTACTGAGTTTGTGAACGAATCGGTTGAGTGAATAATTCAACGACTCACTAAGTCGTTTTGACACCTTCTGGTGGTGGTTTCACATTTCCTTTTTCCAATGATTTATGCATTATTTGATTGTAATTGCACTGTAAATGCCTAAGAATATTACACATTTAACGAGTAAACACACACATGGAAAACAATTTAAGAGGAGAAATACAGCCTCCTAATGGAGAACTGCACTGATCCACTCTAAACAGCCAGATATCAGCTGACAGGAGGTGACGCACCATCCTCAGGGCTTTAGCGAAGGACTCCATGGCCACGGCCTCTTTGCCTGGTGTCCGGTTGGCCAGATCTGTCACCACTTTAGCCATCAGCATCTCAGAGCATCCTGAAACACAAACACACAGTGAGAGTGAGCGAGCGAGCGAGCCTCGGCAAACATCGGTCAGGAAGCGGCTGACGCACTGACCTCCGCCGTACACGGTTCGCGTCTCTTTAACGGTCTGCGACAGCACGCACAGGGCGTCGTGCAGCGAGCGCTCGGCCTCGTCCAGGATCTGCTGCGTCGCCCCGCGCAGGACGATGGTGCACGCTTCACCTGCGCATGGGAACACAGTGACTCGTAAAGAGATATGCTTAGAAGTCTTGTAAATCAAACGAGACTTTAGAGCTTCTTGTGGCTTTCCAACACAATAAAAGCCTGATGGTGAATTTCTAATTCTATCGGAAAAACCGCAACGTAGCACGTACCCATGTCCACTCCGGAGAAGTGAATGAGCATGTCCTCTCCGATCATCACTTCCTCGATCAGCTTACAGTGGCCGAGCTTCACCAGCTCAGGATGATCGAAGGTAGACGTGATCTCACCGCCTGCACATTCAACAAACAAACAGCTTTTGTGAGAAACTACTTTTAGTATCGAGTAATGAGCCACACATGGTTGAGGATCAAGATCGGGGTGGTGCGTTTGTGTACCTGTGACGAGAGCCAGGCGCTCCACTCCGGCGAAATCAGCGTGTTCGATGGCCATCACGCCGGCGGCGGCAAACAGCTGCTCGGGGTAGTTATAGATCAGCTGCCTGAGGATCAACAACATGTCAGACGGACACCAACACACACATCCTGACATCTGACACCTTCACGTAAAAAAGGCCTCTGGATATCAATTTAAGTGATCAGCTGACACACCAGTCGAGGTCTCACCTGTTGATGAAGCAGTTGATGCCGTGCTTGAGAATGCGCTCCACCTTCTCCTTCATCTTCTCCTTCTCGGCCATCTCGATCTCGGCCACCTTGGCCGTGGAGTCCACACGCACTCTGGAGCCGAAGATCTGCGGGACGCACACGTTACTTGTCACATGTTACTTGTTACAGGTGCCGCGCACAGTGAGCGACTGAACGAGGCTGTACCTTGATCTTGTCCGTGTCCATGCCGGTGTTGGCGATGAGGATGTTGGCGTTCTCGATCCTCTTGGGCTGGTTCACACCGATCCTCTTGTCCAGCAGGAAGCCTGCGAGGAACCAGAAGAGAGGTCGCTTGGCTTAATAGTGCTGATGAAGGCACATGTATTTTAGTTCTCATTTAGGAGTCACACGAGCACACCTTCGTCCAGGTAGGAGTCGGTCAGGCTGCCGCCCAGCTTCTTGATGACGTGGATGGCCTCCAGGTTTCCGGAGCCCTTGAGCCTCATCACGGCCTGCACCGCCAGCCTGGCGAAGTGATCCTTGTGGTGCGTCAGCAGCTTGGAGGACAGCGTGGTGCGCGCGATGTTCATCAGATCCACCTGGAACTTCTGCTCGTCACTCCTGCGGGAACACACACACGGTCATGTCCACCTCCTCTACCGTTCAAACACACACCAGGGCTCGACATTGAGCCGTTTCATGTGCTTGTCCTTCTTAATGTCGAGCCCTGCACACACACACACACACGGAGGACCATCATTACCCATGATCCACCGCCGCCTCCCGCAGTGCGTCGCGGGCTGCCTGCGTGGCCTTCCTCCAGCCGGAGATGATGATCTGAGGATGGATCTTCTTGGCGATGAGCAGCTCGGCTTCCTGCGGCACAAATCACACACATCATCAAGCCTCAGACGCAGCCGGCCGGCGGTGAATAAAGCCGGTTAAAGTCGTACCCGCAGCAGCTCAGCGGCCAGCACCGTCACGGAGGTCGTCCCGTCGCCCACCTCGTCATCCTGCACCTTCGACATGTCTGACAGCACACATTCACCAGCACGTTAATAACAGCAGCACAATGAGAAAAGATGAAACACAGTCAGCCTTCTGACGCGAAGCAACGGGTCTGTGCAAGTTATAAACAGGGTTTCTGCAGGTTTCACGAATTAAAAAAAAACTACAAATTTATTCAAATTGAACAAAGTATTAGTAAACTTCGGCTCAACGATTCGCTCACTCAGGCGGTCAGCGTCTCAACGGCTCACTCAGGCGGTCAGCGTCTCAACGGCTCACTCAGGCGGTCAGCGTCTCAACGGCTCACTCAGGCGGTCAGCGTCTCAGCGGCTCACTCAGGGCGGTCAGCGTCTCAGGCGGTCAGCGCTCACTCACTCAGGCGGTCAGCGTCTCAACGGCTCACTCAGGCGGTCAGCGTCTCAACGGCTCACTCAGGCGGTCAGCGTCTCAGCGGCTCACTCAGCGGTCAGCGTTTGAACGGCTCACTCAGGCGGTCAGCGTCTCAACGGCTCACTCAGGCGGTCAGCGTCTCAACGGCTCACTCAGGCGGTCAGCGTTTGAACGGCTCACTCAGGCGGTCAGCGTCTCAACGGCTCACTCAGGCGGTCAGCGTCTCAACGGCTCACTCAGGCGGTCAGCGTCTCAACGGCTCACTCAGGCGGTCAGCGTCTCAACGGCTCACTCAGGCGGTCAGCGTTTGAACGAATCACTCAGGCGGTCAGCGTTTGAACGAATCACTCAGACGGTCAGCGTTTGAACGAATCGACTCAATGACTCATTGTGACAGTGCAGCGGGAGCATTTCAACGAGCATTAGCGGTAGGATGTTACATGGACGTAGGAAAATTAAGACCTGTTTAAAATCATTTATTACATTCAAACAGTGTTTTCATCACATCTAAATGAGTCATAAATGATAAATCTATAGAAATGGTCCATAATTTAGATATGAACATTGTTTCGAAATACAAAACCCTCAAAACAACAAATCTTTAAGAACAAAGCATTGAAATGACATGCATATATATATTTCTCTAAAGGAAATTAAGTTGTTATTATACGACGGAGGTCTCCAGCCGTCGCATCAGACTCACCCACGAGCACTTTGGCGGCGGGGTTGTCGACGCCGATGGCCTTCAGGATGGTGGCGCCGTCGTTGGTCACGGTCACCTGACTGTCCCTGCCGCCGCCCAGCAAGATCTTGTCCTGTGAGGTCAGAGGTCATTAGTGAGTCACAAGCGGCGGTAACGATCATAACGGCACGCAGCCGGCACACGTACCATTCCCTTGGGTCCCAGAGTGCTTTTCACCAGATCTCCGATGGCGATGGCGCCGATGAACGAGGACTGAAAGCGCACACACACAGAGAGAGCGTTAGCCGCCAATGATCTCACTTACCGCTAATCACGTTAACACTCACCAGTCGAGCCGTCTCGGCCTTCTCCTCATCGGCTCCTTGTCTGAAGATGTTCATGGGGGCCATTGATAGAGACGCCTGCAGACACACACGTCAATCAACGGCTTCATAAAGGTGCAGTGTGTAAGTTTTAGCGGCGAGGTTGTAAAATGCACACGCCCGCCCCTCCGTTGCGAAACACATAGAGAAGCTACAGGACAAAGACGTGGTCGTGTGAGACAGCAGAGAGCAGTTTGTCCGTTTAGGGCCACCGTAGAAACATAGCAAAATGGCGGCTTCACCGTCAGGAGAATGCCTCAATCTAAGTTAATAACAACATAACTGTCTTTACACACCACTGAAAACATAGTTGTGTGTATTATCAATAGAGTCTGATAAATATTACACAGATGTGTGTTTTATTATACATGTACACTGCTGATATTCACAATGCGGTGTAATACGGTCGATCATGCAGCTCATGACTCATCATATGAATACGTAGCGAGTTTAGCATTTATTTGATGCCGTTTGCTCCATTAAAAAAAAAAAAACAACACCACACATTAGAAAACTTATGAATTGTGGCGTTTCATTATTATACTAATTAGACAGTTCCATGTTAGCGCCGTTGTAAATAATTAACCGTGTAATAATATTAATAACCGCACTAGTCACGCTCCGCCGTGACGTCACGGACCCCGCCCTCCGCAGAAAACACTAGAAACTCGCAGACGCCGAGCCGCTTTACAGCACACTTCACAACACACGCGAATAAACTCATCTCAACACAAATAAAGCAGAAAGGATGAGGGTGCGGCAAACGCGTCCATTACGGCAGCACAACGCGGGCGCTCATTGTTCGTGTTCACGCGCATGTGGCGCAGAAACCCGCACTCTTTCAATAAAGTGCGGCAGAATGCCCCCCCCCACACACGCGCGCGCGCTGCACTGCATATTATATCTCACTATATCCGCGCTGAATTATGATTTAAGCTCATAATCGCTCACCATGATGAGTATAGGATGTGCTGAAGAGACGCGCACGAGACAGGAAGAACGGAGCCGGGACAGATCAAGCGCTTCCTGCGCGGGCACGTTTCAAATTAAAAGTCTCCGTCAGCTTCGAAACAATTGCATTTATTTATTTATCTACGTTATTTATTTATTTATCTATCAGATTTGACGAATCTAGATATCAGTCAGCACCTCGCCAAATGCAGTAGGTAGTTTATAAAAGTTATTTGTATGTATTTGTACAGCGCTTTTCATTGGACCCTTCTCTCAGACTGTGATGACGCGTTTTAACGGTCACCAATAGCGTAAATCCGGCAACGATTTTTGTATTTTCATTTTTTTTTTTTTATGTACATTTATAACACCAATACTTTGAATTACATTACGTTTGCAGCAAATAAAAAAATAAATAAAAAAAAACAAGCGTCTATGAGAGTTAAATTAACATATTTCTCTCTTTTCACCTGTCTCTCTCTATTTTTTCCCTCTTTTTGAAAGTTGTGAAATCACTATTGTGGCGTTTTTCGGGGGCACAACGGGGACACAGACATATATATATATATATATATTTAACGGATTCTCTCATTCACCTGTGAAAGTTAACCCAACGATGACGACTTCCGCTTCGGAGAAACGCGGGAACGAAAACAAAGTTGTAAATTGCTTGAGAATTGTATGAATTTGTAAAGTTCAAATGCTGTTGTTTTTGAAACTGCTAGAGGTTAGCAGATTTCCCCCCATTATGTAATTTATTAAGCTTTTCTCACAGCTCCAGGCGAAATGTGTCCTGCGGTGTGACAGGACGTTACTATAAAATTCAAATATTGAAATATTATTCATTATATTCTTTGCTTGTGCCATCTTTTACCACTCCAGTGGAAATATTGTGTAAAATTAGAAAAAATATATAGTATTTATATAGTTATATTATGCAATGTTTTCAAATGCATATAATTAAGCTAGTTAACATTGTAAAAGTGTTTGAAGTGGGGACGAAATGAGACACTGCATGAACATTTATGGTGAAATGTATTGAATACAAACACATGAATTTGCATGTCTATTTGAACATTAATGAAAATACAACATGTCAGTACAGTCTTATTACTTAGTGTATGAACTAAAAACATGGCGAACAAGACATACTGAATAATTAACATTTTGGAGGCGTCAAATCAGACCCAGTTTAACTTAGAAAGACTAAACAAACATATTTTTGGTTGAAATCATGCCTTTAAAAACCAGTGGGAGCATGCACAGGTATTCCTCTCTGCTGGCCGGGCGAGCAAACTGCCGGTACGACATTTGCATTGTGAAGCCAGATTCGTGGTTATATTCAGAGTGTGGCTCACTCGTGGTTTTGGTCAAAACCTGCCGCTGCGTTTTGTTGTTTTTCCAGCCCATAGTATCCCTTTTCCCTGCCAAGAGCCAGCCGTTTTCATCCCTGGAAAGGAAGTTGGTGAGCTCTTTTCGTCGCAGATCTGAGGGTTGACGTGCTTTCTTAGCTTTATTCCAGCGACGCTTCTGAACCTTCATTTTACTATTGGCTTTTTTCATGCCATTAAGCATTGCTTTCTCTTTCCAGCCTCTTAATTTTTGCTGTCAACTTGGGTGGACAAACCTTTTGGGGGGGGACTTGGAATTGGGGAAATGCAACCATGAGCAGGAGAAAGATGAACCAGATCAGTGTCTTCGGGTGATGGGGGAGTAATATCCAAAATGGCCTCCTTTCTGTTCCTCGCCTTTGTCTTCCACTCCTCACGAAGCTTTGCTCTCTGCTGTTTTGGGAGGCTGGTTATATTTTGTGGTTGAATTTCTCCTTTAGCTTTCTTTTCTTGATATCTGTTGATGTAACAGAGACCGCTGTTTCATGTTTTCTGTACAACTCTTAGAGAATGTTTCACCAACTCAACTTCCCCCATATAAACTCATTTACTTTCTCCTTCTGTCCCTAAGGATCTCCTCATGCCTGGCTTCATCCTGTGCTAACCTTTCCCGTCCTTTGTTTGCTCATGCCTAAAAACTGTCAAAAGTCACTTTAAAAACAATGATCAGTGACTGTTAACATACACATACACATACAACAAACAAATGAAGACGGATAGATATGTATATACACACACACACACCCCTAAAGGATTATTAGGAACACCTGTTCAATTTCTCATTAATGCAATTATCTAAATCAACCAATCACATGGCAGTTGCTTCAATGCATTTAGGGGTGTGGTCCTGGTCAAGACAATCTCCTGAACTCCAAACTGAATGTCAGAATGGGAAAGAAAGGTGATTTAAGCCATTTTGAGCGTGGCATGGTTGTTGGTGCCAGACGGGCCGGTCTGAGTATTTCACAATCTGCTCAGTTACTGGGATTTTCACGCACAACCATTTCTAGGATTTACAAAGAATGGCGTGAAAAGGGAAAAACATCCAGTATGTGGCAGTCCTGGGGGCAAAAATGCCTTGTTGATGCTAGAGGTCAGAGGACAATGGGCCGACTGATTCAAGCTGATAGAAGAGCAACTTTGACTGAAATAACAGAATGAGAACATGGATCCATCATGCCTTGTTACCACTGTGCAGGCTGGTGGTGGTGGTATAATGGTGTGGGGGATGTTTTCTTGGCACACTTTAGGCCCCTTAGTGCCATTTGGGCATCGCTTAAATGCCACGGCCTACCTGAGCATTGTTTCTGACCATGTCCATCCCTTTATGACCACCATGTACCCATTCTCTGATGGTTACTTCCAGCAGGAAAATGCACCATGTCACAAAGCTCGAATCATTTCAAATTGGTTTCTTGAACATGACAATGAGTTCAAAACTGAGTACTAAAATGGCCCCCACAGTCACCAGATCTCAACCCAATAGAGCATCTTTGGGATGTGGTGGAACGGGAGCTTCGTGCCCTGGATGTGCATCCCACAAATCTCCATCAACTGCAAGATGCTATCCTATCAATATGGGCCAACATTTCTAAAGAATGCTTTCAGCACCTTGTTGAATCAATGCCACGTAGAATTAAGGCAGTTCTGAAGGCGAAAGGGAGTCAAACACAGTATTAGTATGGTGTTCCTAATAATCCGTTAGGTGAGTGTATGATGGATGGTTGCACTTTTATGATGGATGTATGCTCTTTTATGATGGATGGATGCTTGGAAGAGTCAGGACATCTGATTGTGTTCGTCTAAAAGAAGAATGTCATATACACCTTTAATTAATATTGTCACGTTACAAATCTGCTTCAAATTAAATTAAAAATGAAATGAATTGCCAATTACTAAATTGAAATAAAAATGTAAAGGGTGTACAAGTGATGTAACCGGTGGGAGTGGCCTCGTAGGGCAAAGAAGCAAGTGCATTCTGGGAGTTGTTGTCTTTCATCCATATGAGCCAAAAATACATGTTCTGGATTTTCTCAGTCTAGAAGGCACCAACTTCTAAAATAATTTCACATTTCTACTACACAAATTACCTCATTTAAATACACATTCATCTTTCCAGATCTGAAGAAAACGATCATATGATTTATTATTACTGTTAGTATTACCATCTACTGTATAACAGTAATATTTTTGTCACGTTAAAGCTGTTTGATGTTTCCAGCTTGGCCATGGTGTTGCACCAGTGTGATCTGTAACAAAATGTATTCACACAAGCAGGAAAAAAGGTCACAAAATGACATTTTACAGCCAAACGGAGGATGTATTCTTCAGTCAATCTGAAATACATCACAGTGACGGACTAGGATTTTATCGGTCGACTGACAGAATAAACACATCAATGAATAATTCACAATAAGACTAGTAACGTGCGATAACAAATTGCGGCAATTCTGATTTCACACACCTTTAATGTAGGGCCGTATGATGAATGCAGACGCAGTCCAGTCGTAAAAACTGAATTTACTGGGTAACAGAATTTGACAAATTTTTGTTGAATAAATTAAAAGTAGGTCAACACACTTAAATCAAATGTAGATTAGTGTCTGTACATACCACAAAAAGACTATTTCAGTTATTTAAATATTAATTAGCCTTGCTTTTTGATTACTAAAATGTCATTTAACCATTTAAAAACAAAATTTAAAAATTATTTTTATAGGGCCCTAAACATGTAAACCTAGTTAAACTTTTGATAAACAGTTGCTAAATTGTGTAAGTTTCATAATTTCAATTAGACATGCTTCTTAATTAATACAATTTAAATTAACCATTAAAATTTTAAGAGTTAAAAATTTGGGGGAAATTTGAAAAAGAAAAAACTGAATTCTACTTTTATGCAATTAAAAATACATTCAAGATGCGTTTAATGCAAAACAAAAGACTTGCTTATGGTGAACGTGTTATTTTGATATTTTTTACAGTAAAAATGTCCATCTGAAGACTGTAATAAGGCAAACTAGTCTCACAACAAAGCCTAGAAATTGTAATGTTTATAGAAATACGATTGTAACTAATATTACCAGATTTTGATTTTAATAATGTCAATATGTAGAAATAAACATAAACTGAGATTAATAAGGGCTATGAACTAGCATAAATGAAACCTTCCTGTAAAGTGTAACCCAAAAGAGTTAGTTTGACAGAAAACAAACACACACTGTATACAGGCCACCAGGGCACAATACAGACTTTACCAAAGAATTTGCTGACTTTCTATCCGAGTTAGTACTGGCTGCAGATAAAGTACTAATTGTTGGTGATTTTAATATCCATGTAGATAATGAAAAAGACACATTGGGATTAGCATTTAGAGACATTCTAAACTCTACTGGAGTTAGACAACATGTGTCAGGACCCACTCATCACCTTAATCATACTCTAGACTTAATATTGTCACATAGAATAAATGTTGATACCGTTGAAATTCTGCAGCAGAGCGACGACATCTCAGATCATTACCTAGTATCATGTATACTTAATTTAGCTAAGGCTGCAAAGCCGTCCCCTTGCTTTAAATATGGCAGAACTATCACTGCCGCCACTAAAAATTGCTTTTTAAATAATCTTCCTCATCAGTTTCATCTCCTCAGCATCCCAGATAGCCTAGAGGAACTCGATTTTGCAACAGAAACTATTGACTCTCTTTTTTCCAGCACTTTAGACACAGTTGCTCCCCGGCGCTTAAAGAAGATTAAAGAAAATAGTCCAACGCCGTGGTACAACGAGCACACCCGGGCCCTTAAAACAGCAGCCAGAAAAATGGAGCACAGCTGGAAGAAAACAAAACTAGAGGTTTTTCGGATTTCGTAAGGAGATAGTCAGGCTGACAGAGAAGATTTCAGAATTAGAGACACACACATCCAGACTTTATTTGAGAGTAGTGAGAATGTGACAGCTTTAGACACTGCTTTGGATGTGACTAGCTTAGTGAACTCTGTACATTATTCAGTTCCGGCTGTAGAGCCCGTGCAGCAACTGGGTGACGGTGAGAAGGCATAGTCGCGGATAAAAAAAAAAAAAAAAAACAAAACTCTTCCGTTCCGATTAGAACATCAAACAGGTTCTCCCCACTCAGTGACGCACCCACTGAGAATCCTGTTGAAAGTGCCCTAGTTATTGGTGATTATATTACACGGAGCGTGAAAATAGAGACACCAGCCACCATAGTCACATGTTTACCAGGAGCCAGAGCGCCTGACATCAAAAGCAAATTTAAAAGTGCTGGCTAAAGTTAATCGTAAATTCTCTAAGATTATTATTCACATCGGCACTAACGATGTTAGACTTCACCAGTCAGAGAGCACCAAAATTAACATTAAAAGAGGTGTGTGAACTCGCAAGTAGGCTCGAGCAGGCTCGGGTAACCCCACTGCTTAAGAAACCCTCTCTGAATCCAGCACCGGTATCCCTTCTTGCTTTTATTGCAAAAACACTCGAGCGAGTTGTGTTCAACCAACTCTATGTTTCTTGAACAGAACAACCTCCTGGACAACAACCAATCCGGCTTCAAAAGCATGTTCACTGCTATGCTGATGACACTCAACTCTACTTCTCATTTCAACCAGATGATCCCACAGTTGGTGTTCGTATCGCTGCCTGCCTGAGATATTTCTGCCTGGATGAAGGAACAACACCTTCAACTCAATCTGGCAAAGACAGAACTCCTTGTGGTCTCAGCCAACCCAGCACTTCACCATACTCTCTCCATTCAGCTCGGTTCATCATCCATAACTCCGTCCAGGACAGCCAGGAACCTTGGCGTTATGTTTGATGATCAGCTAAAATTACAGTAAATTGCATGTGAGCATGCACCTCACTGCAACAACCCGGTCCTGCCAATTTGCCTTATACGACATTAGGAAGATTAGACCCTTCCTATCAGAGCAGGCCACACAACTCCTGGTCCAAGCTCTTGTTCTCTCCGAACTGGACTACTGTAATGCTCTTCTAGCGGGCCTTCCAGCATGCACTATCAAACCCTTGCAACTGATCCAGAATGCAGCGGCGAGAGTGGTCTTTAATGAGCTGAAGAGAGCACACGTAACGCCTCTCTTCATCAGTCTGCACTGGCTGCCAATAGCCGCTCGAATCAAATTCAAGGCACTGGTGCTCGCCTACAAGGCAACCACTGGCTCTGCACCAACATACCTAAACTCGCTTGTTCAGACTTAGACACCCTCCAGAAACGTGCGTTCTGCAAGTGAACGGCGCCATCACAAAGAGGCATGAAATGACCTTTTCCTGGACCGTTCCCACCTGGTGGAATGACCTGCCTGTCTCAATTCGAGCAGCCGAGTCGGTAGCCATTTTCAAAAAATATCTTAAGACGCATCTTTTCCAACAGCACCTGACCAATAAATAGCACTTATCACTCTATTCGTTTTCTGTTTGTCTATTTATATATAAATTTTTTTTTTTTTTTAATTCTGTTCTATGTGTTCTGTGATAGATTAACTGAGACTTGTTACAGCACTTGCATATTGTTGCCCTTGACTGTTTTTAGTTGCTTCTGTTGCTCTCATTTGTAAGTCGCTTTGGATAAAAGGGTCCGCTAAATGACTAAATGTAAATGTAAGTACGATGTCACGTAAAGTTTTTTGTTCTGGTCCCCTCCCAGTTAAAAGGAGTGATGAGATACTTAGCAGACTATCATCACTCAATGGCTTGTTGTCTAAGTGGTGTCCGCAAAATAACATAGGGTTCATAGACAATTGGAAAAGCTTTTGGGGCAGACCTGACCTGTTGAAGAGGGACGGCATCCATCCTGCTTGGAGTGGTGCTGCTCTTCTCTCTAGTAATTTGGCATATAGTCTTAAAGCTAAACCTTGACTAACTGGGGCCCAGGTCAGGAAGCAGATGGACTGGCTTACCCGACAGTCTGCTAGCTGTCTCCCGTTACAGAAGTCAGATAAATCCCAACACATAGAGACTCTTTCACCTAGATATTATCACATAGAGACTGTGTCTGTTCCACAAATTAATAAATACAAAAACATTAAAACCATTCAACGGTAAAAATTTAATTGATGTTCAACAAATAAACAACAGATATAATACAGATGAACAAATGATAAATCTTGGGTTGCTGAATATTTGATCCCTTTCCCCAAAACCGATTATTGTTAATGATCATTACAAATAATAATCTAGATGTGCTGTTTGACAGAAACCTGATGATTACATTACTTTAAATGAGTCCACCCCCCAAGACTATTGTTATTAACACAAGCCGTGTCTGAAAGGTAAAGGGTAAATATTATTTATAATAATAACTTCAGTATTACTCAGAAGTCTAGTTTCAAATAGAAATCCTTTGAAGGGAGGTTTTTCGCATTTCGTGGAAAGAAAGCATGATTGCATACAGAAAGGCCGTAAAAACTGCTAAATCTGCTTATTTCTCGACTCTCTTAGAAGAAAACAAAAACAACCCTAGATATTTATTCGATACAGTGGCTAAATTAACCAAAAATAAAGATTAAACTTCTGATGTTTGTAAACAGCACAGCAGTAATGACTTTATGAACTTTTTTACATGTAAGATTGATAATATTAGGATATGCAGTGATATGTCACTGAGGAAAAATTACACAGGACAGGTTTGAGAATCACTGGACTAGGCTATTAAAAGAGATGCTGCCCAAGGTCATAGATCCTCTTCTTAATATCATTAATTCATCTTTGTCACAGTTAGTTCATGCGTTCATGACCTCAAGGCTAGATTATTGTAATGCTTTACTGGGTGGTTGCCCTGCTCGCTTAATAAACAAACTCCAGCTGGTCCAAAACACAGCAGCTCGAGCTCTTACTAGAACCAGGAAGTATGACCATATTAGCCCGGTTCTGTCAACACTGCAACTGGCTTGTATACATTTTAAAATCTTGCTTATTACTTACAAAGCACTAAATGGTTTAGCTCCCCAGTACTTGAGCGAACTCTTAACGCATTATACTCCATCACGTCTATTGCGGTCTCAAAACTCTGGCCAGTTGATAATACCTAGAATATCAAAATCAACTGCGGGCGGTCAATCCTTTTCCTATTTAGCTCCTAAACTCTGGAACAGTCTTCCTAGCATTGTTCGGGAAGCAGACACACTCTGTCAGTTTAAATCTAGACTAAAAACGCATCTCTTTACTATGGCTTACACATAAAACATTATCAATCTCTATTATTCAAATCAGTAAATGATTGTTAGGCTGCATTAACTAGGTCAGCCAGAACCGGGAACACTTCCCATAACACCTGATGTAATCATAGGAAGAAATGGCATCTACGCCAAGGTTACTCTCTGTTTATCCCGAGGATTACTGCAGTCAGCCGGATCTGGGCCCGTATCCAGATCAGATGGTGGACCTGCGCCCAGACATGGTCTCTGCAGACACTTCAGGGATGCGTTGGTCATGTTAATTAGACTCCCCCTGAAATTGCCTCATTGACACGACTTCCTCAATAATCCCGTTACTGGCGTGATGACTCCGATCTTTTTGAATATTCCTATCTAATAATTTCCTCACAGACATGCCATGATGGTCAGAGAACTGGCACCCTGACTGAGCCTGGTTTCTCCCAAGGTTTATTTCTCTCCATTATTGGAGTTTTGGTTCCTTGCCACTATCGCCTTTGGCTTGGCTTGCTCAGTTGGGGACACTAAATTTTCACTAAACGTGCCGAATTTCCCATTATATCTGCAATATTTTCCTGTTTAACACCATGAACCTGCTTTGAAACAATCAGCATTGTAAAAGGCGCTATATAAATAAAGGTGACTTGAAGGCCAGTCAAGTTCCTCCACACCAAACTCGCTCATCCATGTCTTTATGGACCTTGCACTGGAGCGCAGTCATGTTAGAAGGGGTCATTACCTCTTGGCAGGTGACAGCCTTCTCTACAGAGTGAACTCTCATGTGGCCATTAAGATGCCCTTTTCGAGTGAAACTCTTTCCACACTGCTGGCAGGTGTAAGGCTTCTCTCCAGTGTGAATTCTAATGTGTACCTCAAGGGTTGTTTTTTGAATGAAACTCCTTCCACACTGTGGGCAGGTGTAAGGCTTCTCTCCAGTGTGAATTCTCATGTGTAGCCCAAAGTTTCTTTTATGAGTGAAACTCTTTCCACACTGTGGGCAAGTGTAAGGCTTCTCTCCAGTGTGAACTCTTTTGTGTTCCTCAAGGGTTCTTTTTCGAATGAAACATTTTCCACACTGTTGGCAGGTGTAAGGCTTCTCTCCAGTGTGAACTCTCATGTGTTGCTCAAGGTTTCCTTTATGAGTGAAACTTGTTCCACACTGTTGGCAGGTGAGAGACTTCTCTCCAGTGTGAACTCTTGTGTGGCTTTCAAGATGTTCTTTTTGCATGAAATTCTTTCCACACTCTTGGCAGGTGAAAGCCTTCTCTCCAGTGTGAACTCTCATGTGTCCTTTAAGACTGCCTTTATGACTGAAATTCTTTCCACACTGTTGGCAGGTGTAAGGCTTCTCTCCAGTGTGAACTCTCATGTGGGTTTTAAGACTTGGTTTTCGAGTGAAACTCTTTCCACACTTTTGGCAGGAGTAAGGCTTCTCTCCAGTGTGAATTCTCATGTGTTCCTCAATGCTTCCTTTATGAGCGAAACTCTTTCCACACTGTGGGCAGGTGTAAGGCTTCTCTCCAGTATGAACACTCATGTGGGCTTTAAGTTTCTCTGTTCGAATGAAACTCTTTCCACACTGTTGGCAGGTGTAAGGCTTCTCTCCAGTGTGAATTTTCATGTGGATTTTAAGACTTTCTTTTCGAGTGAAACTCTTTCCACACTGTTGGCAGGTGTAAGCCTTCTCTCCAGTGTGACTACTCATGTGGACATTAAGAACCTTTATTTGAGTGAAACTCTTCCCACAATGTGTGCAGGTGTAAGGCTTCTCACCAGTGTGAATTCTCAAGTGGGCTTTAAGTTGATCTTTTTGAATGAAACCCTTTCCACACTGTTGGCAGGTGTAAGGTTTCTCTCCAGTGTGAATTCTCATGTGTTGCTTAAAGCTTCTTTTTTGAGTGAAACTCTTCCCACACTGTGGGCAGGTGTAAGGCTTCTCTCCAGTGTGAATTCTCATGTGTTCCTCAATGCTTCCTTTATAAGCAAAACTCTTTCCACATTGTGGGCAGGTGTAAGGCTTCTCTCCCGTGTGAATTCGCATGTGGACTTTAAGATGATCTGTTTGAGTGAAACTCTTTCCACACTCTTGGCAGGTGTGAGGCTTCTCTCCAGTGTGAATTTTCCTGTGGACTTTAAGGTGTTGTTTTTCAATTAAACTCTTTCCAGGCTTTTGAGTGATTTTTTGTGAGGAAATCATTTCAGTCTGTGAGCAACTAAAAGATTTTTCTCCAGCTATGAAATCACGATGTTGCCCATACGGATCTTTCTCTTCCATATCATTTAGTTCTTGACTCTCCACTTTCAGTGCCGTCAGATCTAAAAGAGACAAAAACAAGTTAACCCCAGTTTAATGGCACAAAACAACAAACATCAAGACATTAAAACATTTAAGGCATCAAAACAAGAAACATGTATGCTAGATTCAAACATTCATCATGTTTGAATTATGTGCGTTCAGGACACTGCCATCGTTGTTATTGAAGTGGTTTGGAATATAGGGCTGTGTGATTTGGGGAAAATATCTAATTGTGATTTTTCTGAAAAAATATTACGAGTGTGATTCGGTTTGCCATTTAATTTTTTTAAGTCAAGATTAATCTGCACACCCTCTAAATTAAAGGAGTACATGCTGCTGTGGGAGCCAAATGTAACAATCTGTTTCAACCACTAGATGGCAGTGTGCACCAGTGGTGTAGGTGGGGTCACCAGTAATATCACATCATATTTAAAACCTCACTTTTTTTCTTATCAGTGCCAAAGAGACTCAAATAACTCTGTCGTTTTTTATCATTCAGGCAAGTGTTATACATCATTATAATCTAAGTTTTTATTATTGTTTGTGTACAGTCACAATAAAAACAAATTGTTATGCTTCTTGCAAAATAAAGAAAACAAACATGATGTGCGATCTGCAGCCTCTCTGTCAAAGACATTCATTCAGATAGTCTTCAGAAAAGTTACTCTAACTTAAATACTTGGGTCACAAACATGAGACATATGTCTAAAGAAAGTTTAAAAGTCAGGTTTTAAATAATGTTAAAATCAAATCGAAAACAAATATTCTGTGTGTTTATGTAATCTGTTTGAAAAGGGAGAGATATCAGTCATTCGCGAGTGTCTAATTAGCTTCTCATTACCCGCTAATGCACCACGTCCACGGAGCGTGCGTTCTTTTGAGATTCAAATCTGACGCGATCCATGAGAGTAAGCCGATGCCCACATCAATTCAAATAAACACATCAACACTTTACATCAGTTTGAGACGCAGTGAGGAATAATCCTGGAATATTTTACCTCAGAAAAAGCTGTTTATTTCTAAGAGCAACTGATCCAGGCGAGGATTGTGAGGTAAGTTTATTCTGTTAGTGTCTGTGAATATTAAACACAAAAACACAGTTTAAATATGAATCCTGCTGCAACATAAAATGTCATAGATGCAAGACTTTTTAGACAAGATTCTGGCTTGTTTTGGCCAGATTATGAAGTGTTTAGGCTATTGGAAGTGTAACATCAATAAAGCTTTTATTAGCACGTCTGCTCAGATGCTATACATATAGTACGGAAATGATTTTCAAGATTCAAGAGTTTTATTTGTCACATACACAGTTATATACAGAATATACAACCGGCAGTGAAATGTAAACAGATCCACTCCATGGACAGTGCAAATTCACAGTTAAAGCACAAGGAAGAAATTATAATAGAAATATATATATATATATATATATATATATATATATATATATATATATATATATATATATATATATATATATATATATATATATATATATATATATATATATATATATATAATTATAAATAATCAAGTCAAGTAGAAGAAAAAAAGTAAAAAATAAGAATAAGAAGTGGAATAAAATAATTGAAGTAGACTGTGCAGTGAGTAAACTGTAGACTTATAAATATGTGGTTAACAAATGTATAAAGAGTATAATGTGCAAACAGGTTTATAACAGGTTGTTACACAGTAACACTTGAGAACAGAAAGTGCAGTGCAATGTCAGTATGTTTATCCTGAAGTGAAGTCACGTGATGTTAAGTGACTGAGTTCAGGAGTCTGATGGCCTGGGGGAAGAAGCTCCTCCCGAGTCTCTCAGTTTTGGCCATCAGGCTTCGGAAGCGCTTACCAGATGGCAGCAGCGTGAAATGAGGGTTTGCAGGGTGATTAGAGTCCTTGATGATCTTAGTAGCTCTACCTTTGCAGCGTTTGGTGTAGGCGTCCTGCAGAGGCGGGAGAGCTGACCCTGAGATACGCTCGGATAAGCGCACGACTCTTTGCAGGGCTTTGCAGTCATGACTGGTGCTGTTCCCATACCACACTGTGATGCACTGAGTTAATACACTTTCTATCGCCCCTAAATAGAAGGTTTTCAGGATAGCTGGTGAAACCCTGAATTTCCTCAGCTGGCGCAGGTGGTACAGTCTTTGCCTGGCTTTTTTCACCTGTGTCTGAATGTGTGCAGTCCAGGTCAGGTCCTCTGAGATGTTTACACCCAGGTACTTGAAGCTGCTCACTCTCTACTGGTGACCCGCTGATCATGAGGGGGGAGTATGTCCGTTGCTGTCTCTTCCTGAAGTCCACAATCATTTCTTTGGTCTTGCCAAAATTCAGAGAGAGACAGTTGTCCTGGCACCATGATGTTAGATGCTCTACCTCGTCCAAGTATGCCGTCTCATTGTTGTTGGAAATGAGGCCCAGGACAACAGTATCATCAGCAAATTTGATGATAGAGGTGGAGCTGTGTGTGGACTAACAGTCATGTGTGTAGAGAGAGTAGAGCAGGGGACTCAGGACACAGCCCTGTGGAGCTCCCACACTCAGGGAGATGGAGGTGGAGGTGGACTGGCCTATTCTCACCACCTGAGGCCTGCCAGTGAGGAAGTCCTCAATCCAGTGGCAGAGAGAAGGATTCAGGCCGAGATCCAGGAGTTTGGAGGTTAGCTTGATGGGAACTATGGTGTTAAAGGCTGAGCTATAGTCAATAAATAGCAGCCTTACGTAGTTCCCACTTTTGCTGTCGATGTGAGTGAGGGAGGAGTGGAGGACATGAGAGATGGCATCTTCAGTCGATCTATTGGGATGATAGGCAAACTGAAGAGGGTCCAAAGTGTCAGGAATGAAGGCGCAAATGGTGTTTTTAATGAGTTTCTCAAAGATCTTCATGACTATAGACGTGAGAGCCACTGGACGATAGTCATTTAGGCAAGAGGGTTTACTGTTCTTAGGGACAGGGATGATGGTGGATTTTTTGAAGGAGGTGGGGACCACAGATGTAGCGAGGGACTCATTAAAGATAGATGTAAACAACCCCGGCGAGCTGATCAGCACAGGACCGCAGAACACGACCTGAAATACCATCTGGCCCAGCAGCTTTCCTGACGTCCACACGCTTGAGTGCTCTCCGAACTTCATCCTCTGAGACAGAGATCACGTGGTTGTTGCTGCTCTGAGTGATTCCCTCTGACGGGTCACTTGGTGGAGTCGCGCTGCCACGATTACAGTCAAAGCGAGCGTAGAAAGAGTTGAACTCGTTCACGAGCAACGGGTCAGCGTTCGCCTCTGCAGAGGATTTAGATCCAAACGAGCAGATGGACCTCAGACCTTGCCACATGCGCCGCGAGTCGTTGAGTTGGAAATGAGACTCCACTCGGTCTTTGTAACGGAGTTTTGCAGCTTTAACTGCACGCTGCAGAGCATAACAGGACGATCTGTATTCATTCATATTCCCTGAAAGGAGACCGGCGTTGTAAGCAGCAGTGCGTGTGTTCACTGCCGCGCGGATTGATTCAGTGATTCAAATGATTCAGAAAAGGTTTACCACTGAAATAACTGGGAAAAAAGTGTCCCGATCAACCTGAATTCACCATATACTCTTTGAAATTGTTTTAAATCCCAAATATTTTACTTATAACGTTGATCATTACCAATTATTCAGTTATTTGTATTTACTGAAATCAAGATCCATTTACTAGATAAACAAAATGACATAATTTAGATGTGCCCCCAGAAAAGAAGAACAAATATCTTAAGTGAGTGAGATTTTGTTTAAAACAAGCAAAATTATCTGCCAATGAGGAAGAAAAATAATCTTGTTTCTGACTGAAATCTCGTTCCTCGTTTCTGTCCCAAACAGAAATAAGATTATTTTTCCTATCCCATTGGCAGATAATTTTGCTTGTTTTAAAACAAGGCTTGTTTTGCCTTTGTAAAGTGCCTTTGTTGACTACATTCTAAATAAACTACAAGATATATTTGCTTTGTCCCTTTGCTTAGCTCCATCTCAGTCACACACCTGAGCTCATTTATTATGCAGCTCATTATGCGATCATTATGCAATCTTTTGTTCTCTCAGGTGTGATTCACAGCATTATTCATGATCGTTCATGCCTCTTCGCACACGGCCTTTGTAAAGAAAAAGTGTCTGTCAAAATCTAAATCAATGTATTGTTTTATTATGAATGAGCTGGCTCAGTGATTCTCTCATCAGTTTGAAGTGAAAACTCTAGGCGACATCACCCATTAGGCTAAGTATTGTGGTCGCATATCTATTGTGCGTTTTGAAAAATTTTATTTGTTTTTTCCAAAACCACGCATAAACATTCTTCTCTCAAAAATACAAGCATGTACATACATGTTGCTCTCATATTATGGTAGCCCAGTTTGTGCTGAATATAGTGTAATTGCACTTTTTCCATTAACGTGTTTATAAGAAACTGAAAAAAGCACAAATGTCAGAGCATGTCAAAACTTCTAAAGGCCCCCAAAACAGCTCAGACTCCTAGGGGTTAAACTTCCTGCGGGTTGTATCAGTAGGGACAGGTGGCGGGAACATATGGTTCTTACCATAGAATCCCATCTTTAAACTCTGTAACAACAGCCTATACATTTGAGTAAATTCAAAAAAAGTGCAAAGAAACAGAAAATAAATTTCCAAATCATAAGTCAAGAACATCTTACCACCTGTCTGTGGCTTATAGGAAAGCCATTACAAAAAGTAAGAACCTTCTCTGACTAAGAGGATATCATTTGGAATAGTTTTCTTGTGCATTGGAATGCACAGAGGAATTCTGTGAATGGAAAGGGTTTCGGCTCGCGCATATGGCAGAGTGAGGGACTACTACTGGGGTGTGGATTGCTTACCTGATGTGTCGCAGAGTCTTGCACTGAACATGTTGAATGAAGGTTGAAACGCTGGTGAGTGAACTTCTTTGATGATGATGATGATGATGATGCGGGAATGGGCCACTAAGAGGTGGCAATAGTGAAAAAGGAAAGACTGACTGTTCTGCAGTCACTGCCCATTGGATCTCAGTTGCCAGGCTGGAGGAACTGTTGATGTAATCACGATTTGAATGAGAAACTGTCAGACGATGATGTTACCAGTCCAGAAACAACCAACAGTTTGTAAAAATAATGGAAACCAGAGTCAAGTTTGAAGAGGGTCAATATTATACAGACGTACCTTTTAAGTTCAAGTTCAAGTTCAAGTTCAAGTCTCCTAATATCATCATGCCAAACAACCGCAGTGCCGCGGAACAGTGTGTCCTGGGTCTACAAAGGAAGTCTAAAAGAAATCGAGAATATCAGCAAGAGTATACATCCTTCCTGTCTGATGTAATTGATAAGGGATATGCAGAGGAAGTACCTCCTAACGAGTTGATACGAGAAGAGTCTAAGTTTGGTACATACCACACCACGGAGTACATCATCTGAAAAAGAAAACTTAGTACTGTTCGATTGCAGGGCAGTGTTTAAAAAGGAACCTCTCTGAATGGTCAGCTGCTGCAGGACCCCTATCCCACCAACTCTCTGTTGGGAGTTCTTACGAGGCTCAGACAGGAGCCTGTCGCTTTGATAGCTGATATACAAGCCAAGTTTCATCAGGTAAAGTTCTCAGAAACGTGGACTTTCTGAGTTTATTCAGTATAACATCCATAGATAACAATCTATGGATGATGAAAGCTTTCAAACCTCTTCTCTGTGAGATCGAAGCAATCCTTAATGCCTGTCCCATTACAAAAGCCTCTGACGATGTGAATGATCTTGAAGGACTTACACCTAATCATATTCTCCTTCTAAAGTAGAGGGAGATTTGTACATCAAAAAAAGATAGAGACAGGTATAATACTTGTCAGAACCCTTCTGGAAAAGATGGGTAAGGGAATACTTACCATTACTTCAAGAGAGACACAAATGGATAAAACCACAAAGACGTTTTACCATGGGAGACCTTGTTGCCATCATGGATCCTGTATAAGAGTAATTAAGACCTGTATAGGCCTGTGCGGGTGATAGCGGGTGACTTTAATCAGATGTGTTTGAAAACAGTGCTCCTACAGATCTGGTGACAAGGCGCTGTACAGACGTATCAAATGTGCCAAAGAGTCCTAGAAGATCCTAGAAGAGTGTCGCAAGGGTTCAAAATCACAAACCACAAAAGGACCAGCTGAAAGTGTTGGTGAGGACAAGGCAGGTGATCATTTTGTCATGCTGATTGAGTTAGAATAACAAAGTGGAAGCTTTAAAAAGGAGGGTGGTGCTTGAAATAATTGTTCTTCCTCGGTTAAACATGGTTACCTGCAAGGAAACACGTGCAGTCATCATTGCTTTGCACAAAAAGTGATTCACTGGGAAAGATATTGCTGCTAGTCATATTGCACCTAAATCAACCATTTCTCAGATCAAGAAGACTTTCAAGAAGAGAGGTTCAATTGTTGTGAAGGCTTCAGGGTGCCCAAGAGAGTCCAGCAAGCAGCAGGACCGTCTCCTAAAGTATATTCAGCTGCGGGATCGGGCACCACCAGTGCAGAGCTTGCTCAGGAATGGCAGCAGGCAGGTGAGAGTGTGTCTGCACGCAGAGTGAGGTGAAGACTTTTGGAGGATGGCCTGGTGTCAAGAAGGGCAGCAAAGAAGCCACTTCTCTCCAGGAAAAACATCAGGGACAGACTGATATTCTGCAAAAGGTACAGGGACTGGACTGCTGAGGACTGGGGTAAAGTAATTTTCTCAGATGTTTGGGGGATCTGGCATCTTCTATGGCTTGTCCATAGAAGAAAAGGTGAGCGCTACCATCAGTCCTGTGTCATGCCAACAGTAAAGCATCCTGATGTGCGGGGTTGCTTCTCAGCCAAGGGAGTGGGCTCACTCACAATTTTGCCTAAGAACACTGCCATGAGTAAAGAATGGTACAAACACATCCTCCGAGAGCAACAGTTTTGTGACAAACAATGGCTTTTCCAGCATGATGGAGCACCTTGCCATAAGACAAAGGTAATAATTAAGTGGCTCGGGGAACAAAACATCGAAATTTTGGGGCTATGGCCATCCATGACTTGTGGTCACTCCTCAAGAGGCAGGTGGACAAACAAAAACCCACAAATTCTGACAAACTCCAAGCACTGATTATGCAAGAGTTGGCTGCCATTAGTCAGGAGTGGCCCAGAAGTTGATTGACAGCATGCCAGGGCGAATCCCAGAGGTCTTGAAAAAGAAGGGTTTACATTGCAAATATTGACTATTTGCATAAACTTCATGTCATTTTCGATGAAAGCCTTTGACACTTATGAAATGCTTGTAATTATACTTCAGTATTCCACAGTAACATCTGACAAAAAAATATCTAAAAACACTGAAGCAGCAGACTTTGACACAAATGTTAATTTTCACATTCTCAAAACTTTTGGCCACGGCTGTAGAGTGATTGGAATTATCGCAGGAGATGATGAATCAGTCTACAGAGATGAAGTCCAGAAACTAGGGGTGTGCTGCTCTAATAATAACTTTTCTCTGAACACTTCAAAAACAAAAGAGCTCATTTTTGACATCAGGAGGCGCAGCGTGAAACCAGCCCCACTCTATATCAATGGACACTGTGTGGAGAGGATCCGCAACTTTAAGTTCCTGGGAGGCCAAATATCCAACAAGCTCTCTTGGTCTGCTAACATCTCAGAAATAATCAAAACGGCACAGCAAAGGCTGTATTTCCTTAGAGTGCCCAGGAAACACAATTTAGACTCTAAATTGTTGGTGTCCTTTTACCACTCCACAAATGAAAGCAAGTTAATGTTGTACAGTTGTACGGCAGCAGACAAGGCAGCCCTCTAAAGCATAATTAAGACAGTCCCAAAAAAAAAAAAAAATAATAATAATTACTGGCTGTTCGCTACTCTCCCTGGAAAGCATGGCCTGCTCCCACTATCTCTCAATGGGCAACAACATCACCAAGGACATGTCACAACCAGGGCACCACCTGGTTAACCTTACGTCCGTTGTGATGCATGGATGTGCGCTGTTATAATGCATTGCTATTGACCACGGTCATTTTAAGGAAGGAAATGCTACAATAGAATCTTGATTAAAAAAAAAGTGTGTTGTTTGTTGATTTTCAAACATAAAACTTGTTGAAATGTTTCCAGTGTGTGCATCTGTTCTTTTTGAACAAAACCGTGATAATACTGATAATCGTGATAATTAGGGTCACTATAATTGTGATATGAAATTTCCATACCTTTACATCCCTAAAGTGCAAAAGAGTGTGATAAATGAATACTTGTCTGGTCGTGTGATCTCTACATGTCTGTGCACGAGGCAACCCAATTCATCCAAGATAAAAGCGCTTTAATTAGGATAGAAATATCACACATTTCTGTAGAATGAAACCAACCTGTTTGTGTCTCAGTTTCTTCATGTTTCACTCCCAGTGTTTCTTCAATCTTCACGTCTTCACTCTCCTCTTTAATAAACGCCATCTTTGTTAATGTGTGTCACGTGGATCTCAGTAGCTTCACCGGGAGTTTTTCTGTGTGTTTGTCCTGTTTAAGGTAAGAATAATTAACATAAATATAAACACATCCAAACTAAATCTCTGAGAGTCTCAGTCAGCTCTAGTTCAGTAGATCAGTCTCTGTAAGAGAGTCAGAGAGAGAGTTAATGGACTTAAATCATCTGATTAGACTAAAAACACTCAAAACTAAATCTCTGAGAGTCTCAATCAGCTCTAGTTCAGTAGTTCAGTCTCTGTAAGAGTCAGAGAGAGTTAATGACTTAAATCATCTGATGAGACTAAAAACACTCAAAACTAAATCTCTGAGAGTCTCAATCAGCTCTAGTTCAGTAGTTCAGTCTCTGTAAGAGAGTCAGAGAGAGTTAATGGACTTAAATCATCTGATTAGACTAAAAACACTCAAAACTAAATCTCTGAGAGTCTCAATCAGCTCTAGTTCAGTAGTTCAGTCTCTGTAAGAGAGTCAGAGAGAGTTAATGGACTTAAATCATCTGATTAGACTAAAAACACTCAAAACTAAATCTCTGAGAGTCTCAATCAGCTCTAGTTCAGTGTTCAGTAGATCCTCTACAAGAGTTCTGACTGCAGGGTTGCCGAATGACTAAAGAATCGTGATCAGCAAGAACACAGAAAACTGTACAATCTCTGAGAGTCTCAATCAGCTCTAGACTTATACCAGGGTGGATCCTCTCAATAACTGCAGTTACAATAGTTGTGACTGCAGGTGTGACTATAGTTGTTAATGACTAATACTTGCAGAGGTAAATAGGAAGAACCAAATGGGGACATATAAACGCAAGTCAATACCAAATCAAAACTAGTTAGCACATCATTTGTAGTTGAAAGAATTTAATGACAAAATCTAGTTTACACACTTAAAATAGTTACAAAATAAATGTATTAGATGATGAAAACTTATACCATTAAGCAGCATGAATTTTACCTGAGAGAGAGAGCGAGAGAGAGAGAGAGAGAGTTAGAGAGAGACAAAGAAGAGAAGAGAGCAAAGAAGAGAAGAGCCAGAGCAGGCCCCAAGAAAAAGAGCCAAAGAATAAAGCTCCAGAGCAAGAGTTACAATCTTCTTTCTATCTATTCCTTGACCAGTGACTTAAACCCTAACGTGAGCCATTCAAACTGACCAATCAGACCAGACTTCCCCACGGTGTTACAGGTGTGACACACATTTGGCCTACAGGCCTTCAGCATTTCTTCTTTGTCTTTAGAATTGAAAACTAAAGCAAATGTCTTTGTTCATTCTGGAATATCTTTGATTATTTTCTAGTTCAGTAGTTCAGGTCTGTAAAGAGTCAGAAGCAGTTAATGGACTTAAATCATCTGATGAGACTAAAAACATCAAAACTAAATCTCTGAGAGTCTCAATCAGCTCTAGTTCAGTAGTTCAGTCTCTGTAGAGAGTCAGAGAGAGTTAATGGACTTAAATCATCTGATGAGACTAAAAACACTCAAAACTAAATCTCTGAGAGTCTCAATCAGCTCTAGTTCAGTAGTTCAGTCTCTGTAAGAGTCAGAGAGAGTTAATGGACTTAAATCATCTGATTAGACTAAAAACACTCAAAACTAAATCTCTGAGAGTCTCAATCAGCTCTAGTTCAGTAGTTCAGTCTCTGTAAGAGAGTCAGAGAGAGTTAATGGACTTAAATCATCTGATTAGACTAAAAACACTCAAAACTAAATCTCTGAGAGTCTCAATCAGCTCTAGTTCAGTAGTTCAGTCTCTGGTAAGAGAGTCAGAGAGAGTTAATGGACTTAAATCATCTGATTAGACTAAAAACACTCAAAACTAAATCTCTGAGAGTCTCAATCAGCTCTAGTTCAGTAGTTCAGTCTCTGTAAGAGAGTCAGAGAGAGTTAATGGACTTAAATCATCTGATTAGACTAAAAACACTCAAAACTAAATCTCTGAGAGTCTCAATCAGCTCTAGTTCAGTAGTTCAGTCTCTGTAAGAGAGTCAGAGAGAGAGTTAATGGACTTAAATCATCTGATTAGACTAAAAACACTCAAAACTAAATCTCTGAGAGTCTCAATCAGCTCTAGTTCAGTAGTTCAGTCTCTGTAAGAGAGTCAGAGAGAGTTAATGGACTTAAATCATCTGATTAGACTAAAAACACTCAAAACTAAATCTCTGAGAGTCTCAATCAGCTCTAGTTCAGTAGTTCAGTCTCTGTAAGAGAGTCAGAGAGAGTTAATGGACTTAAATCATCTGATTAGACTAAAAACACTCAAAACTAAATCTCTGAGAGTCTCAATCAGCTCTAGTTCAGTAGTTCAGTCTCTGTAAGAGAGTCAGAGAGAGTTAATGGACTTAAATCATCTGATTAGACTAAAAACACTCAAAACTAAATCTCTGAGAGTCTCAATCAGCTCTAGTTCAGTAGTTCAGTCTCTGTAAGAGAGTCAGAGAGAGTTAATGGACTTAAATCATCTGATTAGACTAAAAACACTCAAAACTAAATCTCTGAGAGTCTCAATCAGCTCTAGTTCAGTAGTTCAGTCTCTGTAAGAGTCAGAGAGAGTTAATGGACTTAAATCATCTGATTAGACTAAAAACACTCAAAACTAAATCTCTGAGAGTCTCAATCAGCTCTAGTTCAGTAGTTCAGTCTCTGTAAGAGAGTCAGAGAGAGTTAATGGACTTAAATCATCTGATTAGACTAAAAACACTCAAAACTAAATCTCTGAGAGTCTCAATCAGCTCTAGTTCAGTAGTTCAGTCTCTGTAAGAGAGTCAGAGAGAGTTAATGGACTTAAATCATCTGATTAGACTAAAAACACTCAAAACTAAATCTCTGAGAGTCTCAATCAGCTCTAGTTCAGTAGTTCAGTCTCTGTAAGAGAGTCAGAGAGAGTTAATGGACTTAAATCATCTGATTAGACTAAAAACACTCAAAACTAAATCTCTGAGAGTCTCAGTCAGCTCTAGTTCAGTAGTTCAGTCTCTGTAAGAGAGTCAGAGAGAGTTAATGGACTTAAATCATCTGATTAGACTAAAAACACTCAAAACTAAATCTCTGAGAGTCTCAATCAGCTCTAGTTCAGTAGTTCAGTCTCTGTAAGAGAGAGTCAGAGAGAGTTAATGGACTTAAATCATCTGATGAGACTAAAAACACTCAAAACTAAATCTCTGAGAGTCTCAATCAGCTCTAGTTCAGTAGTTCAGTCTCTGTAAGAGTCAGAGAGTTAATGGACTTAAATCATCTGATTAGACTAAAAACACTCAAAACTAAATCTCTGAGAGTCTCAGTCAGCTCTAGTTCAGTAGTTCAGTCTCTGTAAGAGAGTCAGAGAGAGTTAATGGACTTAAATCATCTGATTAGACTAAAAACACTCAAAACTAAATCTCTGAGAGTCTCAATCAGCTCTAGTTCAGTAGTTCAGTCTCTGTAAGAGAGTCAGAGAGAGTTAATGGACTTAAATCATCTGATTAGACTAAAAACACTCAAAACTAAATCTCTGAGAGTCTCAATCAGCTCTAGTTCAGTAGTTCAGTCTCTGTAAGAGAGTCAGAGAGAGTTAATGGACTTAAATCATCTGATGAGACTAAAACACTCAAAACTAAATCTCTGAGAGTCTCAATCAGCTCTAGTTCAGTAGTTCAGTCTCTGTAAGAGAGTCAGAGAGAGTTAATGGACTTAAATCATCTGATTAGACTAAAAACACTCAAAACTAAATCTCTGAGAGTCTCAATCAGCTCTAGTTCAGTAGTTCAGTCTCTGTAAGAGAGTCAGAGAGTTAATGGACTTAAATCATCTGATTAGACTAAAAACACTCAAAACTAAATCTCTGAGAGTCTCAATCAGCTCTAGTTCAGTAGTTCAGTCTCTGTAAGAGAGTCAGAGAAGTTAATGGACTTAAATCATCTGATTAGACTAAAAACACTCAAAACTAAATCTCTGAGAGTCTCAGTCAGCTCTAGTTCAGTAGTTCAGTCTCTGTAAGAGAGTCAGAGAGAGTTAATGGACTTAAATCATCTGATTAGACTAAAACACTCAAAACTAAATCTCTGAGAGTCTCAGTCAGCTCTAGTTCAGTAGTTCAGTCTCTGTAAGAGAGTCAGAGAGAGTTAATGGACTTAAATCATCTGATTAGACTAAAAACACTCAAAACTAAATCTCTGAGAGTCTCAATCAGCTCTAGTTCAGTAGTTCAGTCTCTGTAAGAGAGTCAGAGAGAGTTAATGGACTTAAATCATCTGATTAGACTAAAAACACTCAAAACTAAATCTCTGAGAGTCTCAATCAGCTCTAGTTCAGTAGTTCAGTCTCTGGTCAGAGAGTCAGAGAGAGTTAATGGACTTAAATCATCTGATTAGACTAAAAACACTCAAAACTAAATCTCTGAGAGTCTCAATCAGCTCTAGTTCAGTAGTTCAGTCTCTGTAAGAGAGTCAGAGAGAGTTAATGGACTTAAATCATCTGATTAGACTAAAAACACTCAAAACTAAATCTCTGAGAGTCTCAATCAGCTCTAGTTCAGTAGTTCAGTCTCTGGTCAGAGAGTCAGAGAGAGTTAATGGACTTAAATCATCTGATTAGACTAAAAACACTCAAAACTAAATCTCTGAGAGTCTCAAGTCAGCTCTAGTTCAGTAGTTCAGTCTCTGGTCAGAGAGTCAGAGAGAGTTAATGGACTTAAATCATCTGATTAGACTAAAAACACTCAAAACTAAATCTCTGAGAGTCTCAATCAGCTCTAGTTCAGTAGTTCAGTCTCTGTAAGAGAGTCAGAGAGAGTTAATGGACTTAAATCATCTGATTAGACTAAAAACACTCAAAACTAAATCTCTGAGAGTCTCAATCAGCTCTAGTTCAGTAGTTCAGTCTCTGTAAGAGAGTCAGAGAGAGTTAATGGACTTAAATCATCTGATTAGACTAAAAACACTCAAAACTAAATCTCTGAGAGTCTCAATCAGCTCTAGTTCAGTAGTTCAGTCTCTGTCAGAGAGTCAGAGAGAGTTAATGGACTTAAATCATCTGATTAGACTAAAAACACTCAAAACTAAATCTCTGAGAGTCTCAATCAGCTCTAGTTCAGTAGTTCAGTCTCTGTAAGAGAGTCAGAGAGAGTTAATGGACTTAAATCATCTGATTAGACTAAAAACACTCAAAACTAAATCTCTGAGAGTCTCAATCAGCTCTAGTTCAGTAGTTCAGTCTCTGGTAAGAGAGTCAGAGAGAGTTAATGGACTTAAATCATCTGATTAGACTAAAAACACTCAAAACTAAATCTCTGAGAGTCTCAATCAGCTCTAGTTCAGTAGTTCAGTCTCTGTAAGAGAGTCAGAGAGAGTTAATGGACTTAAATCATCTGATTAGACTAAAACACTCAAAACTAAATCTCTGAGAGTCTCAGTCAGCTCTAGTTCAGTAGTTCAGTCTCTGGTAAGAGAGTCAGAGAGAGTTAATGGACTTAAATCATCTGATTAGACTAAAACACTCAAAACTAAATCTCTGAGAGTCTCAATCAGCTCTAGTTCAGTAGTTCAGTCTCTGTAAGAGAGTCAGAGAGAGTTAATGGACTTAAATCATCTGATTAGACTAAAAACACTCAAAACTAAATCTCTGAGAGTCTCAATCAGCTCTAGTTCAGTAGTTCAGTCTCTGTAAGAGAGTCAGAGAGAGTTAATGGACTTAAATCATCTGATTAGACTAAAAACACTCAAAACTAAATCTCTGAGAGTCTCAATCAGCTCTAGTTCAGTAGTTCAGTCTCTGGTCAGAGAGTCAGAGAGAGTTAATGGACTTAAATCATCTGATTAGACTAAAAACACTCAAAACTAAATCTCTGAGAGTCTCAATCAGCTCTAGTTCAGTAGTTCAGTCTCTGGTCAGAGAGTCAGAGAGAGTTAATGGACTTAAATCATCTGATTAGACTAAAAACACTCAAAACTAAATCTCTGAGAGTCTCAATCAGCTCTAGTTCAGTAGTTCAGTCTCTGTAAGAGAGTCAGAGAGAGTTAATGGACTTAAATCATCTGATTGAGACTAAAAACACTCAAAACTAAATCTCTGAGAGTCTCAATCAGCTCTAGTTCAGTAGTTCAGTCTCTGTCAGAGAGTCAGAGAGAGTTAATGGACTTAAATCATCTGATTAGACTAAAAACACTCAAAACTAAATCTCTGAGAGTCTCAATCAGCTCTAGTTCAGTAGTTCAGTCTCTGTCAGAGAGTCAGAGAGAGTTAATGGACTTAAATCATCTGATTAGACTAAAAACACTCAAAACTAAATCTCTGAGAGTCTCAATCAGCTCTAGTTCAGTAGTTCAGTCTCTGGTCAGAGAGTCAGAGAGAGTTAATGGACTTAAATCATCTGATTAGACTAAAAACACTCAAAACTAAATCTCTGAGAGTCTCAATCAGCTCTAGTTCAGTAGTTCAGTCTCTGGTCAGAGAGTCAGAGAGAGTTAATGGACTTAAATCATCTGATTAGACTAAAAACACTCAAAACTAAATCTCTGAGAGTCTCAATCAGCTCTAGTTCAGTAGTTCAGTCTCTGGTCAGAGAGTCAGAGAGAGTTAATGGACTTAAATCATCTGATTAGACTAAAAACACTCAAAACTAAATCTCTGAGAGTCTCAATCAGCTCTAGTTCAGTAGTTCAGTCTCTGTAAGAGAGTCAGAGAGAGTTAATGGACTTAAATCATCTGATTAGACTCAAAACTAAATCTCAAAACTCAGTCAGCTCTCAAAAGTCTAAAGAGAGTCAGAGAGAGTTAATGGACTTAAATCATCTGATTAGACTAAAAACACTCAAAACTAAATCTCTGAGAGTCAGCTCAGTAGTTCAGTCTCTGTAAGAGAGTCAGAGAGAGTTAATGGACTTAAATCATCTGATTAGACTAAAAACACTCAAAACTAAATCTCTGAGAGTCTCAATCAGCTCTAGTTCAGTAGTTCAGTCTCTGTAAGAGAGTCAGAGAGAGTTAATGGACTTAAATCATCTGATTAGACTAAAAACACTCAAAACTAAATCTCTGAGAGTCTCAATCAGCTCTAGTTCAGTAGTTCAGTCTCTGTAAGAGAGTCAGAGAGAGTTAATGGACTTAAATCATCTGATTAGACTAAAAACACTCAAAACTAAATCTCTGAGAGTCTCAATCAGCTCTAGTTCAGTAGTTCAGTCTCTGTAGAGAGTCAGAGAGAGTTAATGGACTTAAATCATCTGATTAGACTAAAAACACTCAAAACTAAATCTCTGAGAGTCTCAATCAGCTCTAGTTCAGTAGTTCAGTCTCTGGTAAGAGAGTCAGAGAGAGTTAATGGACTTAAATCATCTGATTAGACTAAAAACACTCAAAACTAAATCTCTGAGAGTCTCAATCAGCTCTAGTTCAGTAGTTCAGTCTCTGTAAGAGAGTCAGAGAGAGTTAATGGACTTAAATCATCTGATTAGACTAAAAACACTCAAAACTAAATCTCTGAGAGTCTCAATCAGCTCTAGTTCAGTAGTTCAGTCTCTGTAGAGAGTCAGAGAGAGTTAATGGACTTAAATCATCTGATTAGACTAAAAACACTCAAAACTAAATCTCTGAGAGTCTCAATCAGCTCTAGTTCAGTAGTTCAGTCTCTGGTCAGAGAGTCAGAGAGAGTTAATGGACTTAAATCATCTGATTAGACTAAAAACACTCAAAACTAAATCTCTGAGAGTCTCAATCAGCTCTAGTTCAGTAGTTCAGTCTCTGTAAGAGAGTCAGAGAGAGTTAATGGACTTAAATCATCTGATTAGACTAAAAACACTCAAAACTAAATCTCTGAGAGTCTCAATCAGCTCTAGTTCAGTAGTTCAGTCTCTGTAAGAGAGTCAGAGAGAGTTAATGGACTTAAATCATCTGATGAGACTAAAAACACTCAAAACTAAATCTCTGAGAGTCTCAATCAGCTCTAGTTCAGTAGTTCAGTCTCTGTAAGAGAGTCAGAGAGAGTTAATGGACTTAAATCATCTGATTAGACTAAAAACACTCAAAACTAAATCTCTGAGAGTCTCAATCAGCTCTAGTTCAGTAGTTCAGTCTCTAAGAGAGTCAGAGAGAGTTAATGGACTTAAATCATCTGATTAGACTAAAAACACTCAAAACTAAATCTCTGAGAGTCTCAATCAGCTCTAGTTCAGTAGTTCAGTCTCTGTAAGAGAGTCAGAGAGAGTTAATGGACTTAAATCATCTGATTAGACTAAAAACACTCAAAACTAAATCTCTGAGAGTCTCAATCAGCTCTAGTTCAGTAGTTCAGTCTGTAAGAGAGTCAGAGAGTTAATGGACTTAAATCATCTGATTAGACTAAAAACACTCAAAACTAAATCTCTGAGAGTCTCAATCAGCTCTAGTTCAGTAGTTCAGTCTCTGCCAAGAGAGTCAGAGAGAGTTAATGGACTTAAATCATCTGATTAGACTAAAAACACTCAAAACTAAATCTCTGAGAGTCTCAATCAGCTCTAGTTCAGTAGTTCAGTCTCTGTAAGAGAGTCAGAGAGAGTTAATGGACTTAAATCATCTGATTAGACTAAAAACACTCAAAACTAAATCTCTGAGAGAGAGTCTCAATCAGCTCTAGTTCAGTAGTTCAGTCTCTGGTCAGAGAGTCAGAGAGAGTTAATGGACTTAAATCATCTGATTAGACTAAAAACACTCAAAACTAAATCTCTGAGAGTCTCAATCAGCTCTAGTTCAGTAGTTCAGTCTCTGTAAGAGTCAGTCAGAGAGAGTTAATGGACTTAAATCATCTGATTAGACTAAAAACACTCAAAACTAAATCTCTGAGAGTCTCAATCAGCTCTAGTTCAGTAGTTCAGTCTCTGTAAGAGAGTCAGAGAGAGTTAATGGACTTAAATCATCTGATTAGACTAAAAACACTCAAAACTAAATCTCTGAGAGTCTCAATCAGCTCTAGTTCAGTAGTTCAGTCTCTGTCAGAGAGTCAGAGAGAGTTAATGGACTTAAATCATCTGATTAGACTAAAAACACTCAAAACTAAATCTCTGAGAGTCTCAATCAGCTCTAGTTCAGTAGTTCAGTCTCTGTAAGAGAGTCAGAGAGAGTTAATGGACTTAAATCATCTGATTAGACTAAAAACACTCAAAACTAAATCTCTGAGAGTCTCAATCAGCTCTAGTTCAGTAGTTCAGTCTCTGGTCAGAGAGTCAGAGAGAGTTAATGGACTTAAATCATCTGATTAGACTAAAAACACTCAAAACTAAATCTCTGAGAGTCTCAATCAGCTCTAGTTCAGTAGTTCAGTCTCTGTAAGAGAGTCAGAGAGAGTTAATGGACTTAAATCATCTGATTAGACTAAAAACACTCAAAACTAAATCTCTGAGAGTCTCAATCAGCTCTAGTTCAGTAGTTCAGTCTCTGTAAGAGAGTCAGAGAGAGTTAATGGACTTAAATCATCTGATGAGACTAAAAACACTCAAAACTAAATCTCTGAGAGTCTCAATCAGCTCTAGTTCAGTAGTTCAGTCTCTGTAAGAGAGTCAGAGAGAGTTAATGGACTTAAATCATCTGATTAGACTAAAAACACTCAAAACTAAATCTCTGAGAGTCTCAATCAGCTCTAGTTCAGTAGTTCAGTCTCTGTAAGAGAGTCAGAGAGAGTTAATGGACTTAAATCATCTGATTAGACTAAAAACACTCAAAACTAAATCTCTGAGAGTCTCAATCAGCTCTAGTTCAGTAGTTCAGTCTCTGTAAGAGAGTCAGAGAGAGTTAATGGACTTAAATCATCTGATTAGACTAAAAACACTCAAAACTAAATCTCTGAGAGTCTCAATCAGCTCTAGTTCAGTAGTTCAGTCTCTGGTCAGAGAGTCAGAGAGAGTTAATGGACTTAAATCATCTGATTAGACTAAAAACACTCAAAACTAAATCTCTGAGAGTCTCAGTCAGCTCTAGTTCAGTAGTTCAGTCTCTGGTCAGAGAGTCAGAGAGAGTTAATGGACTTAAATCATCTGATTAGACTAAAAACACTCAAAACTAAATCTCTGAGAGTCTCAATCAGCTCTAGTTCAGTAGTTCAGTCTCTGTAAGAGTCAGAGAGAGTTAATGGACTTAAATCATCTGATTAGACTAAAAACACTCAAAACTAAATCTCTGAGAGTCTCAATCAGCTCTAGTTCAGTAGTTCAGTCTCTGTAAGAGAGTCAGAGAGAGTTAATGGACTTAAATCATCTGATTCAGACTAAAGCTCTAGTTCAGTAGTTCAGTCTCTGGTCAGAGAGTCAGAGAGAGTTAATGGACTTAAATCATCTGATTAGACTCAATCAGCTCTAGTTCAGTAGTTCAGTCTCTGGTCAGAGAGTCAGAGAGAGTTAATGGACTTAAATCATCTGATTAGACTAAAAACACTCAAAACTAAATCTCTGAGAGTCTCAATCAGCTCTAGTTCAGTAGTTCAGTCTCTGGTCAGAGAGAGTTAATGGACTTAAATCATCTGATTAGACTAAAAACACTCAAAACTAAATCTCTGAGAGTCTCAGTCAGCTCTAGTTCAGTAGTTCAGTCTCTGGTCAGAGAGTCAGAGAGAGTTAATGGACTTAAATCATCTGATTAGACTAAAAACACTCAAAACTAAATCTCTGAGAGTCTCAATCAGCTCTAGTTCAGTAGTTCAGTCTCTGTAAGAGAGTCAGAGAGAGTTAATGGACTTAAATCATCTGATTAGACTAAAAACACTCAAAACTAAATCTCTGAGAGTCTCAATCAGCTCTAGTTCAGTAGTTCAGTCTCTGTAAGAGAGTCAGAGAGAGTTAATGGACTTAAATCATCTGATTAGACTAAAAACACTCAAAACTAAATCTCTGAGAGTCTCAATCAGCTCTAGTTCAGTAGTTCAGTCTCTGGTCAGAGAGTCAGAGAGAGTTAATGGACTTAAATCATCTGATTAGACTAAAAACACTCAAAACTAAATCTCTGAGAGTCTCAATCAGCTCTAGTTCAGTAGTTCAGTCTCTGTAAGAGTCAGAGAGAGTTAATGGACTTAAATCATCTGATTCAATCAGCTCTAGTTCAGTAGTTCAGTCTCTGTAAGAGAGTCAGAGAGAGTTAATGGACTTAAATCATCTGATTAGACTAAAAACACTCAAAACTAAATCTCTGAGAGTCTCAATCAGCTCTAGTTCAGTAGTTCAGTAAAAGAGTAAGAGTAGAGTTAATGGAGTTTGGACAGTCTCTGATTCAATCAGCTCTAGTTCAGTAGTTCAGTCTCTGTAAGAGAGTCAGAGAGAGTTAATGGACTTAAATCATCTGATTAGACTAAAAACACTCAAAACTAAATCTCTGAGAGTCTCAATCAGCTCTAGTTCAGTAGTTCAGTCTCTGGTCAGAGAGTCAGAGAGAGTTAATGGACTTAAATCATCTGATTAGACTAAAAACACTCAAAACTAAATCTCTGAGAGTCTCAATCAGCTCTAGTTCAGTAGTTCAGTCTCTGTAAGAGAGTCAGAGAGAGTTAATGGACTTAAATCATCTGATGAGACTAAAAACACTCAAAACTAAATCTCTGAGAGTCTCAATCAGCTCTAGTTCAGTAGTTCAGTCTCTGGTCAGAGAGTCAGAGAGAGTTAATGGACTTAAATCATCTGATTAGACTAAAAACACTCAAAACTAAATCTCTGAGAGTCTCAATCAGCTCTAGTTCAGTAGTTCAGTCTCTGGTCAGAGAGTCAGAGAGAGTTAATGGACTTAAATCATCTGATTAGACTAAAAACACTCAAAACTAAATCTCTGAGAGTCTCAATCAGCTCTAGTCAGTAGTTCAGTCTCAGTAAGAGTCAGAGAGAGTTAATGGACTTAAATCATCTGATTCAATCAAATCTGAGTCTCAATCAGCTCTAGTTCAGTAGTTCAGTCTCTGTAAGAGAGTCAGAGAGAGAGTTAATGGACTTAAATCATCTGATTAGACTAAAAACACTCAAAACTAAATCTCTGAGAGTCTCAATCAGCTCTAGTTCAGTAGTTCAGTCACTGGTAAAGGACAAAAACGCTCATAAAACTGACCATAAAAACACTTTAAATACTGCAAATGATTAAAAGAGCATATATTATATAGTATGTTTCGTATTTAGACACTTATGCTTTACATTTATGATTAGTAGATAAGATTAAATAAACTGCAGAATTTTGCAGAAGTTGTCATTATAAACGTTTGTTTGCTCTCGTTGCATTTACACTGTTTGACCAGCAGGAGTCGTCAGTGTTTGAGATGATTCGAGTGAGTCGACTCAGTGAATCATTCTGTGCATCGACTGATTTCAGGCTTTTTCCTACATAGAGAATTCTGTCAGATTTCGTGCCGCCTCTGGATGTCGACAAAACTCAAATGCTTGGATTAGACCTGACGTGATAATTAAATAATCAGAAATATATATCAGTGGCACATGGTCCTTCAGTAATCATTACAATATAATGATTTGCTCATACAAACTCATCTAAAGCATCCCAATGCTTAACGTGAGGGACAGAAGAACACTGACATCGTTAAATTAAAGTTGACGGATACTCATCTTCCCTCCGCCACGGCTGTCAATCATTCACTGTTCAGGCTCAGCATTCAAACAGCACATCGTGTTCATTACAACTAGAGATGTTCCGATACCCTTTCCCTTCCCGATACCTGGTCTCAGGGTATCGGCCGAAACGGAGTACTGATCCGATACCTGGGTGTGTATCTGTATACAGCTGTATATACTACTAGCCCTATATGAATTGCTAGAATTATTTTATGGTGTGCTTCAGACTTATCCCTTAATAAAACATGAACAAATACATAGTGAACTACTGTATTTATTACAGTATTTTTATTCTCTGTTCAACAAAACAAGTGAAAAATAAGCAACCATCCAGGCATAATTATTATTAGTAGAGATGTATTATTACAGACACAGCTAAATCTACTGTACAACAGTAGCCTAATATATTCTGTCACTTTCTTCACGTTAAACCAGACTTTTATTTTGACGGGTTGCCGTGAAGACCTTTGAGTGTCTGTGTTCATGACATGACAGTTTTCTCAAATGAAACAGTAAATGCTCATGAAGTGACGGTTTATGCATTCGTGTCCTCATATAGTGACACGGCAGAGACTACAAAGACAGCGAGCGTCATGCGTGTGCCCGCGCATCCACACAGAGAGGCAGAATTTGACGGAATTTGAATTTTTAATATTCACAGACACTAGTATATATATATATATTCGGCTGCAGTCTGGAGCCCTGCGCTTAGATAAACACAGAAGCGACTGAACGCAGCTGCGGGTACCGGATATACTCGGGAGTCGGTACTACAGAAATGCTAGTATCATCGCATACTTCGTACCAAAGTACCGGTACTTGTGACATCCCTAGTCGCCGTTTTACTGGCTGGTTGGTCCAGTCTGAAATACTGCTAAACAGCTAACATGTTTTCATTTCTTCTTCGCTGCCCTAAACAGTGGTTGCTTGTGGCAGCACAGCACAACTTCCTGTGTTTGCAATGCATTCTGAGCAGCAGAAGAACCGGGCAGCGGTTAGGCAAAGCTTGCGGTCATAATAACTAGGTCTTGTTTAAGAAAATGGTATCGGATCGGTGCATGAGTTCAAATACTCGCCGATACCGATGCCAGAATTTGTTGTGGTATCAGGGATATTTCTCACTAGTACCGTGTGCCTGTTAGATCACACAACACATGGACTATGAATTGGCATCAGGCGCACACTAACTGGAACTTAAAACTGAAGAAACAAATGATCAGTAAACTGTAGGACAGATATACACTAGGTGTGCGCTCAACAATAAGTTCACTGTTGAAAGTAACTGGCCCTGTGTGCTCTATCACCCTGCAGACCGTTTTGGCTGTTTCTACTAGATTCCAGAAAATGCTGGAAAAAAATAATTTTCTGTATCATGTTGCATGCAAAATTTATTCAAATAGTTCTGAAGGGAGGAATATTACCTTTATGTTATTTTCACCTACCCAAATCTCTCCAGTATGCATGTCTCCCCATATACAGTGGTATAAATGCAATATCCCAGTGGCACAATTCTGTTTATCAGTGTTTGCTGACATACACTCGCCTAAAGGATTATTAGGAACACCTGTTTCTCTCATCTCTACTCGCCAGAGACTGAATTCATGTTCATGATAAACTCATTCACCATATACAGAGAGAAATGAGATCTTTTCTGCTACTCATGAGCTTTACTCACACTAAATAGACTTCATTAATGCTAGTAACGCATTATAATTTAAAGTTCAATTGTCTTTAATGGTTCTTGTTTAAACTATAACATTGCCTGAACCGTTGGCATTGATTTAAACACTTTAAAAGCTTAAAACACAAACCTTTCTCCAGCAGAATCACAACAGATGCAGGAGCGCGGCGCAGCCTTATGACGTCACATCGCCACTCCAAAATAAAAGTCCTGCTCACATGCTACAGCCACAGATGTGTATCAATAATATGTTCAATAAATGGTTAAAGATAGGTGTACAAAGACAAATAAGTGAAAATAGAGAAGAAGAACATGAGGGTGAGATTTGTATACATCAATTGGGTTATACAAATTAAAGTCATTACAAACTGAAGTCGTTTTACTTGCTTTCGTATTTACATTTATAGGACATCACTAAACCTGGAGTAAGCACAACTCTTCCTTTAGCAGATAGGTCTCTTTCAAGCCAACCATTCAGTTTTTTTTTTTTGTTTTTTTTTCAATAACAGGATTAAAATCAGTTTTTATCTTTAGTTATTTCTATACCAAGGTATTTTATCGTGCTTTTAACAGCTGTCCCACAGTGGGAAGTAGTTACATTTATCAATATTAAGATTTAGCCCAGAGAAGCTTTGTCAAATCTTTTTAAAGAGGTCTATCAATGTAAGCAAGTATCATTTGGTGATTACTTGTCTTTCGAATATCTGGGTATTGTGTTAAAAGCTGCTCCACGCATCCTGCTTATCATTATTTTTATTTCAAATCCAAAAGTTGATACTGAGCATGGCTTGTCAGCATTACAATTCTCTTTGTATAAACTGTCATTTTTCTTGATAGAAAATCAACGCATTACGCATTTCTTGACGCATTACGCTATTACACATCTTCTGAATGAGTACAGAATCTCCTGATCAAAATACACGTGATGAAGACGCAGTAAAACAAGCGATCATATGTCAGCAGTTACAAACCCGATTCCAAAAAAGTTGGGACACTGTAGAAACTGTGAATAAAAAAGGAATGCAATAATTTGGCCAACATCTGGCTGATGAGCTGAATGCATTTTACTGCAGGTTTGAGAAACCCAATCTCACACCTCACACCCGCTCTGATCTGCACTTCACACGTCCCCCAACACCTCCTGCACCCCTCTCTCTCCCCGCCATCCAACCTGAGCTTAAGGTCTGTGTGGAGCAGGTAACCAAAAGCTTCAAAAGACAGAAGATAAGGAAAGCTTCAGGCCCAGACGGCATCTCATCTGCTTGTTTGAAAGCCTGCGCTGACCAACTGGCCCCAGTCTTCACGCAGATCTTCAATAGATCATTGGAGCAGTGTGAAGTTCCCCGCTGCTTCAAACGCTCCACCATCATTCCTGTCCCCAAAAACCCCAAATCACTGGACTTAATGACTACAGACCTGTCGCTCACATCTGTGGTCATGAAGTCATTTGAAAGACTGGTTCTGGCCCACCTGAAGGACATCACTGGACCCTTGCTGGATCCTCTTCAATTTGCCTACAGAGCAAACAGGTCTGTGGATGATGCAGTCAACATGGGACTGCATTATATCCTGCAACATCTCGACAGACCTGGGACTTATGCAAGGATCTTATTTGTGGACTTTAGTTCGACCTTCAATACCATCATGCCTGATCTTCTTACAGCTAAACTGACCCAGCTCTCCATGCCATCCTCAATCTGTCAGTGGATCACCAGCTTCCTGACAGACCGGCAGCAGCGAGTGAGACTGGGGAAACTCACATCCAAGACTCTTACTACCAGCACTGGCGCCCCCCAGGGGTGTGTTCTCTCCCACTGCTCTTCTCCTGTACACCAATGACTGCACTTCTAAAGACCCTTCTGTGAAGCTCCTGAAATTGCAGAGACGATACCACCGTCATCGGCCTCATCCAAAACGGTGATGAGTCTGCTTACAGACTGGAGGTTGAACGGCTGGCTGTCTGGTGCAGTTATAACAACCTTGAGCTCAACACGCTCAAAACGGTGGAGATGATAGTGGACTTCAGGAGGAACAGCCCTGCTCTGCCCCCACTCACCATCATGAACAGCACAGTGGCAGCAGTGGAGTCATTCAGGTTCCTGGGCACCACCATCTCTCAGGACCTGAAGTGGGACAATCAGATTGACTCCATTGTAAAAAAGGCCCAGCAGAGACTGTACTTCCTTCGTCAGCTGAGGAAGTTCAACCTCCCACAGGAGCTGCTGATCCAGTTCTACTCGGCTGTCATTGAGTCTGTTTTGCGCACATCCATCACTGTCTGGTTTGGTTCAGCTACCAAATCTGACATCAGGAGACTACATCGTACAATCCGGACTGCAGAGAGGATTATTGGTGCCCCCCTGCCAGCCCTCCAGGACCTGTACTCTTCCAGAGTGAGGAAGAGGGCAGGTAAAATCATCACAGACTCCGATCACCCTGGACACTTCCTGTTTGAACTGTTACCGTCAGGACGGCGACTCCGATCACTGGCCACTAGAACATCTAGGCACAGGAACAGTTTCTTCCCACAGGCCATTTCCCTCTTGAACAGTTGAATACCCCCAACAGTTGAAAGGAATATACCTTTATTTTATTTTGTACTATTTTTCATATTTGTATATTTGTGTTCATGTTGTGTTGTATTGTATATGTGCACTGGAAGCTTCAGCACCAAGACAAATTCCTTGTCCACACTTGGCAATAAAGCTCTTTCTGATTCTGATTCTGATTCAAATATTGGCTCATTTTGGATTTCGTGAGAGATACACATTCCAAAAAAGTTGGGACAGGGAGCAATAAGAGGCCGGAAAAGTTAAATGTACATATAAGGAACAGCTGGAGGACCAATCTGCAACTTATTAGGTCAATTGGCAACATGATTGGGTATAAAAAGAGCCTCTCAGAGTGGCAGTGTCTCTCAGAAGTCAAGATGGGCAGAGGATCACCAATTCCCCCAATGCTGCGGCCAAACATACTGGAGCAATATCAGAAAGGAGTTTCTCAGAGAAAAACTGCCAAGAGTTTGAAATTCTCATCATCTACAGTGCATAATATCATCCAAAGATTCAGAGAATCTGGAACAATCTCTGTGTGTAAGGATCAAGGCCGGAAAACCATACTGGATGCCCGTGATCTCCGGCCCTTAGACGGCACTGCATCACATACAGGAATGCTACTGTAATGGAAATCACAACATGGGCTCAGGAATACTTCCAGAAAACATTGTCGGTGAACTCAGTCCCCGTGCCATTCGCCGCTGCCGGCTAAAACTCTATAGGTCAAAAAAGAAGCCATATCTAAACATGATCCAGAAGCGCAGGCGTTTTCTCTGGGCCAAGGCTCATTTAAAATGGACTGGCAAAGTGGAAAACTGTTCTGTGGTCAGACCAATCAAAATTTGAAGTTCTTTTTGGAAAACTGGGACGCCATGTCATCCGGACTAAAGAGGACAAGGACAACCCAAGTTGTTGTCAGCGCTCAGTTCAGAAGCCTGCATCTCTGATGGGATGGGGTTCATGAGTGCGTGTGGCATGGGCAGCTTACACATCTGGAAAGGCACCATCAATGCTGAAAGGGATATCCAAGTTCTAGAACAACATATGCTCCCATCCAGACGTCGTCTTTCAGGGAAGACCTTGGATTTTCCAACATGACAATGCCAGATGCCATCTTTCACCCATAGAAAACATTTGAGCATCATAAAGAGGAAGATGCCACAAAGACAAAGAAGTGTTAAGGTATGAAGGTATTTTTGGTGCAAAACAACTGAACACGTGTGAGAGTGTAATTTGTAGCTGTAGAGCAAATCAATAAATTTGAAGTCACAGAGAAAAATCTTTTAGGAGATGTAAACTTGTAGGTTTTTTTCTCTCCTACAAACAGCTTCACACATTCGTCACTGCAGGTGCACAAATCCTATTCTACGAATCACACATGAGGAAACTCATACGCTCACATTTGTGCTGCAGGTGCTGCAGTGAATATGGTGCAAAACGCATTCACACACCCGCATCAGAAATGTGAAGTCACGGACAAATTTTGCACATCCGCAAATTAACATGTTAATAAATTAATAAAACATTGATGTGGGCCCCCAACGCCCTCCACTCATGTCATATATGGTAACGGTAGGCCTATAAGATATAGGCATGGAGGCCCACATCTGGTGCCATGCACCTAATAAGGATTTCTTACAAAATAACTAAACAGACAAATAAATAAATGCAAATAAAGGTTCTTGCTTTTACTTATTTTATAGCATATACAAAGTTGTATATGAATAGTATATCAAAGAATGGCATTAGGCGATTAATAACTTTGAGACTTTCAAACATCAAAATGTCATTTATTAATATGTAGTCATGTCAAAATGACATATAAACAGCTTTTCCTATTCTATTTTGCCTGGAAATGCTTCCAACACGCTTCGTGTCGCGTGAAAAATAGGCGTCGGTTCTATTTCTAGCATGCACGCGTTTTCTGGCGCGGCTCGAGCAGAAATAAAAACAGACATGCCACGCAGCCAGTGTGCAGCCGGCCTTAATGCCCTAAAACAACGTTTAAAAGAACATTAATGTTAAAGAACGTTTTGATAGACTTGAGCATTTTGATTTGCCTTGCATTTGCCTTGCCTCCCTTTCCTTTTCATGACGTTACTGGTACCCAGATTTTTTCCTTCCACTTTCAGTCAGTCTCACTTCCACTGTAACGTTACACTTCTAATTTCAACTGTTCTCGGAGCAGCCTAAACTTTTACTAGCTGGGCTGGGACTTTGGCCTCTCTGCTGTTTGCCGCTAACTGAGCTGAAATAATTCATAACCATCTGAATAAAACATTTTTTTTTTAGGGAGGGGAGACAGAGGACATTTGTTTTTGTGGTTATCATTGAACTATCAGGCATACAAATGTATATACTATAATGATTCATAAGAGTAGGGAAATATATAGCATAACCACTGGATTTAGTGGGCCCTGGGCAGTGGGGGCCCCTATACTTGTCATAATATAACACCTTTCACCCCACTAGCGATGGCCCTGTGTGTAATATAACATTGTCATGGTTATTTTGTGTGTGCTCTTTGTCATCAGTTAGCCAAACTCTCTGTGGGAAAACTTGTACCATGTGGTTTTCAGAGATGATTTTCATTCCCTTGCAGTCCAGATGAAAGACAAGACAATGGAAGGAATTCATACCTGCTGAGCAGCATCATATGTGATTATGCCGAATGCCCTTTACTGTACAAAAACATCTTAAAAACACCACACCGATGAAAGACAAGACAATGGAAAGAATTCAGCATCATATGTGGTTATGCCGAAGGCCTTTGAGTCATAAAACATCTTATTGTGTTTTTTATTAAAAACACCACACCTGTAGAGTGTTCACACTGTTAGCTATGAAGTTAAATATTCAGTAATTAAATAAATTATGTTATTACATAAAAACATTTGACACATGTAAGAAACATTTTGTGGTAGATCAGTGGTGCTGAGAAATAAAGCAGCCGCTTTTAACCTCTTTCCAGCACAAGGTGGTGATTGACATGAGAATGAGTGACATTTAAAGCATGCTGCAGTTATTGAGCAACAGGTGACAGACCACACCTTTCTTTTACAAATTTACACCTTTCACCGCAGTGCTCCACCTCGTCCAAGTATGCCGTCTCAATGTTGTTGGAAATGAGGCCCAGGACAACATTATCATCAGCAAATTTGATTGTTGGGGGTGATCTTGTTAATTTGAATGGATATATGTTTTTTTCATATAGTATTTTGTGTATATTTATTTTTATTTAGTTTCATATGTTTCTGGAGTTTATTTGTATGTATATTCTTTTCAAAATGTGAACGTTGAAATGAGATGTTTGTGAGACCCCTTTGGGTAATGAAATGGTTTGATCTGATTTCTTAAAAGGAATTTGTTTTTGATGGCCAGGTAGTTCTGGTGAGGGATCCCGGAGAAAGAACATCTGCTCAATGTGTGACATGGCCGGTGATTATGCTGGCCGTGCAAGAACTGGGATGTCTTCAGCTTCCAGGAATTGTGTACAGATCCTTGCAACAGCCATAACCAAAGAATTGACAAGCTGTCAGAAACCGTCTCAGGGAAGCTCATCGGGGTCTCGACCTGACTGTAGTTCGCCATCGTAACCAACTTGAGTGGGCAAACGCTCACATTCCCACGAACCCAGAGTACCCCCAAAAAAGCTAAAGAGCATAGGACCACCCCTGGCTAAATAACCCCCAAACAAGTGCCGAGCTTGGCGGGCTGGCATTTGAGAAGGGGCCTGGTTGTTTGACTGCGAGGGCCTGTGAGCGGCTTGTGGCGCCTATTGGTTCATGAACTGGGAGCAACTGTAATTTGGAGCAACCAGTCGGGAGGGATCGCACAGTTCTTGATGGAAGCAGTGTGCGGCCTTGTACGTGGGAGACCGCCTGAAAGAAAAAAACGTGAAAAAGAAAACATGAGACCTTGATTGAGAGATTTGAGGGACTTACCCCTTCTTTGCTGCGTGGAAACTTTCCACTTCCTTCCTTACTATACATGGAAACTATCCATCTAGAGGGTCTGTGTGGAAAACTATCCACTTTCTCGCTGCGTTGAACTTATTCACTCAAGAACACTATCCACTATCTTATTGCATGGACAACTATTCGCTGACTCGCTGCGTGGAAACTTGCGTGGAAACTTTCCGCTGACTCGCTGCGGGGAAACTGTGTGGGACTAACTGCTGACTCGCTGTGTGGAAACTTTCCGCTGACTCGCTGCGTGGAAACTGTGTGGGACTAACTGCTGACTCGCTGTGTGGAAACTGTGTGGGACTAACTGCTGACTCGCTGCGTGGAAACTGTGTGGGACTAACTGCTGACTCGCTGTGTGGAAACTGTGTGGGACTAACTGCTGACTCGCTGTGTGGAAACTGTGTGGGACTAACTGCTGACTCGCTGTGTGGAAACTGTGTGGGACTAACTGCTGACTCGCTGTGTGGAAACTGTGTGGGACTAACTGCTGACTCGCTGTGTGGAAACTGTGTGGGACTAACTGCTGACTCGCTGCGTGGAAACTGTGTGGGACTAACTGCTGACTCGCTGCGTGGAAACTGTGTGGGACTAACTGCTGACTCGCTGCGTGGAAACTGTGTGGGACTAACTGCTGACTCGCTGTGTGGAAACTGTGTGGGACTAACTGCTGACTCGCTGTGTGGAAACTGTGTGGGACTAACTGCTGACTCGCTGTGTGGAAACTGTGTGGGACTAACTGCTGACTCGCTGCGTGGAAACTGTGTGGGACTAACTGCTGACTTGCTGTGTGGAAACTGTGTGGGACTAACTGCTGACTTGCTGTGTGGAAACTGTGTGGGACTAACTGCTGACTTGCTGTGTGGAAACTGTGTGGGACTAACTGCTGACTTGCTGCGCGGAAACTTTCCGCTGACTCGCTGCGTGGAAACTGTGTGGGACTAACTGCTGACTCGCTGTGTGGAAACTGTGTGGGACTAACTGCTGACTCGCTGTGTGGAAACTGTGTGGGACTAACTGCTGACTCGCTGTGTGGAAACTGTGTGGGACTAACTGCTGACTCGCTGCGTGGAAACTTGCGTGGAAACTTTCCGCTGACTCGCTGCGGGGAAACTGTGTGGGACTAACTGCTGACTCGCTGTGTGGAAACTTTCCGCTGACTCGCTGCGGGGAAACTGTGTGGGACTAACTGCTGACTCGCTGCATGGAAACTGTGGGACTAACTGCTGACTCGCTGTGTGGAAACTTTCCGCTGACTCGCTGCGGGGAAACTGTGTGGGACTAACTGCTGACTCGCTGCATGGAAACTGTGTGGGACTAACTGCTGACTCGCTGCATGGAAACTGTGTGGGACTAACTGCTGACTCGCTGTGTGGAAACTTTCCGCTGACTCGCTGCGGGGAAACTGTGTGGGACTAACTGCTGACTCGCTGCATGGGAACTGTGTGGGACTAACTGCTGACTCGCTGCATGGAAACTGTGTGGGACTAACTGCTGACTCGCTGTGTGGAAACTTTCCGCTGACTCGCTGCGGGGAAACTGTGTGGGACTAACTGCTGACTCGCTCTTGCGGAAACTGTGGGACTAACTGCTGACTCGCTGCATGGAAACTGTGTGGGACTAACTGCTGACTCGCTGCATGGAAACTGTGTGGGACTAACTGCTGACTCGCTGTGTGGAAACTTTCCGCTGACTCGCTGCGGGGAAACTGTGTGGGACTAACTGCTGACTCGCTGTGTGGAAACTTTCCGCTGACTTGCTGTGTGGAAACTGTGTGGGACTAACTGCTGACTCGCTGCGTGGAAACTGTGTGGGACTAACTGCTGACTCGCTGCGCGGAAACTTTCCACTGACTCGCTGCGTGGAAACTGTGTGGGACTAACTGCTGACTCGCTGTGCGGAAACTTTCCGCTGACTCGCTGCGTGGAAACTGTGTGGGACTAACTGCTGACTTGCTGCGCGGACTTTCCGCTGACGCTCTGCTGAAACTCCGCTGACTCGCTGCGTGGAAACTGTGTGGGACTAACTGCTGACTCGCTGTGTGTGGAAACTGTGTGGGACTAACTGCTGACTCGCTGTGTGGAAACTGTGTGGGACTAACTGCTGACTCGCTGCGTGGAAACTGTGTGGGACTAACTGCTGACTCGCTGCGTGGAAACTGTGTGGGACTAACTGCTGACTCGCTGCGTGGAAACTGTGTGGGACTAACTGCTGACGCGCTGTGTGGAAACTGTGTGGGACTAACTGCTGACTCGCTGTGTGGAAACTGTGTGGGACTAACTGCTGACTCGCTGTGTGGAAACTGTGTGGGACTAACTGCTGACTCGCTGTGTGGAAACTGTGTGGGACTAACTGCTGACTCGCTGTGTGGAAACTGTGTGGGACTAACTGCTGACTCGCTGCGTGGAAACTGTGTGGGACTAACTGCTGACTGCGCCGCGTGGAAACTGTGTGGGACTAACTGCTGACTCGCTGCGTGGAAACTGTGTGGGACTAACTGCTGACTCGCTGCGTGGAAACTGTGTGGGACTAACTGCTGACTCGCTGCGTGGAAACTGTGTGGGACTAACTGCTGACTCGCTGCGTGGAAACTGTGTGGGACTAACTGCTGACTCGCTGCGTGGAAACTGTGTGGGACTAACTGCTGACTCGCTGCGTGGAAACTGTGTGGGACTAACTGCTGACTCGCTGCGTGGAAACTGTGTGGGACTAACTGCTGACTCGCTGCGTGGAAACTGTGTGGGACTAACTGCTGACTCGCTGTGTGGAAACTGTGTGGGACTAACTGCTGACTCGCTGTGTGGAAACTGTGTGGGACTAACTGCTGACTCGCTGTGTGGAAACTGTGTGGGACTAACTGCTGACTCGCTGTGTGGAAACTGTGTGGGACTAACTGCTGACTCGCTGTGTGGAAACTGTGTGGGACTAACTGCTGCTCGCTGTGTGGAAACTGTGTGGGACTAACTGCTGACTCGCTGTGTGGAAACTGTGTGGGACTAACTGCTGACTCGCTGCGTGGAAACTGTGTGGGACTAACTGCTGACTCGCTGTGTGGAAACTGTGTGGGACTAACTGCTGACTCGCTGTGTGGAAACTGTGTGGGACTAACTGCTGACTCGCTGTGTGGAAACTGTGTGGGACTAACTGCTGACTCGCTGCGTGGAAACTTTCCGCTGACTCGCTGCGTGGAAACTGTGTGGGACTAACTGCTGACTCGCTGTGTGGAAACTGTGTGGGACTAACTGCTGACTCGCTGTGTGGAAACTGTGTGGGACTAACTGCTGACTCGCTGTGTGGAAACTGTGTGGGACTAACTGCTGACTCGCTGTGTGGAAACTGTGTGGGACTAACTGCTGACTTGCTGTGTGGAAACTGTGTGGGACTAACTGCTGACTTGCTGCGCGGAAACTTTCCGCTGACTCGCTGCGTGGAAACTGTGTGGGACTAACTGCTGACTCGCTGTGTGGAAACTGTGTGGGACTAACTGCTGACTCGCTGTGTGGAAACTGTGTGGGACTAACTGCTGACTCGCTGTGTGGAAACTGTGTGGGACTAACTGCTGACTCGCTGCGTGGAAACTGTGTGGGACTAACTGCTGACTTGCTGTGTGGAAACTTTCCACTGACTCGCTGCGTGGAAACTTTCCGCTGACTCGCTGTCTGGGACTAACTGCTGACTCGCTGTGTGGAAACTTTCCGCTGACTCGCTGCGTGGAAACTGTGTGGGTCTAACTGCTTAACGGTATTAAGGTAGGAAATAAATGAGGTGATTGAAAGGAGAGAAAAATCGGGGAACGGCATGTTATAAGAGATGTGGAATGCTCTAAAATTTTTCCAAGCGGTTATGTAGGACTGGAGGGTCCTGGGAGAAACTGCTTGGAGGATGGTGTCGAAGGATGCGTCGAGGAGGGGTTTCAATGGGTGGGTTACGGGAATATCAGTTCCGAATAGCGAGGTACTGGAGTTGGGAATTGATCCGCCTCTGATTTCAAGATTTCAAGATTTCAAGAGTTTTATTTTCAAGAGTTTTATTTGTCACATACACAGTTATATACAGAATATACAACCGGCAGTGAAATGTAAACAGGTCCGCTCCATGGACAGTGCAAATTCACAGTTAAAAACACAAGGAGGAAATTATATAGAAATAGGATAAAAAAAAGTACTATATATATATATAATATAATGTCTATATCTGTAGAATTATAAATAATCAAGTCAAGAGAAAAAAAAGGTAACAAATAAGGATAAAGTGGAATAAAATAATTGAAGTAAACTGTGCAGTGAGTAAACTGTAGACTTATAAATATGTGGTTAACAAATGTATAAAGAGTATAATGTGCAAACAGGTTTATAACAGGTTGTTACACAGTAACAACGAGAACAGAAAGTGCAGTGCAATGACAGTGTATCGATGTTTATCCTGAAGTGAAGTCACGTGACGTTAAGTTCAGGAGTCTGATGGCCTGGGGAAGAAGCTTCTCCTGAGTCTCTCAGTTTTGGCCATCAGGCTCGGAAGCGCTACCAGATGGCAGCAGCGTGAAATGAGGGTTTGCAGGGTGATTAGAGTCCTTGATGATCTTGGTAGCTCTACCTTTGCAGCGTTTGGTGTAGACGTCCTGCAGAGACGGAGAGCTGACCCTGAGATACGCTCGGATAAGCGCGCACGACTCTTTGCAGGGCTTTGCGGTCATGACTGGTGCTGTTCCCATACCACGCTGTGATGCACTGAGTTAAAACACTTTCTATCGCCCCTAAATAGAAAGTTTACAGGATAGCTGGTGAAACCCTGAATTTCCTCAGCTGGCGCAGGTGGTACAGTCTTTGCCTGGCTTTTTTCACCTGTGTCTGAATGTGAGCAGTCCAGGTCAGGTCCTCGGAGATGTTTACACCCAGGTACTTGAAGCTGCTCACTCTCTCTACTGGTGACCCGCTGATCATGAGGGGAGTATGTCCGTTGCTGTCTCTTCCTGAAGTCCACAATCATTTCTTTGGTCTTGCCAACATTCAGAGAGAGACAGTTGTCCTGGCACCATGATGTTAGATGCTCCACCTCATCCAAGTATGCCGTCTCATTGTTGTTGGAAATGAGGCCCAGGACAACAGTATCATCAGCAAATTTGATGATAGAGGTGGAGCTGTGTGTGGACAAACAGTCATGCGTGTAGAGAGAGTAGAGCAGGGGGCTCAGGACACAGCCCTGTGGAGCACCCACACTCAGGGTGATGGAGGAGGAGGTGGACTGGCCTATTCTCACCACCTGAGGCCTGCCAGTGAGGAAGTCCTCAATCCAGTGGCAGAGAGAAGGATTCAGGCCGAGATCCAGGAGTTTGGAGGTTAGCTTGGTGGGAACTATGGTGTTAAAGGCTGAGCTATAGTCAATAAATAGCAGTCTTACGTAGTTCCCACTTTTGCTGTCGATGTGAGTGAGGGAGGAGTGGAGGACATGAGAGATGGCATCTTCAGTCGATCTATTGGGACGATAGGCAAACTGAAGTCTCTGGAGACAGCATCCTGAATTTCTGAAACACAAAACGAGACAGGGAGTCAGCGGTTTGGTTTTCTGATCCAAGGACGTGTTTAGCGATTATGATGAATTGGTCGCAACGTTTAAATGGCCGAGCAGGAATAGTGCACGTTTTGAACAATTGGATTTTTCGAGGAGAGTAGATGAGACTAGAATTATTCGTTCATTTTTTTTGGGCAGGGATGCCTGGAATTTGATTGAATCTAAATTAATTCTGAGGAACTCTATGGAAGTGGCGGGCCCCATGGATTTTTCCTGTGCAATGGGGATTCCGAGCTCAGAAAAAACATTTTGAACTGTGAGAATATGTGTGGCTGGGATGGCATGCCGAGGCGAGATTATTAAAAAAATCATCTAGTAGGTGAATGAGGTGGGGAATGGCATAATTGTTCAACAAAATCCAGCAAACGGCTTCTGATTTTAGGGCTGCTTGTGTAAAATATTATTTCCCGAGCCAGTGAACTCCGAAAAGGCGCCATGAATCTGGATGGATAGGCATTACTTTGAAAGCAGATGTTATGTCGATTTTTGCAAGCCAAGCTCCCCGACTTGCGATTTTGATCATATTGATTGCCTGATCTATGTTGTGGTATTTAAGTGAAAATTCATTGAGAGGGATCAAGCTGTTTATGCTTGGGAGCGGGGAATTGTGCGGGGCTGACAGATTGATTATTAGCCTTTTTTTGCCCAAGAATTTTCTTGTAGCCACTCCAATAGATACGAAACACATTAAAAACAGGGGATTGTCGAACGGGGTGACCATGAAGCCTAACTCAACTTCTTTTTTGATCAGGTTGTCTACAATTTCAGGTTCTATGAGGGTGGATTGAAGATTATTACAGATGGTGTTTTGTGAGCGGGCATTCCACACCAGGTTTAAAGCCGTTTTTGAGGCCCGACAGCAGATCATATATGGCATCTGGGTGATGAGTTAGTTCAAAGTCCAAGCGTGAAATATTTGCGTGAAGTATTTGCACCAGATAGGATCTGAGTCCAGATGTTTTGGGCTACTGGTGGTGGTTCCATGGCGACGGCATTGGATGGCACGGGCATCAGTGTTGCTGAGAAGAGAGTGTTGAGATTTAGATCGCATGAAAGAGCTGGGGAGATTACGAGCCTGGGTTGCGGATGTCGGCGGGCGACCTCAGGCTTGGATTACCCTCTGTGGCTTGAAAAAGAAAATTAGTTGGATAGGAAGAAAATGAAGGATGATAGTGTGAGGTGTGAGCTTGTACTGCAAGTGGAGGCGTGCCCGCACTTGTTTGTGCCACTGGAGCTGCAGGCCACTAAACGTGGATGGGGTTATAGCCTGTGGAGTAAAACTGTTGGAATGTTTGGGCCTGTGCTGCTAGCGGGTGCATCATTGCGCTAGCGTTTGCAACAGGAGCTGGAGGCCACTGGAAGGAAAAGGGGTTATGAACAGTGGGAGCATGAAACTGAGAAGATGTGGGGAGGCCGCTGGGTCTGGCTGCATACGGCACTGTGGCAGCAGAAGCTGCGGTGAAAGGCTGAGCCGCATCGGGAGGTTGCTCACACTGCTGTCTTTGCTGAAAACACAGTAAATGGGTGACACCCTTGAACAAAACATGCAAATTAATTATCCAGGTAAAGAGACCTGCCCCAGACATCCAATCAGCATAATGATTCAAAAATGGGACAGGGGCTCCAAGAGCCATTAAAGACAAAAGATGAGAATCTCAGTAATCTGGTTTATTTGACTTACAATAAAAAGAACAGGAACTGACAGAAATATCTTGCTGGAAACTTTGCATAACAGACTAATTAATCTTTACCTTAAATGCTAAATACAATGTACTTTCCTTAGGTTTAAACAGATTCTTAAATTTTTAATCTCACAGTCTCCCCTTTGAGAGGTCTAATAACTCACATAATACAAATTTAAACCTTCATAAGTCCATTCTGTATCTTATTCAAGATTCAAGAGTTTTATTTGTCACATACTCAGTTATATACAGAATATACAACCGGCAGTGAAATGTAAACAGGTCCGCTCCATGGACAGTGCAAATTCACAGTTAAAAACACAAGGAGGAAATTATAATAGAAATAGTACTATATATATATATATATATATATATATATATATATATATATATATATATATATATATATATATATATATATCAGGGTTTCACCAGCTATCCTGAAAACTTTCTTTGCAGGGCTTTGCGGTCATGACTGTCATGCTGTTCCCATACCACACTGTGATGCACTGAGTTAATACACTTTCTATCGCCCCTAAATAGAAAGTTTTCAGGATAGCTGGTGAAACCCTGAATTTCCTCAGCTGGCGCAGGTGGTACAGTCTTTGCCTGGCTTTTTTCACCTGTGTCTGAATGTGAGCAGTCCAGGTCAGGTCCTTGGAGATGTTTACTCCCAGGTACTTGAAGCTGCTCACTCTCTCTACTGGTGACCCGCTGATCATGAGGGGGGAGTATGTCCGTTGCTGTCTCTTCCTGAAGTCCACAATCATTTCTTTGGTCTTGCCAACATTCAGAGAGAGACAGTTGTCCTGGCACCAGTTAGATGTTAGATGCTCCACCTCGTCCAAGTATGCCGTCTCATTGTCATTTTTTGAAGGAGGTGGGGACCACAGATGTAGCGAGGGACTCATTAAAGATAGATGTAAACAACCCGGCGAGCTGATCAGCACAGGACCGCAGAACACGGCCTGAAATACCATCTTATGTTTGTTAGCATAAGCCCCATCTTCCAGCCATGTAACTTGAAAAAATTACAGGCACATATCCCTTGCTCTGTGTTGATTGTCTGTAGTGACGAATGGCATGCTGACACAGAAACAAACATGCCACTAAGGTCTGTGTAGTTCTTACGGGTAATAGTCTTTTCTGATTGGAACGGTCCTTTCTTTGTGAGTCATTTCTTGAATAAAACACTTGATACTGTGGACGCATAGATAGTACATCAGTAGGAAAATCGACAGCAGAATTGCCATTTCCTTGATCCACAGCCAGGGTTTACCTAACAGGTTTCCGAACCATGAAGAATTATCTTCAGTCATCTGGTGTAATTTTGCTGAAAGATCAAGAATGTTTTGTTGGATTTTGTTCAAGTTCACTGTTGGATCTATTAACCTGGTACAGCACTCAGGTCTGATAATGGTGCATGCTCCTTCTTGCATTGCAAAAATGTAATCCAAGGGCACTCTGTTCTATAAAATCATTATCTTGTGTGAAGCAAGAGTGTCCGTGATGTTACCCAGGGCCAAAGCCGTATCATTGGCCAGTTTCTGTACAGAATTCGATAAGCGGTAGAACATAAACCAGGGTTCACCTGCCGTTGAATTGGCTGGGTAGGATGTTGTAGACAGAAGTTCCACATAACCAAAAGGTCCCAGACGGTGGAGTAATTCTACACCACGGATTTATTGCGAAGAGTTTCTGGAGAGATGGTGTCCATACTCGTTTCACACTCGCAGCTGAGAGGATTTTTAACGACTATATCACAAGGTTTGGTTACCCTTGCCGGCTCCATCATGACAAGGACGTGAATTTGAGAACGAGCTCTTCGTGACTTTGCAGCGGTTGACACCTTATCACCCCACAGCAAACCCAGCAGAACGTTTCAACCACACTCTGCTACAAATGTTGAGGACACTGGAGAAGAAGGAAAAGGACAGATGGAAAGGTCACCTCCCGAAGGTAGTGCACGCCTACAATTGCACCAAGTATGAGGCAACAGGGTTCACTCCATTCTTCCTCCTGTATGGACGTCACCCTCGCTTGCCCGTTGACTTGTTGTTTGGTCTAAGATCAGAGGATGGCCAAAACTCACCTCAAGATATGCAGAAGTGGCTCCTTGAACGACTCACTTGCTCATGTCCCACCTACATTTCCTTACCAGATAGGGTCCTATCCTACCATATCACCTTATGCTGCCAGTGTTAAAACGAATGTGCTGCGACCTTTCTGATGTGATGCAGTCATATGCCGTAAAGAAACAAGAACAAAGTCAAACATTTGTGTTTAAAAAGTATATAAATGTTTTTGTTTTTTTCTTGAAAATGGCCAATGGTTTGCCTAGATAAGACCCTATTCCTCGGCTGGGATTGTGCAGAGCCTCTGAAGCCCTTCCTTTAAAACTGCATTGATTTGGCATTGAAAACTGTTGGTTGCAATTGAAGTCCATTAAATCCTGGAATGTTTTCCTCAAAAACGTAATTTCTTTTCAACTGAAAAAAGAAAGACATGAACATCTTGGATGAGATGGGGGTGAGTAAATGAACTAATCCTGAAGTGAACTAATCCTTTAAATTGAACTGTGTGTGTGCATTTCAGACACTTACATTGTCCTTGCTGTGTCCACGTGTGACGGATCTGGTCTCTCTCCTCTACTCTGCAATGTGGTTTGCGCTGACACTACCAAGGTCCGATAATCTATAAATGTTTGACAGGTTCAATCTCTGCCCGAACCCCTCCTCCAATATATGTACAAACACAAATGTTGGTTGGTGTCAATCTTCTTTTTTATTGCAGACTGTAGAATTAAATAAATCACACTTTTAGTGGTTGCAGGCTTAGCTGACACACAGCGTGCAGTACACATTGCAACTGCTGTGTTGCGTCATCTCCCGTCTTACCGAATATTTTTGCTTGCAGTCCTCACACAAACCACATGAGGACACCAGTACAACATGAAATCAATAGCTTCTGCTGAATTCAGGAGGATTCACAATAAAACTATTTACAATTCTAACTCTCTTACACATGCAATAATAACTGCATCCTTGTATGAGCTGAGTTTCCTATTTACTTCAGCTGCAGTGCTCTGGTAATATCAATGGTTTCAGAGGCTTCCAAAATAACTATTTAATTTAATTGATTGAATGCCAAAGCGCAGTTTTCTATAAGTTTTGATTGGTTCGGCACCAAGTCAGACCTGCCTGTGATTGGCTGAAGTGAGTCAGACCTGCCTGTGATTGGCTGAATGAGTCAGGCCTGTCTGTCATTGGCTGAAGCACAGGGCTCCACTGCAGTTGTTTGAAAAGTGCCTGTCAAATGCCAACTCGCCCTGTTGCTCATCAAAGTACTTTATACTTCTGGTGAAAAATAAATGTAGCAAAGTTGAAGTAAAAGTACCACAATTTAATTATACTCAAGTAAGTAGAAAAAAAAATAAAAAATGAACTGAAGTACTGTAACGAAAGTATTTGGAACTAGTTACTTTCCACCTCTGCTGATGAGAGATGTTGACAATTCCACTTTGGACAGAGTAAATTTAGAAGAGAAGAGCAGAAGCAGGAGACGAAGTGATGATCATAAAAGAGAAGAGTTTATTGTATAATCTTAGTTGCGTACGTTTCAATGCTCAGACTTTGTAGTCTATCATAAAGTACACAAAGCTGTTGGTTAACAATCAAAGTTATGTTATTACACTGTATGAGACAGAACAAGGAAGAGGAAGATTAAAGTTGTTGAACGTTCGCCGGTTCCCGTCTCCTTCTTCCCTGAACATATGAACTACGTTACACTGAGACTGTTTCATATCAAAAGCAGGCATGAGATGGAATTATGAATGTCATATTCACCTTGTAGCAGCGTAAGCACCCAGACTCCCAGAGAGAAGCATTCGAGCAACAGGGAAGGCAATGACTGTGTGAGTACTATATCATTTTTCTCATTGTTTTCTAGATCAGCTGTTATTTAGAACATTTGTCTGTGTAGTGTAGTGTGCTGTGTGGTGAAGTAGCGTTTGTTCATGTGTTGGTCACGTGGGCTCACACAAGGGAACAGTTTCGACAAGGCATGGCCTGCTGTATTCAATAACGAGTGTGTATAAATAGAGTGGTAGTTCCACGGCAGCCCTGGTGTGAAGCCCTCATCGTGTGAAGACCGAAGAGTGTAAAGACCAGCGACTCTACTCTGTGTGACTCCACTCGAGCAAAGAAACCGACAAGGCACTTGAGTATAGCTTTCCTTTCCTTTAGCTTGTTTTCATCTGTTTATTTCTCTGACCTGTGTTCACCATGTGCTTTCAAATCTCTACTATTACTACTACCACCAGTAAATCACGCTCTGTGTATTCAAGACGCCGTAATCCTAATAATCTGCTTATGGTACCGATTTCCTCTGCCACTTTACTGTCCGTTCCAATTGGTCTCTGGAATTGCCAGTCTGCTGTAAACAAAGCAGACTTTATTTTCATCTATCTCCGCTCATTCAAATCTCAGTCTCATGGCCCTAACTGAGACCTGGATCAAACCAGAGGACACGGCCACTCCTGCGGCCCTATCAAATAACCTCACTTTTTCCTCACACCCTTAGCCCGATTGGGAGGGGTGGAGGTACTGGTTTGCTCATCTCAAATGATTGGAAATTTGAGCCCATAACATCTCTATCTGGCAACAGTTCATTTGAATCACACTCAATCACTATCACTCCCCCTGCTAAAATCCATGTTGTAGTTGTTTATCGCCCGCCAGGTCAACTGGGTAACTTCCTGGAGGAGTTGGATATGTTACTCCAACTTTCCTGAAGATGGCACTCCCCTGGTACTACTTGGTGACTTCAACATCCACCTTGAGAAACACCAGGCTGCAGATTTCACCTCTCTACTCACCTCATTTGACCTTAAGCGAGTGTCTACTACGGCTACTCACAAATCAGGTAACCATTTGGACCTTATCTACACACGCATGCTCCACAGACAACACTTTACTTACTCCATTGCACACCTCCGACCACTTCCTCATCACTCTTAAACTCATACTGACTCCTGACACAACACACACTAATCCGCAGATCACCTTCCAGCGTAATCTACGTACGCTCTCCCCCTCTCGCCTATCCACTATGGTTTCATCCTCACTTCCTCCACTGTCTCAGTTCTCAGCACTGGACACTAACAGTGCTACTGACACTCTTTGCTCCACTCTAACATCTTGCTTAGACAGCTTTTGCCCCCTTTCATCCAGACCAGCCCGCGCCTCCCCCTCTGCCCCCTGGCTCTCTGATGTTCTCCGTGAACATCGCTCTGGACTGGGTGGCAGAGAGGAACTGGCGCAAATCAAAGAACTCTACTGACCTTATCCTTTATCAGTCTCTTCTCGCTTCTTTCTCTGCAAATGTCTCTACTGCCAAAACTACATACTATCACAACAAAATCAACAACTGCTCTGACTCTCGCACACTTTTCAAAACATTCTCCTCTCTTCTTTGTCCTCCTCCCCCCACTCCGTCATCAACTTTTACAGCTGATGACTTTGCATCATTCTTCACAAACAAAACCTCATCCACCAGCAGCCAATTCAAATACCACCCCACTTCCTGTCCGCTTGATCCTATCCCCACTCACCTGCTTCAGGTCATTTCTTCTTCAATTACTCCTGCACTCACTCACATTGTCAATACCTCTCTTCACACCGGGACCTTTCCCACAGCATTTAAGCAGGCTCAGGTAACCCCACTGCTTAAGAAACCCTCTCTGAATCCAGCACTTATAGAAAACTACAGACCAGTATCCCTTCTTGCTTTTATTGCAAAGACACAGCGAACGAGTTGTGTTCAACCAACTCTCTATGTTTCTTGAACAGAACAACCTCCTGGACAACAACCAATCCGGCTTCAAAAGCGGCCACTCGACTGAGACTGCCATGCTCTCGGTTACTGAAGCACTGAGAGAGGCAAGGGCAGCCTCCAAATCCAATGTACTCATCCTACTGGATTTGTCTGCAGCTTTTGACACAGTTAACCACCAGATCCTCCTGTCAACTCTCGTGAAGATGGGCATCTCAGGAACTGCTCTCCAGTGGATCGAGTCTTATCTCTCAGGTAGGTCCTTCAGGGTGTCATGGAGAGGTGAAGTGTCTAAGTCACATCATATAGCTACTGGAGTTCCCCAGGGCTCAGTGCTTGGACCACTTCTCTTCTCCATCTACATGTCATCACTGGGATCTGTCATCCAGAAATATGGCTTTTCCTATCACTGCTATGCTGATCACACTCAACTCTACTTCTCATTTCAACCAGATGATCCCACAGTTGGTGTTCGTATTGCTGCCTGCCTGACAGATATTTCTGCCTGGATGAAGGAACAACACCTTCAACTCAATCTGGCAAAGACAGAACTCCTTGTGGTCTCAGCCAACCCAGCACTTCACCATACTCTCTCCATTCAGCTCGGTTCATCATCCATAACTCCGTCCAGGACAGCCAGGAACCTTGGAGTTATGTTTGATGATCAGCTCAAATTCACTGACCACATCTCTGCAACAACCCGGTCCTGCCGATTTGCTTTATACAACATTAGGAAGATTAGACCCTTCCTATCAGAGCAGGCCACACAACTCCTGGTACAAGCTCTTGTTCTCTCCAGACTGGACTACTGTAATGCTCTTCTAGCGGGCCTTCCAGCATGCACTATCAAACCCTTGCAACTGATCCAGAATGCAGCGGCGAAAGTGGTCTTTAATGAGCCGAAGAGCCTCTCTTCATCAGTCTGCACTGGCTGCCAATAGCCACTTGCATCAAATTCAAGGCACTGGTGCTCGCCTACAAGGCAACCACTGGCTCTGCACCAACATACCTAAACTCGCTTGTTCAGACTTATACACCCTCCAGAAGCTTGCGCCATCCCAAAGAGGCAAGAAATCCCTCACAAGGACCTTTTCCTGGACCGTTCCCACCTGGTGGAATGACCTGCCTGTCTCAATTCGAGCAGCCGAGTCGGTAGCCATTTAAAAAAAATATCTTAAAACGCATCTTTTCCAGCAGCACCTGACCAATAAATAGCACTTATCACTCTATTCGTTTTCTGTTTGTCTATATAAAAATAAAAATTGTTCTGTGCTAGATTAACTGAGACTTGTTACAGCACTTGCATATTGTTGCCCTTGACTGTTTATAGTTGCTTCTATTGCTCTCATTTCAAGATTCAAGAGTTTTATTTGTCACATACACAGTTATATACAGAATATACAACCGGCAGTGAAATGTAAACAGGTCCGCTCCATGGACAGTGCAAATTCACAGTTAAAAACACAAGGAGGAAATTATAATAGAAATAGAATAAAAACGTACTATATATATATATATATATATATATATATATATATATATATATATATATATATATATATATATGTAGAATTATAAATAAATCAAGTAGAAAAAAGATAAATAAATAAAGAAGTGGAATAAAATAAGTGAAATAAACTGCAGTGAGTAAGCTGTAGACTTATAAATATGCGGTTAACAGAAATGTACAAAGAAGTATAATGTGCAAACAGGTTTATAACAGGTTGTTACACAGTAACAACGAGAACAGAAAGTGCAGTGCAATGTCAGTATGTCGATGTTTATCCTGAAGTGAAGTCACGTGATGTTAAGTGACTGAGTTCAGGAGTCTGATGGCCTGGGGAAGAAGCTTCTCCTGAGTCTTCTCAGTTTTGGCCATCGGCTTCCGGAAGCGCTTACCAGATGGCAGCAGCGTGAAATGAGGGTTTGCAGGGTGATTAGAGTCCTTGATGATCTTAGTAGCTCTACCTTTGCAGCATTTGGTGTAGACGTCCTGCAGAGACGGGAGAGCTGACCCTGAGATACGCTCGGATAAGCGCACGACTCTTTGCAGGGCTTTGCAGTCATGACTGGTGCTGTTCCCATACCACACTGTGATGCACTGAGTTAATACACTTTCTATCGCCCCTAAATAGAAAGTTTTCAGGATAGCTGGTGAAACCCTGAATTTCCTCAGCTGGCGCAGGTGGTACAGTCTTTGCCTGGCTTTTTTCACCTGTGTCTGAATGTGTGCAGTCCAGGTCAGGTCCTCGGAGATGTTTACACCCAGGTACTTGAAGCTGCTCACTCTCTCCACTGGTGACCCGCTGATCATGAGAGGGGAGTATGTCCATTGCTGTCTCTTCCTGAAGTCCGCAATAAGTTCTTTGTTCTTGCCAACATTCAGAGAGAGACAGTTGTCGTGGCACCATGATGTTAGTTGCTCCACCTCGTCCAAGTATACCGTCTCATTGTTGTTGGAAATGAGGCCCAGGACAACAGTATCATCAGCAAATTTGATGATAGAGGTGGAGCTGTGTGTGGACAAACAGTCATGCGTGTAGAGAGAGTAGAGCAGGGGACTCAGGACACAGCCCTGTGGAGCTCCCACACTCAGGGTGATGGAGGTGGAGGTGGACTGACCTATTCTCACCACCTGAGGCCTGCCAGTGAGGAAGTCCTCAATCCAGTGGCAGAGAGAAGAATTCAGGCCGAGATCCAGGAGTTTGGAGGTTAGCTTAATGGGAACTATGGTGTTAAAGGCTGAGCTATAGTCAATAAATAGCAGCCTTACGTAGTTCCCACTTTTGCTGAAGAGGGTCCAAAGTGTCAGGAATGAAGGAGCAATTTTTAATGAGTCTCTCAAAGACCTTCATGACTATAGACGTGAGAGCCACTGGACGATAGTCATTTAGGCAAGAGGGTTTACTGTTCTTAGGGACAGGGATGATGGTGGATTTTCTGAAGGAGATGGGGACCACAGATGTAGCGAGGGACTCATTAAAGATGGATGTAAACAACCCGGCGAGCTGATCAGCACAGGACCGCAGAACACGACCTGAAATACCATCCGGCCCGGCAGCTTTCCTGACATCTACATGCTTGAGTGCCCTCCGAACTTCATCCTCCGATACAGAGATCACGTGGTTGTTGCTGCTCTGAGTGATTCCCTCTGACGCGTCACTTGGCGGAATCGTGCTGCCACGATTACAATCAAAGCGAGCGTAGAAAGAGTTTAACTCGTTCACAAGCAACGGATCAGCTCTGACCTCTACAGGTCGGAAAAGCATGATGGTGCTCAGTCCCTGCCACATGCGCCGGGAGTCGGTGAGTTGGAAATGAGACTCCACTCGATCCTTATAACGGAGCTTTGCGGCTTTAACTGTGCATCGGAGAGCATAGCAGGATGATTTGTATTCAGTCATATTCCCTGTTAGGAGACCGGCGTTGTAAGCGGCAGTGCGTGTGTTCACTGCAGCGCGGATTGAATTGTCCACCCACGGTTTCTGATTTGAGAAGGATGTTATTGTTATTGTTTGTGTGGCTTGCTCTGTAAGTGTGTTGATGAAGCAAAGCACCACATCCGTGAACTCGCTGACGCCAGATGAAGTCGCCCGGAACATGTCCCAGTCGACGTCATCAAGAGCTGCCTGTAGCGCGGTCTCTGAATGTGGTGACCAGCGCTTAACTTCCCGCCTCACCGGGGGTTCCTGAACGAGCCTTTGTCTTTATTCAGGTGTGAGCAAAATGGCGGCATGATCCGATTTGCCAAAAGCTGGTAGTGACCGAGCTTTATAGGTGTTCTTAAACAGAGAGTAGCAATGATCCAGCGTGTTTGCTCTTTGTGTAGGACAGGAGACGTGCTGGTGAAAGTTTGGCAAGACTTTCTTTAGGTTTGCTTTGTTAAAATCGCCCGTGACGATGAACGCCGCATCGGGGTGTTTGTTTATGAAGCCGCTGGTAACATCATGAAGGCCAGATAAAGCCAGCGCTGTGTCTGCCTGTGGTGGGATGTAAACGGCAGTGGTGATGACTGAGGAAAACTCCCTCGGCAGATAGAATGGGTGGCAAATGATTGTTAAATGTTCCAGATGAGGCGAGCAGGACCGCGAGAGAATGGTGATGTTCCTGGGGTCGCACCATTTCTTGTTGACCATGAAGCATACTCCACCACCTTTAGATTTACTGGCCTCGGCTGTTCTGTCCATCCAAAAAACAGAGAAGTTCTCAGACGGTGTCACAGCTGTGTCCGGGGCCGCGGTTGTGAGCCATGTTTCAGACAAACAATAGATGTTACAGTCTCTCATGTCCCGTTGGAAACTTATCCTGGCTCTAAGATCGTCCATCTTATTCTCCAAGGATTGTACATTTGCGAGCAGAATGCTCGGGAGAGGTGGGCTGAATGCCCTTTTTCTCAGTCTGTTGCGGATACCAGCACGTTTCCCGCGGCGTTTCTTGATTCTTCGCCATAGACTCGTCTGGCCATTGTTCAACTCGGCGTTCCAATGAATCTCAGATGGCCACAGAGTATCGGTGAAAGTGTCCTGAAACAGTCCAGTGTAGAGGTAACCAATGTCCAAAAGAGTTTTGCTGTCATAGCAGATCAATGCAGATGATAAATTTGTAAAAATTGAGAGCAAAAGAGAGTAAAATAATAATTAAAAGTACAGTCTTCGCGGAGCGACCTGAACGGTGACCGAACACGGTGGCGCCATCTTGGAATTTGTAAGTCGCTTTGGATAAAAGCATCTGCTAAATGACTAAATGTAAATGCACTTAGAGATGTGACTATATTCACACAGTATCACATGTTCTCTCCTACATTATCTCTTAAATATAGTGTGCATTAGTCACATGTACACCAGAGGTTAAAGGACATTCACCTCGCAGCACATGGTCCCTGCTGGGCACTTGCGTCAGGAGAAATGTTGAAGTTCTTCACTGTTGCTTTAGGGCAGGCTAGAGAGCCGCTCTGGAGCAGCCCTGAGATATCTAGATTGGTACAACATTCATAAAGATCAGACACAGGGGGAATATCATTTATGGAGCTGGATCTAAAATCTTTACACAAATATGCAGATATCAAGTTCTTGAATTAATGTCCATCACACATTTATGAATGATGATTATGTTGGAAATCTCCCTCAGGTGGTGGTGGTGGCTCTTTTTAATGCCTGATCAAAAGTCACTGTGAACCTGATATTACTACTAATAACAACAACAACAGAACACATTACATAATTGTTGTTATTAAATTAAATATAAAATCAAATCAAATCACCTTTATTTATATAGCTCTTTTCACAAGTCCAATTGTTTCAAAGCAGCTTCACAGTGTTAAAAGGAAAATAATGCAACAGATATATCTGGACAGAAATATCTGGACATTTAACACGTTTTAATAACATTACAGATGATCTGAATAAACAGGGTATGTGCAGCTTTGGTGTATAAGACAGCAGGCTAACCGCTAGCTGTATTTTGTGCTAACGATATATAAATCATAACGTGATTTTGTAGAAATGCCAGAAAAAGAGTTCCCATTAAAATGTCTTTACATGAAGGACCCGATCATGGAGCAATGCACAGGTCAAGCGCAGCGTTGAGCTTCTTGAGTCTGGTCAGTAAGGAGCATTTTGACTGGAGGATTAAAAGCTCAACACGATTGGCTAAACAGAACATCCTCCAAAAAAAGATATTTATTAATTTTATTCAATTTTAAACTGACAGTAAAGTCTCAAAAATACAGCATGCATATTCAAAGCAGACAATTTGCAAATGCAGATTCAACAATCCATAAATGTACAATCCTAATTCCAAAAAAGTTGGGACACTGTACAAATCGTGAATAAAAAAGCAATGCAATAATTTACAAATCTCATAAACTTATATTTTATTCACAACAGAATAAAGATAACTTATCAAATGTTGAAAAGTGAGACATTTTGAAATGTCATGCCAAATATTGGCTCATTTGGTTGATGTATGCTCGACCCTATACCGACTAGGCTATTAAAAGAGATACTCTTATCATCCGATCGTGGCTGTATCTCTCTATTAGTGTTACTCGATCTTAGCACTGCATTCGATACAGTGCTAAGATCGACCACAACATTCTTTTGAATAGACTCGAAAATGATGTTGGTATTAGTGGAACTGCATTGGCATGGTTTAAATCATACTTATCTGACCGTTATCAGTTTGTAGCAGTAAATGAAGAGATGTCACACTGATCACAAGTTCAGTATGGAGTACCGCAGCCTAACCCTAACATCATGAAGGCCAGATAAAGCCAGCGCTGTGTCTGCCTGTGGTGGAATGTAAACGGCAGTGGTGATGACTGAGGAAAACTCCCTCGGCAGATAGAATGGGCGGCAAATGATTGTTAAATGTTCCAGATGAGGCGAGCAGGACCGCGAGAGAATGGTGATGTTCCTGGGATCGCATTCTTGTTGATCATGAAACACACTCCACCGCCTTTGGATTTACCGGCCTCGGCTGTTCTGTCCATCCGAAAAACAGAGAAGTTCTCCGACGGCGTCACAGCTGTGTCCGGGACCGCGGGCGTGAGCCATGTTTCGGACAAACAGTAGATATTACAGTCTCTCATGTCCCGTTGTCTCTCATGTCCCGTTTTAGTGTTATAGGCCCTAAACTATGGAATAAGCTGCCCCCTAATCTTCGTGCCACCCCTACTCTCCAGACCTTTAAATCCCAACATAAAACTCATCTATGCTCTATGCTCAGTACATCATTAACTTCCTCTCTATTTCTCTGCCTTCAAGTGATCTCTCACTTTTTCATTTTTATGTTATATTATTTCTTTATTGTATTTAATGTTCTCTTATGTTAATTATCTGTAGTTTATTGTTGTCTCCATCTGCTTGTTATTTGTAATAGTAAGCAGGCTGACTGTTGCTTTTTTTGTCTATTGATTGTACTTTTGTACTACCTTGTAAAGCGACCTTGGGTTCTTGAAAGGCGCTATAAAAATAAACATATTATTATTATTATTATTATTATTTATTATCATCCTCCCTGACCCTCACCTGCATGCAATTCACAATCACACACACCTGCAGCTCATCTGCACCCTCATCAACCTGCTACTCAAGCACACACCTCACACAGTCACATTGTCTGGTCTCGTTCAAGAGTAAAGACTCCCCCACTTGCTATTACCTACCTGCGTCATTCGAAGATTACCTGCCTCCCGAATATCTCCTGTGTCATCGTTTCTCCTTTGTCTTCCTGGTCCTCCGTGTCTGTTAGTGATGCAAAGTCCGATTCATTTCCGCGAACCGGTTGTTTTCGGACAGTTCGGCTCAATGAACCATTTCAAAAAGCCGATTCATAGGTTCCTGACGTCATCATGCAAAACTGAAAACTACAGCACACATTACAGGCATGAATCAACAAATGTGTCTAAAGTAGCCTATCTAGAAAGAATAAACCAGCCTTATAAATTTCACTTAACAATTTGAACTATAATCTGCATGCACAATAAACTACAGTAAAATGTATTTAAGTCTCTTGACAGAAAGCTTTTTGCGGGTTTTAATAAAATGTTATTTAATAACAGTAGTCATAATGAGCATATTTCCATGTTCCTCAGACTTGTGTCGCCAACTCAGTCATCAGAATCCTCGGTAATCCTCTGCAAACTTCGACAGATGTTTTTGAACTGGCTCTTTCGGTATAGGCCAAAATATAATATAATATAATATAATCATGTTTCACTCAAAATTAAAAATTGATGATGATCAGATCAAACGTGTGTTTGTGTACACTGCAGATTCCTCCGTCTCTTTCCTTGACCACTGTAGTTTTGATGATGAATCTCTGTGTCAGATGAGCGTCTGTTCTGCTGCTGATTATGGCTGGAAGAGAGTGAACTCAGTGAAGGGCATCAATGTGACTGACCACACGTACTTGGGCAGAGAGCAGAACGGTCAGATCTATTACAGTCGGTCAGTAGAAATGCTCCACTTCCATCCACAGCTGCTACACACCTGTCTTCATGCCCGCAGGCTCGTCTTTGTTCATGCACTTCAGCACTGAGGGCAGAAACCAGGGGGACGCAGCCAGATTGGAGAGCAAGACACTGACCCCTACAAGAGACTGCAAAGTCCAGTGCCTGCAGTTCTACTACTATCACAGCGGGAGTGAGTCTGACCAGCTCAACATCTGGATCCGAGAGTACCAGAATGAAGCAGACAGCACAGGAACTCTCAGACTTATGGATCAGATCACAGGTCTGTCTCTTCTTTACACACTCATATAGGCCTGTATCTCACTGTGACTGACCGCTTCATTTCTTGCAGAAACCCCTGGGAATTACTGGAAGCTGCATCATGTGCCACTGAACGCCAATAAATCTTTCCAAGTTGTGTTTGAAGGCCGTAAAGGAGCAGGAAACTCCAGTGGAGGCTTCTCACTGGATGATATCAATGTTTCAGAGACCGAGTGTCCCTTCACATGGCAGATAAGGGACTTTGAGAAGGCACTGAACCGTGGGTCGGGCTCTTTCAGGAGTCCACTGTATTACTCCAGTGATGGGTATCACTTTGGAGCTCAGCTAATAGTGGATGGGAATTAACATTCAATGGGGAATTAACACTCAATTTTTTTTGAGGATGTTCTGTTTAGCCAGTCGCGGTGAGCTTTTAATCCTCCAATCAAAACGCTCCTTACTGACCAGACTCAAGAAGCTCAACGCTGCGCTTGACCTGTGCATTGCTCCATGATCGGGTCCTTCATGTAAACACATTTTAATGGGAACTCTTTTTCTAGCACCTCATTACAATTTCTACAAAATCACATTATGATTTATATCGTTAGCACAAAATACAGCTAGCGGTTAGCCTGCTGTCTTATACACCAAAGCTGCACACACCCTGTTTATTCAGATAATCTGTAATGTTATTAATAAATGTTAAATGTCCAGATATTTCATTTAATAACAACAATTATGTAATGTGTTCTGTTGTTGTTGTTATTAGTAGTAATATAAGGTTCACAGTAACTTTTGATCAGGCATTAAAAACAGCCACCACCACCACCTGAGGAGATTGCTCCTGCTCTTCTCTGGCACTAAATCTACCTAATCCTAGTACATCTGATATTTCTGATGTGGCAATCCAGCCGATCTAACATTTTGGCACAATCTAACAACAGAGATTTCACTTTAAATTTACTCTGTCCAAAGTGGAATTGTCAACATCTCTCATCAGCAGAGGTGGAAAGTAACTAGTTCAAAATACTTTCGTTACAGTACTTCAGTTCATTTTTAATTTTTGTTCCTACTTTCTTGAGTGTAATTAAAGTGTAGTACTTTTACTCTTACTTGAGTTGCAAAAAAAATTATGTATTCAACTTTGCTAAATTTATTTTTCACCAGAAGTATAAAGTACTTTGATGAGCAACAGACTAAGAGCAGTTCACAAACCCAATATGAGTCAAATTAAAATCAGGACCGAGACGTCGCCCGGCATGGCGCAGCTGGGGCCCCACCCTGGAGCCTACCCCCATGGGGCCCGGCCGGGCTCAGCCTGAATGAGCGACATGGGGCCACCCTCCCGTGGGCTCACCACCTGCAGGAGGGATCATATGGGGCCGGTGCATAGTGGATTGGGCGACAGTTGAAGGCTAGGCCCCCGACAACCCGATCTCTGGACATGGAAACTGGCTTTAGGGACGTGGAATGTCACCTCGCTGGCAGAGAAGGAGCCTGAGCATGTGCAGGAGGTTGAGAGGTACCGGCTAGAAATAGTCGGACTCACCTCCACGCACAGCTTGGACTCTGGAACCACACTTCTTGAGAGTGTTTGGACTCTCTACCACTCTGGAGTTGCCCATGGTGAGAGGTGGCGGGCTGGAGTGGGTTTGCTTATAGCCCCCCAGCTCAGCTACCATGTGTTGGAGTTCAACCTGGTGAATGAGAGGGTCACTTCCCTGTGCCTTCGGGTAGGGGATAGGTCTCTCACTGTCATATATGCCTATGGGCCGAACGGCAGTGCAGAGTACAAGGCCCTCATGAGGTCTCTGGGAGGGGTGCTGGAAAGTGCTCCAACTGGAGACTCCATCGCTCTACTGGGGACTTCCCTGTCAGAGAGAGCTTCAACTCCAACCTCCGACGGAGCTTCGACCGGATCCCGAGGGAGTCTGGAGATATTGAGTCCGAGTGGACCATGTTCTCCACCTCCATTGTCAAAGCGGCTGCTCGGAGCTGTGGCCGTAAGGTCTCCGGTGCCTGTCGAGGCGGAAATCCCTGAACCCGATGGTGGACACTGGAAGTAAGGGATGCCTTCAAACTGAAGGAGGAGTCCTATCGGGACTGGTTGGCTTGTGGGACTCCTGAGGCAGCTGACAAGTACAGGCAGACCAAGCGGACTGCAGCCCGGGTAGTTGTGTAGGCAAAAAATCAGGCCTGGGAGGAGTTCGGTGAGGCCATGGAGAAAGACTATTGGTTGGCCTTGAAGAGATTCTGGCAAACCGTTCGCTGCCTCAAGAGGGGGAAGCAGTGCCCTACCAACACTGTTTACAGTGGAGAGTGGCAGCTGTTGACCTCAGTGGAAGGAATACTTTAAGGATCTCCTCAATCCCACCAACACGTCTTCCATTGAGGAAGCAGTGGCTGAGGGCTCAGAGGTGGATTCCTCCATCACCCAGGCTGAAGTCATCAAGGTAGTTAAAAAGATCCTCGGTGGCAAGGCACCGGGGGGCTATGAGATCCGCCCTGAGTACCTCAAGTCTCTGGATGTTGTGGGCCAACATCGTGTGCCTCTGGACTGGCAGACCAGGGTGGTGGTCCCTCTTTTCAAGAAGGGGGACCGGAGAGTGTGTTCCAACTACAGGGGGATCACACTTCTCAGCCTCCCCGGGAAAGTCTATGCCAGGGTACTGGAGAGGAGAATTCGGCCGATAGTGGAACCTCGGATTCAGGAGGAACAGTGTGGTTTTCGTCCTGGTCGTGGAACACTGGACCAGCTCTATACCCTTTCCAGGGTGCTGGAGGGTTCATGGGAGTTTGCCCAACCAATCCACATGTGTTTTGTGGATTTGGAGAAGGCATTTGACTGTGTCCCTCGTGGCATCCTGTGGAGGGTGCTCTGGGAGTATGGCGTCCGGGGCCCCTTGCTTAGGGCTGTTTGGTCCCTGTACGACCGGAGCAGGAGCTTGGTCCGCATTGCTGGCAGCAAGTCAGACTTGTTCCCGGTGCATGTTGGACTCTGGCAGGGCTGCCCTTTGTGTCCAGTTCTGTTCATAATTTTTATGGACAGAATTTCTAGGCGCAGCCAAGGGCTGGAGAGTGAATTTTTGGATCACGTAGGCTAGAATTTTTGCTTCAAGACGATGTAAAAATCACTCTGGCCACTCATTCACATAAAACAATATACTGATTTAGAATTGGTAAGACGTGTTGTGTCAGGAAGGCTTATGCGGGGAGGGGGCGTGAATCATCATGAATATTGATGTGTTTCACACCTGAGAAGACAAAGACCCTCCCTCTAATGGCCCTATATCAGCTGAATGACTGTGAGGGAACTAGAACAAAGAATGTGAGGAAGAGAATGGCTTTTTGAACACAATCCAAATATACATATTGGAGGACAAAAAGTCACAACTGTGAACATGCTGATATCAGGAGCAATCAGGGCTGCACGGTTTGGTAAATAAATCACTAGACAGGAAACACTTCAGTACACTACATTACAAGCTGAGGAAGTTTTCAAAAGTCTAGTGAACAAATATTCAGTATGGGTTTTATGGCCTTATTTTCACAAACCATGCATACACATCATTTTCTCAACTACAAACTTTTACACACGTGCTGCTCACATATTATTGCAGCAGAGTTTGTGCTGAATACAGTGTAATCAGACTTTAGCCATGAAAATGTTACAAGTAACAGAAATAAGCTCAAATGTCAGGGCATGTCAAAACACCTCCAGGGCCCAGAAAACAGCTCAGGGTTCAGAGGGTTAAATTATATACAGTACCGGTCAAAAGAATGGACACAATACTATTTTTAATGTTTTTGAAATAAGTCTCATGCTCATCAAGCCTGCATTTATTAGATTAAAAATACAGAAAAAAACAGTAATACAGTGAAATATTATTACAATTTAAGATAATGGTACAGTGTACACAGGAACAAAGACTCAAACAACTTAAACTTTAATAATACTTAGGAACAAACAGAAAGGCAGGGAAACACTCCAACTTTATTTATATAGAACATTTACAACAACCACTAGGCTGACCAAAGTGCTTTACAAAACAACCAGATACAAATAGGAAAATAGTACCTGCATATCAACAGTGATTTGTAGCTCATAGCAAAACCTAAGAGCAACCTTAAAACCGGAAATAGCAAAGCTGTATCAGGCTCAAATTTAAAATAATAAAAACAAAGAAAAGTGGGAAGCAGTATCAGACTCAAATATGGAATGTGAGGACAGGATTGGCAAAAACATTGTCAGCCTTAGAAAAAAAAGGCAGAGCAGTAACATACTCAAATATAATTCACTGCCCTACAAGGCCACTCCCAAAGCCACTGCTACTGGTTCACTGGATCACTTGCCCACCGTGGCACCGCCCCTACCGTTGTTTTCATTTTTATAATAATAAAATCATTTAGTTCAGTTAGAGAACAGACACTACAATTAAAAACTGAACGTGTCTGTTCAATATTATGTAATAATGCTAATCGCCGAAGTATCCCTTTGAGGAGTGAACGGAAACAAGATAATTAACAAGACACAGCTGGGACAAATTAACTAACAAGGGTAACCATGGGAACAAAGGATTGGCGGGAAAATGAACAAAGGAACACAGGAATGAAATCAAAACAAACTGAAAGTCCAAAACACAAACAGAACCCTGACACTACATATTAAAACAGAAATACATTATTATAAATGGAATTTTTCTGTATTTTGGGTCAAATAAATGCATGCTTGATGAGCTTTTTTCTCATTAACATTAATTTGAATAGTAATGTGTCCAAACGTTTCACTGGTACTGTATTTATAGCATCTTTGAGCAGATATTTGCAAACAAAAGCTTTATTGATGTGGGACTAGGCTATTTTACATTAAACACTTGGTGGTTCTTCTAACGGAGAGACATTAGCTGTGTCCCAAAGTGAAGGCTGTGCACTTCGAAGTGCACAAAGGCTGAACCGAGGGACAGGGTTGCCAGGTCTGCACAACAAACCCCTCCAATTGCTAATCAAAAGTAGCAGAATCACGGCCAAAATGCGGGGGGCAGGCGGTAAAAATATTGCTAAAGTAAAGACAACTTAACCTGTGGACTATAGGCTACAAACAACTCACAGCAAAAGTGTAAAAGTAGCCCAATTCCAGACTCGGCAATACTGAACCGAGCAGCATTAAATGGCCTATAGCAGGTGTGTGACAACTGACAGCGGACATTTGTGAGGGGATTTTAAAAAGAGTAATGGAGCAGAAAAGTGGTGTTTTTTTTTTGTTTTTTTTAACGATTTTTTTATTGGATTTTGACATGCTTCAAAGCCTGCAACGACAGGAGACCGGACCATAATCAGGCTAAATATGTAGTCTATGGTTAAATATTTAATCGTTAGAAACTATTAGTTAACAGTTTATTTCTTATGTTATATGTAACTGTTACAATATCTTTTCACATTTATAAATTTACGTCCAATTTTTATTCAACTCACATCATCTCAGATGCATTGTAACTTTATGACATGGTAGCCGTCGACTGATTCAGCCCAGCAAACCTGCGGACAGTGGAAATATGCACTCATCCCAGTTGATGTCCCGCTGGCAGAGGCCTTACCAGGGTCTCTATTGTGCAGCCCATCCCGGTCCAGCAGCACCAGGGTCTCCCGCTCAGCAAAACTGTACATACAAATGTTTTCTTCTGTTTTAGCTGTTAATTTAAATTTCTGTTGTTTCTGATGTAAAACATAAGTTATATTGTTTAAATAAGCGGGAGGGTACGGTATAGATCCTATAGCGGGAGCGTGACGGTGCGGTATAGATCCTATAGTGGGAGCGGGGAAAGTGCAGTATAGATCCTATAGTGGGAGGGTGCGGTATAGATCCTATAGCGGGAGCGGGAAGGTGCGGTATAGATCCTGTAGCGGGATTGTGCGGTATAGATCCTATAGCGGGAGCGGGAGGGTACGGTATAGATCCTATAGCGGGAGCGTGACGGTGCGGTATAGATCCTGTAGTGGGAGTGGGGAAAGTGCAGTATAGATCCTATAGTGGGAGGGTGAGGTATAGATCCTATAGCGGGAGCGGGAAGGTGCGGTATAGATCCTATAGCGGGAGCGGGAGGGTGCGGTATAGATCCTATAGCGGGAGGGTGCGGTATAGATCCTATAGCGGGAGGGTGCGGTATAGATCCTAGAGCTGGAGGGTGCGGTATAGATCCTATAGCGCGAGCGGGAGGGTGCGGTATAGATCCTAGAAGCGCGAGCGGAAGGTGCGGTATAGATCCTATAGCGTGAGCGGGAGGGTGCGGTATAGATCCTATAGCGGGAGCGGGAAGGTGCGGTATAGATCCTATAGCATGAGTGGGAGGGTGCGGTATAGATCCTAGAGCTGGAGGGTATGGTATATGTCCTATAGCGAAAGCGGAAGGTGCGGTATAGATCCTATAGCGGGAGCGGGAGGGTACGGTATAGATCCTATAGCGGGAGGGTGCGGTATAGATCCTATAGCGGGAGGGTGCGGTATAGATCCTAGAGCTGGAGGGTGCGGTATAGATCCTATAGCGCGAGCGGGAGGGTGCGGTATAGATCCTATAGCGCGAGCGGGAAGGTGCGGTATAGATCCTATAGCGTGAGCGGGAGGGTGCGGTATAGATCCTATAGCGGGAGCGGGAAGGTGCGGTATAGATCCTATAGCATGAGTGGGAGGGTGCGGTATAGATCCTAGAGCTGGAGGGTATGGTATATGTCCTATAGCGCGAGCGGGAGGGTGCGGTATAGATCCTATAGCGGGAGCAGGAGGGTACGGTATAGATCCTATAGCGTGAGCGGGAGGGTGCGGTATAGATCCTAGAGCTGGAGGGTGCGGTATAGATCCTATAGCGTGAGCTGGAGGGTGCGGTATAGATCCTATAGCGGGAGCAGGAGGGTACGGTATAGATCCTATAGCGGGAGCGGAAGGTGCGGTATAGATCCTATAGCGTGAGCGGGAGGGTGCGGTATAGATCCTAGAGCTGGAGGGTATGGTATATATCCTATAGCGTGAGCGGGAGGGTGCGGTATAGATCCTATAGCGGGAGCAGGAGGGTACGGTATAGATCCTATAGCGTGAGCGGAAGGGTGCGGTATAGATCCTAGAGCTGGAGGGTGCGGTATAGATCCTATAGCGCGAGCTGGAGGGTGCGGTATAGATCCTATAGTGGGAGCGGGAGGGTACGGTATAGATCCTATAGCGCGAGCAGGAGGGTGCGGTATAGATCCTATAGCGGGAGCGGGAAGGTGCGGTATAGATCCTATAGCGGGAGCGGGAGGGTACGGTATAGATCCTATAGCGGGAGCGGGAGGGTGCGGTATAGATCCTATAGCGGGAACGGGAGGGTGTGGTATAGCTCCTAGAGCGGGAGCAGGAGGGTACAGTATAGATCCTATAGCGGGAGGGTGCGGTATAGATCCTATAGTGGGAGGGTGTGGTATAGATCCTAGAGCTGGAGGGTGTGGTATAGATCCTATAGTGGGAGGGTGCGGTATAGATCCTATAGCGGGAGCGGGAGGGTGCAGTATAGATCCTAGAGCGGGAGGGTGTGGTATAAATCCTATAGTGGGCGGGTGCGGTATAGATCCTATAGCACGAGCGGGAGGGAGCACGAGCGGGAGTGAGGGAGTATATATCCTATAGTGCAAGCGGAAGGGTATGGTATATATCCTGTAGCGCGAGCGGGAGAGTGCGGTATAGATCCTATAGCGGGAGCAGGAGGGTACGGTATAGATCCTATAGCGGGAGCAGGAGGGTACGGTATATATCCTATAGCACGAGCGGGAGAGTGTGGTATAGATCCTATAGTGGAAGGGTGTGGTATAGATCCTATAGCGTGAGTGGAAGGGTGTGGTATAGATCCTATAGTGGGAGGGTGCGGTATAGATCCTATAGCACGAGCGGGAGGGTGCGGTTTGGCTCCTATAGCGGGAGCAGGAGGGTGCGGTATAGATCCTAGAGCGGGAGGGTGTGGTATAGATCCTATAGCGTGAGCAGGAGGGTGCGGTATAGATCCTAGAGCGGGAGGGTGTGGTATAGATCCTATAGTGGGAGGGTGCTGTATAGATCCTATAGCCCAAGCGTGAGGTTGTGGTATAGATCCTAGAGTGGGAGGGTGTGGTATAGATCCTATAGTGGGAGGGTGCTGTATAGATCCTATAGCCCAAGCGTGAGGTTGTGGTATAGCTCCTATAGCAGGAGCGGGAAGGTGCGGTATAGATCCTATAGCGGGAGCGGGAGGGTGCAGTATAGATCCTAGAGCGGGAGGGTGTGGTATAGATCCTATAGTGGGCGGGTGCGGTATAGATCCTATAGCACGAGCGGGAGGGAGCATTATAGATCCTATAGCGGGAGTGGGAGGGTGCGGTATATATCCTATAGTGCAAGCGGAAGGGTATGGTATATATCCTGTAGCGCGAGCGGGAGGGTGCGGTATAGATCCTATAGCGGGAGCAGGAGGGTACGGTATAGATCCTATAGTGGGAGCAGGAGGGTACGGTATATATCCTATAGCACGAGCGGGAGGGTGTGGTATAGATCCTATAGTGGAAGGGTGCGGTATAGATCCTATAGCGTGAGTGGAAGGGTGTGGTATAGATCCTATAGTGGGAGGGTGCGGTATAGATCCTATAGCACGAGCGGGAGGGTGCGGTATAGATCCTATAGTGGGAGGGAGCGGTATAGATCCTATAGTGGGAGTGGGAGGGTGCGGTATATATCCTATAGTGCAAGCGGAAGGGTATGGTATATATCCTATAGCACGAGCGGGAGGGTGCGGTTTGGCTCCTATAGCAGGAGCAGGAGGGTGCGGTATAGATCCTAGAGCGGGAGGGTGTGGTATAGATCCTATAGCGTGAGCAGGAGGGTGCGGTATAGATCCTAGAGCGGGAGGGTGTGGTATAGATCCTATAGTGGGAGGGTGCTGTATAGATCCTATAGCCCAAGCGTGAGGTTGTGGTATAGATCCTAGAGCGGGAGGGTGTGGTATAGATCCTATAGTGGGAGGGTGCTGTATAGATCCTATAGCCCAAGCGTGAGGTTGTGGTATAGCTCCTATAGCAGGAGCGGGAAGGTGCGGTATAGATCCTATAACGTGAGCGGGAGAGTGCGGTATAGATCCTAGAGCGGGAGGGTGTGGTATAGATCCTAGAGCGGGAGTGGGAGGGTGCGGTATATATCCTATAGTGCAAGCGGAAGGGTATGGTATATATCCTGTAGCGCGAGCGGGAGGGTGCGGTATAGATCCTATAGCGGGAGCAGGAGGGTACGGTATAGATCCTATAGCGGGAGCAGGAGGGTACGGTATATATCCTATAGCACGAGCGGGAGGGTGTGGTATAGATCCTATAGTGGAAGGGTGCGGTATAGATCCTATAGCGTGAGTGGAAGGGTGTGGTATAGATCCTATAGTGGGAGGGTGCGGTATAGATCCTATAGCGGGAGCAGGAGGGTACGGTATAGATCCTATAGCGTGAGCGGGAGGGTGCGGTATAGATCCTAGAGCTGGAGGGTGCGGTATAGATCCTATAGCGTGAGCTGGAGGGTGCGGTATAGATCCTATAGCGGGAGCAGGAGGGTACGGTATAGATCCTATAGCGGGAGCGGGAAGGTGCGGTATAGATCCTATAGCGTGAGCGGGAGGGTGCGGTATAGATCCTAGAGCTGGAGGGTATGGTATATATCCTATAGCGTGAGCGGGAGGGTGCGGTATAGATCCTATAGCGGGAGCAGGAGGGTACGGTATAGATCCTATAGCGTGAGCGGAAGGGTGCGGTATAGATCCCTAGAGCTGGAGGGTGCGGTATAGATCCTATAGCGCGAGCTGGAGGGTGCGGTATAGATCCTATAGTGGGAGCGGGAGGGTACGGTATAGATCCTATAGCGCGAGCAGGAGGGTGCGGTATAGATCCTATAGCGGGAGCGGGAAGGTGCGGTATAGATCCTATAGCGGGAGCGGGAGGGTACGGTATAGATCCTATAGCGGGAGCGGGAGGGTGCGGTATAGATCCTATAGCGGGAACGGGAGGGTGTGGTATAGCTCCTAGAGCGGGAGCAGGAGGGTACAGTATAGATCCTATAGCGGGAGGGTGCGGTATAGATCCTATAGTGGGAGGGTGTGGTATAGATCCTAGAGCTGGAGGGTGTGGTATAGATCCTATAGTGGGAGGGTGCGGTATAGATCCTATAGCGGGAGCGGGAGGGTGCAGTATAGATCCTAGAGCGGGAGGGTGTGGTATAAATCCTATAGTGGGCGGGTGCGGTATAGATCCTATAGCACGAGCGGGAGGGAGCACGAGCGGGAGTGGGAGGGTGCGGTATATATCCTATAGTGCAAGCGGAAGGGTATGGTATATATCCTGTAAGCGCGAGTGGAGGGTGCGGTATAGATCCTATAGCGGGAGCAGGAGGGTACGGTATAGATCCTATAGCGGGAGCAGGAGGGTACGGTATATATCCTATAGCACGAGCGGGAGAGTGTGGTATAGATCCTATAGTGGAAGGGTGTGGTATAGATCCTATAGCGTGAGTGGAAGGGTGTGGTATAGATCCTATAGTGGGAGGGTGCGGTATAGATCCTATAGCACGAGCGGGAGGGTGCGGTTTGGCTCCTATAGCGGGAGCAGGAGGGTGCGGTATAGATCCTAGAGCGGGAGGGTGTGGTATAGATCCTATAGCGTGAGCAGGAGGGTGCGGTATAGATCCTAGAGCGGGAGGGTGTGGTATAGATCCTATAGTGGGAGGGTGCTGTATAGATCCTATAGCCCAAGCGTGAGGTTGTGGTATAGATCCTAGAGTGGGAGGGTGTGGTATAGATCCTATAGTGGGAGGGTGCTGTATAGATCCTATAGCCCAAGCGTGAGGTTGTGGTATAGCTCCTATAGCAGGAGCGGGAAGGTGCGGTATAGATCCTATAGCGGGAGCGGGAGGGTGCAGTATAGATCCTAGAGCGGGAGGGTGTGGTATAGATCCTATAGTGGGCGGGTGCGGTATAGATCCTATAGCACGAGCGGGAGGGAGCATTATAGATCCTATAGCGGGAGTGGGAGGGTGCGGTATATATCCTATAGTGCAAGCGGAAGGGTATGGTATATATCCTGTAGCGCGAGCGGGAGGGTGCGGTATAGATCCTATAGCGGGAGCAGGAGGGTACGGTATAGATCCTATAGTGGGAGCAGGAGGGTACGGTATATATCCTATAGCACGAGCGGGAGGGTGTGGTATAGATCCTATAGTGGAAGGGTGCGGTATAGATCCTATAGCGTGAGTGGAAGGGTGTGGTATAGATCCTATAGTGGGAGGGTGCGGTATAGATCCTATAGCACGAGCGGGAGGGTGCGGTATAGATCCTATAGTGGGAGGGAGCGGTATAGATCCTATAGTGGGAGTGGGAGGGTGCGGTATATATCCTATAGTGCAAGCGGAAGGGTATGGTATATATCCTATAGCACGAGCGGGAGGGTGCGGTTTGGCTCCTATAGCAGGAGCAGGAGGGTGCGGTATAGATCCTAGAGCGGGAGGGTGTGGTATAGATCCTATAGCGTGAGCAGGAGGGTGCGGTATAGATCCTAGAGCGGGAGGGTGTGGTATAGATCCTATAGTGGGAGGGTGCTGTATAGATCCTATAGCCCAAGCGTGAGGTTGTGGTATAGATCCTAGAGCGGGAGGGTGTGGTATAGATCCTATAGTGGGAGGGTGCTGTATAGATCCTATAGCCCAAGCGTGAGGTTGTGGTATAGCTCCTATAGCAGGAGCGGGAAGGTGCGGTATAGATCCTATAACGTGAGCGGGAGAGTGCGGTATAGATCCTAGAGCGGGAGGGTGTGGTATAGATCCTAGAGCGGGATGGTGTGGTATAGATCCTATAGCAGGAGCGGGAAGGTGTGGTATAGATCCTATAGCGGGAGGGTGCGGTATAGATCCTATAGTGGGAGGGTGTGGTATAGATCCTATAGCTGGAGCGGGAGGGTGCGGTATAGATCCTATAGCGCGAGTGGGAGGGTGCGGTATAGATCCTAGAGTGGGAGGGTGTGGTATAAATCCTATAGCGTGAGCGGGAAGGTGCGGTATAGATCCTATAATGCGAGCAGGAGAGTGCGGTAAAGATCCTAGAGTGGGAGGGTGTGGTATAGATCCTAGAGCGGGATGGTGTGGTATAGATCCTATGGCAGGAGCAGGAAGGTGCTGTATAGATCCTAGAGTCCTAGAGTGGGAGGGTGTGGTATAGATCCTAGAGCGAGAGGGTGTGGTATAGATCATATAGCGGGAGGGTGTGGTATAGATCCTATAGCAGGAGGGTGCGGTATAGATACTATAGCAGGACGGTGCGGTATAGATCCTATAGCGGGAGGGTGCGGTATAGATCCTATAGCGGGAGCGGGAGGGTGTGGTATAGATCCTATAGCACGAGCGGGAGGGTGCGGTATAGATCCTATAGTGGGAGCAGGAGGGTGCGGTATAGATCCTATAGTGGGAGCAGGAGGGTGCAGTATAGATCCTATAGTGGGAGCAGGAGGGTGCGGTATAGATCCTATAGCAGGAGCGGGAGGGTGTGGTATAGATCCTATAGCAGGAGGGTGTGGTATAGATCCTATAGCGGGAGCGGGAGGGTGCGGTATAGATCCTAGAGCGGGAGGGTGTGGTATAGATCCTATAGCAGGAGTGGGAGGGTGTGGTATAGATCCTATAGCGGGAGCGGGAGGGTGCAGTATAGATCCTAGAGCAGGAGGGTGTGGTATAGATCCTATAGCAGGAGCGGGAGGGTGTGGTATAGATCCTATAGCGGGAGGGTGCGGTATAGATCCTATAGCGGGAGCGGGAGGGTGCGGTATAGATCCTAGAGCGGGAGGGTGCGGTATAGATCCTATAGCGCGAGCGGGAGGGTGCGGTATAGATCCTAGAGCGGGAGGGTGAGGTATAGATCAAATAGCGGGAGCGGGAGGGTGTAGAATATATCCTATAGCGTGAGCGGGATGAAAAAAACAGCAGATCTCTAATTTGTATTTAAAGAAAGTTTGTAGAAAAGAAAGATAAAAAAAAGAAAGAGAGCGAAAATGGAGAGAATGGACAGACTGATTACTCTTCTTGAGAGAATGGTTGAGAAATAACATTTATGCAAGTTAAAATTGGGAAATTAAACATTATCTTGCCAGGTTGCTCAGGGCAGGGAACTGGGAACTGTGTGAATGCCACCACTACAGAACGTTTTGTTTACTTCAAGTTCAAGTGCGGTTTCGCTGTTGTGTCAGGAGCGGACGGGTTATTTTCGGACCACTCGCTCCCATCCAAAGTACACCAGAGTTATTGACCACTACCATCTTAAAAAGCAGAGGCTCTGTTCTTTCTACTAATATATTGGTCAGATATTTATGCAACAAAATATTCTGAGGGGCATGAAACTTTTGTGAAAATGATCAAAAATACTAGCAGTGGCTGGCAAAAAAACATGGGCAAGGAAGCAGTTAATGTACTTTTTTATTTTTTTATTTTCTTGATTGTGTATTTTGAATAAGAGTACACCAGAGGTTAAGGACAGTCACCTCGCAGCACATGGTCCCTGCTGGGCACTTGCGCCAGGAGAAATGTTGAAGTTCTTCACTGTTGCTTTAGGGCAGGGTAGAGAGCCATTCTGGAGCAGCCCTGAGATATCTGGATCGGTACAACATTCATAAAGATCAGACACAAGGGGAATATCATTCCTGCACAATAACGCCCAGTTTGCTCCTAATACAGCAGATAAACCTGTTCTCTGAGCTCAAATCCTACCTTGCATGGTGACGAGAATGATGAGGTCACCGCCCTTGATAAACTCTCTTCTAGTGAGATCAGATTTTGTGATGAGCTTAAAATATGCAAATCCACCCACAAATACAGACTCGTCACCGATGTTGATTTGATGTCCATTGTTTCGAGGATTGTCCCAGTAATAGCTGTCTGTTAGAACAAAACATGACTTTTAAAAACCCTGAAAGCTACAAATAATAACTTTGATTCTCATCTAAGTGAAACATTGCATAAAAACATGAATAAAAATGATCAGATTGCATTAAAGATCTAACCATATATCAAATTAGGGTCAGTGGTGATGCTTTGCTCAAAGGACATGCGCTTCTGTATGTGTGGATTCTGGTCAAGGATCTGGACGGTTATTTGTCTCCATGCACAAGGCCACTGCAGCTGCTCATCATTTGCACCAGATACCAAATAAACATCTATCAAAAGTTCATTTCCTGACACAAATAAGTCAGTATAAAAGTGATACCCATCACTGGAGTAATACAGTGGACTCATGAAATAATTTGACCCAATGTTCAGTTCCTTCTCAAAGTCCCTTATCTGCCATGTGAAGGGACACTCGGTCTCTGAAACATTGATATCATCCAGTGAGAAGCCTCCGCTGGAGTTTCCTGCTCCTTTACGGCCTTCAAACACAACTTGGAAAGATTTATTGGCGTTCAGTGGCACATGATGCAGCTTCCAGTATTTCCCAGGGGTTTCTGCAAGAAATGAAGCGGTCAGTCACAGTGAGATACAGGCCTATATGAGTGTGTAAAGAAGAGACAGACCTGTGATCTGATCCATAAGTCTGAGAGTTCCTGTGCTGTCTGCTTCATTCTGGTACTCGGATCCAGATGTTGAGCTGGTCAGACTCACTCCCGCTGTGATAGTAGTAGAACTGCAGGCACTGGACTTTGCAGTCTCTTGTAGGGGTCAGTGTCTTGCTCTCCAATCTGGCTGCGTCCCCCTGGTTTCTGCCCTCAGTGCTGAAGTGCATGAACAAAGACGAGCCTGCGGGCATGAAGACAGGTGTGTAGCAGCTGTGGATGGAAGTGGAGCATTTCTACTGACCGACTGTAATAGATCTGACCGTTCTGCTCTCTGCCCAAGTACGTGTGGTCAGTCACACTGATGCCCTTCACTGAGTTCACTCTCTTCCAGCCATAATCAGCAGCAGAACAGACGCTCATCTGACACAGAGATTCATCATCAAAACTACAGTGGTCAAGGAAAGAGACGGAGGAATCTGCAATGCAAACAAACAAACACTGAGACTACAGCAATTCATTATAATTTCAGTTCATCACAATGGCCCTTCATCAAATATTGGCCCAGCTGCAAGCGAAAGTTAATTTTTAGTCTTTTTAAGTACATAGAATCCAAATAATAATAATAATAATAATAATCCATTAAAGCCTCAAATGAAAGCGGTCAAATACTCACTGCATTTATAGAGTTTGTTGAGCTCAATCACATCATATTCACTCATTTCCATTAGTTGTCCGATCACATCCTGGAACTCAGGACTCTTGGTGATGATCGTGGATCCCTTACCGTTGCTGAAGGCGTTTTTATCAAAATGCATCACAGAGTAATAATCATACGGGGTGCCTTGGGTGACGGACACGTTCCCACTGGATTTATTGAGATAACTCTCATACCCTGGAAATAAAGACTATAGCAGTTATTAATGTGATGCTTCATAAGGAATGGCTTATTTTCTCTAAGTGCTCTTTAGTAATAATGACACTCGCTATGTAAAGCAAATTAATAATAAAGTGATATGGCAACCTGTCATGATGTTTCCATAGTTTATGGTCAGATAATCATCTCTGTCATATCTTGTGTGCTGGTGGGAGAATCCCAGTGCATGGAGAAACTCGTGCTCAACAATGGCTTTTATTCCACAGCCGTCTCCAATGGAAAGAGTCTGACCTCCAGGAGACGTGCGTCCGATAGATGACCAACACCTGCCAATCCAGTCAGAGATACCAGCACATTCATATAAAACTACCAGTCAAATTATAACGCCTACATCTCATAACAACAACAATAATAAAAACTGTGCATTTCATTTGATTTCCATTGCATTTCCAGACACAATATGTGCTTAAATATCTTATATCTCAAACTTTTGACTGGTCAATAATTAAGTCAGATATCTGACTCTACACATTCAGTACAGCACAGGCTACATCAGATCAGTCTATAATAATATATCACTAATATTGTTGATTAGTAACTGTAATCATACTGTACCCTGCACGACTCTCCACAGAGATGTAAAACTCTTCTGCGGCTCTGGGCTTAAAGTCAATACATGATTTCAGTCTGAACTGCTCAAAGGCTCTCAGAATGACTCCTCTACTGTTCAGACCTATGAACACAAACTAAACTGAGTGGAGAACAATAGGAAAGTTACATTAAGTGTTTAAAAGTTGATGGAAGCGTAAGTGAGAAATCAGAAATCTTACTGAGATTGACACTCAGCTCATAGGGGACGGGAATATCCCACAGATTCCCTGGAATGACGCTCCCTTGCCTAGGCTTTAAAGCAGATCATGTATCATTTCTCCTGATCTTATCTATATATATATATAGACTTTCCTCCATTTATATGTACAGACTTACCTCCATGATGTCTCCTTCTGTGAGATTTAACCCTAATACCACAAGAGTGTTCAGATCACAGTAAATATGCTCCAATAAAACATCAGTAAAAGTGATAGTTCATAAACAGAAATAGATCAAAGTTATCTTACTGCTTATATAAATGTATTTGGGTTGTTGCAGGGCTGGACCGGGGCTAAAATTCGGCCCTGGACAAACCCGGCCCATCCGGCCCATGAGTGAATGTTTTTGCTGGGGTTAGGGCTTTAAATTTGACAAATAATGATGGATATTATTGAATTTACTGCAAATGCAGTTAACAAATTTAATACTGCACTTTTGTCACACAGAAATGCACTTGACAGTAAAAACTGATTTTGAGCTAGGATGCATTAAATTTAGTAAAAGTTTGTAATAAATTTTTTTGTAAGCATGTAGAAACATACAATACGAAAACAGCCTCTATAAATGTAATTTATATTCTGCAATATTTAATGCAAGTAATAACAGCAAAATTTACAATAAATACATTTGCCAAAACCCCATATTTCTTCACTGTAAGTAGTTGCAAGGTAAATAATTATAAAGGTGTGGTGATGCTAGAATAACAAGTTTGTAGTTGTGTGTATTGGTGTTTTCCCCTTTACCTCGTCGTGTATTTACATGCTCGCGGCTGTTTTCAGCTGATTCATCACAGAACCTGTAATGTTTCCATATCACACGACTGTATAAAATGAAATTCGGAGTCCAAGTGCCGTTTATCACCTCATAGAGCAGCAGAAACGCAGTGCACATTCGTCAGCGGTAGCGCTGTGCGGCTATTCGCTTTTTGCAGTTTTCCCATGCGCTCAAAAAAAAACATCTCTCTTGCTTTGACCTGTCAATTCAGAAGACAAACCATTGGGCCACTGTCCCTACATGATGGGCCAATCCATGAAAAAAAACCCAAAAAAACAATGAATAACCTTGTATCAGCCCCAAAGTGCGTCAACCCACCGGGAAAATGCCCGGTATGCCACATTACCAGTCCAGCCCTGGGTTCTTGAGATTATGCAATAATTACCTGTGTTTATATCCAGAATGCCTATAAGAGAAAAATATATTGAAGAGATCAAAAGACACAGAGAGGGAATGAGCATTGTGTGCTTTGAGTGATTGACCAAATGTAACTTTAGTGAAACCGTATGAAAGTACAAACCCGATTCCAAAAAAGTTGGGACAGAAATTGTGAATAAAAAGGAATGCAATAATTTACAAATCTCATAAACTTATATTTTATTCACAATAGAATATAGATAACATATCAAATGTTGAAAGTGAGACATTTTGAAATGTCATGACAAATATTGGCTCATTTTGGATTTCATGAGAAGGGTCAAGGCCGGAAAACCATACTGGATGCCTGTGATCTTCGGCCCTTAGACGGCACTGCATCACATACAGGAATGCTACTGTAATGGAAATCACAACATGGGCTCAGGAATACTTCCAGAAAACATTGTCAGTGAACACAATCCACCGTGCCATTCGCCGCTGCCGGCTAAACCTCTATAGGTCAAAAAAGAAGCCATATCTAAACATGATCCAGAAGCGCAGGCGTTTTCTCTGGGCCAAGGCTCATTTAAAATGGACTGTGGCAAAGTGGAAAACTGTTCTGTGGTCAGACCAATCCGGACTATCCATGTCATCCGGACTAAAGAGGACAAGGACAACCCAAGTTGTTGTCAGCGCTCAGTTCAGAAGCCTGCATCTCTGATGGGATGGGGTTCATGAGTGTGTGTGGCATGGGCAGCTTACACATCTGGAAAGGCACCATCAATGCTGAAAGGGATATCCGAGTTCTAGAACAACATATGCTCCCATCCAGACGTCGTCTCTTTCAGGGAAGACCTTGCATTTTCCAACATGACAATGCCAGACCACATACTGCATCAATTACAACATCATGGCTGCGTAGAAGAAGGATCCGGGGACTGAAATGGCCAGCTTGCAGTCCAGATAGTCCTTTCACCCATAGAAAACAATTGAGCATCATAAAGAGGAAGATGCCACAAAGAAGACCTAAGACAGTTGAGCAACTAGAAGCCTGTATTAGACAAGAATGGGACAACATTCCTATTCCTAAACTTGAGCAACTTGTCTCCTCAGTCCCCAGACGTTTGCAGACTGTTAGAAAAAGAAGAGGGGATGCCACACAGTGGGAAACATGGCCTTGGCCCAACTTTTTTGAGATGTGTTGATGCCATGAAATTTAAAATCAACTTATTTTTCCCTTAAAATTATAAATTTTCTCAGTTTAAACATTTGATATGTCATCTATGTTGTATTCTGAATAAAATATTGAAATTTGAAACTTCCACATCATTGCATTCTGTTTTTATTCACAATTTGTACAGTGTCCCAACTTTTTTGGAATCGGGTTTGTAAGATGATGAATGAGCAATCTCCTCATCAGGCAGTAATGAGCAGTTACTAAACAGGAGATTTCATCCTGCACGCTGGAAACATATTACAGTAACTTTACAGCAGATGAATGTGACTGTACTGGACTTACCGTATGGCTCCTGAGAACATGAGATATGAACACAAGACATAAAGGAAATAGATTTAGTGTAAAACATCAGCAGCTGTACATCGCTTCAACAATAGCCTTATTCTGACGTCTATAAGACATGACATCCATTTAACAATGGCAATGTGAACAATGACTGAACACTATCTAACTTACCCAAGCTGATGCATGACCAAGAGCCAAAGCCAAGCTCAGCAGAAGAAAAGCACATAAATGCATCGTCACTGGAAATCATAATGACCACATTTGATTAATAAATCTCATCACTTATTAACCTGCAAGCAATTTTAAATTAAACTCTAACTATATATACTAGAAGAGCATTAACTCAGGAACTAAAGGAGCGATACATACCAGTTTCCAGTCACTAAAGAGGCTTTGTGTGTTCAGATGTGGAGCGAGAGTTATATAAACTTCATTAGCCCTGCGGCACTGCCTTAAACCCGCCCTGAAACTGAGTGGAAAAACCGGCTAGATTGCAAAATTAACAACAGAAGTGCCTGATCAAAGATTGTTTGCTCACTTTGGTCTTTACTTAAGCATCAGTATTAAATACTATTTTGATATTTTAGCTGTTGTTAAAATCACTGTAAAACACAGCTACTACACATTACCACATAAAAATTACACAACATTCATAATAATCATAAATGTTTGTTGAGCATATATATCAGATCCTCATCTGAGAATGATTTCTGAAGGATCATGTGACACTGAAGACTGGAGTAATGATGATAAACTCAGCTCTGATCACAGGAATAAATCACACTTTACTATATATTCACACAGAGAACAGCCATTTTAAATTGTAAAAATATTTCACAATATTACTGTCTTTACTATTTTGGATCAAATAAATCCAGCCTTGGTGAGCAGTAGAATTTTTTTAATTTTTTTAAATAAATGTTTTTTTCTAAAACGTTTGAACGGTACTGTAGGAGTTCTTGTAAAGACAATGTATAGTTAGATTACTTTTAAATTAAACATGATTTTGTGAATAAGCTACAAACAATACCAAACATTCAATCATTAAATCTCCTCATGTTCATTATATTTCCCTGTCACATTCCTCATTGATATTCAGTGAACTTACCCACACCACCACACCTGTCCCTAACTTTACCCTTAAACTGACCCACACCACCACACCTGTCCCTAACTTTACCCTTAAACTGACCCACACCACCACACCTGTCCCTAACGTTACCCTTAAACTGACCCACACCACCACACCTGTCCCTAACTTTACCCTTAAACTGACCCACACCACCACACCTGTCCCTAACTTTACCCTTAAACTGACCCACACCACCACACCTGTCCCTAACTTTACCCTAACTGACCCACACCACCACACCTGTCCCTAACGTTACCCTTAAACTCACCCACACCACCACACCTGTCCCTAACTTTACCCTTAAACTTACCCACACCACCACACCTGTCCCTAACTTTACCCTTAAACTGACCCACACCACCACACCTGTCCCTAACTTTACCCTTAAACTCGCCCACACCACCACACCTGTCCCTAACTTTACCCTTAAACTTACCCGCACCCCCACACCTGTCCCTAACTTTACCCTTAAACTTACCCACACCACCACACCTGTCCCTAACGTTACCCTTAAACTTACCCACACCACCACACCTGTCCCTAACTTTACCCTTAAACTGACCCACACCACCACACCTGTCCCTAACTTTACCCTTAAACTGACCCACACCACCACACCTGTCCCTAACGTTACCCTTAAACTTACTCACACCACCACACCTGTCCCTAACTTTACCCTTAAACTGACCAACACCACCACACCTGTCCCTAACTTTACCCTTAAACTGACCCACACCACCACACCTGTCCCTAACTTTACCCTTAAACTTACCCACACCACCACACCTGTCCCTAACCCTACCCTTAAACTTACTCACACCACCACACCTGTCCCTAACTTTACCCTTAAACTGACCCACACCACCACACCTGTCCCTAACTTTACCCTTAAACTGACCCACACCACCACACCTGTCCCTAACTTTACCCTTAAACTGACCCACACCACCACACCTGTCCCTAACTTTACCCTTAAACTGACCCACACCACCACACCTGTCCCTGACTTTACCCTTAAACTTACCCACACCACCACACCTGTCCCTGACTTTACCCTTAAACATACCCACACCGCCACACCTGTCCCTAACTTTACCCTTAAACTTACTCACACCACCACACCTGTCCCTAACTTTACCCTTAAACTGACCCACACCACCACACCTGTCCCTAACTTTACCCTTAAACTTACCCATACCACCACACCTGTCCCTAACTTTACCCTTAAACTGACCCACACCACCACACCTGTCCCTAACTTTACTCTTAAACTTACCCACACCACCACACCTGTCCCTAACGTTACCCTTAAACTGACCCACACCACCACACCTGTCCCTAACCTTAAACTGACCCACACCACCACACCTGTCCCTAACGTTACCCTTAAACTGACCCACACCACCACACCTGTCCCTAACTTTACCCTTAAACTTACCCATGCCACCACACCTGTCCCTGACTTTACCCTTAAACTTACCCACACCACCACACCTGTCCCTAACTTTACTCTTAAACTTACCCACACCACCACACCTGTCCCTAACGTTACCCTTAAACTGACCCACACCACCACACCTGTCCCTAACCTTAAACTGACCCACACCACCACACCTGTCCCTAACGTTACCCTTAAACTGACCCACACCACCACACCTGTCCCTAACTTTACCCTTAAACTTACCCATGCCACCACACCTGTCCCTAACTTTACTCTTAAACTTACCCACACCACCACACCTGTCCCTAACGTTACCCTTAAACTGACCCACACCACCACACCTGTCCCTAACCTTAAACTGACCCACACCACCACACCTGTCCCTAACTTTACCCTTAAACTTACCCATGCCACCACACCTGTCCCTGACTTTACCCTTAAACTGACCCACACCACCACACCTGTCCCTAACTTTACTCTTAAACTTACCCACACCACCACACCTGTCCCTAACGTTACCCTTAAACTGACCCACACCACCACACCTGTCCCTAACCTTAAACTGACCCACACCACCACACCTGTCCCTAACGTTACCCTTAAACTGACCCACACCACCACACCTGTCCCTAACTTTACCCTTAAACTTACCCATGCCACCACACCTGTCCCTGACTTTACCCTTAAACTTACCCACACCACCACACCTTTCCCTGACTTTACCCTTAAACATACCCACACCGCCACACCTGTCCCTAACTTTACCCTTAAACTTACTCACACCACCACACCTGTCCCTAACTTTACCCTTAAACTGACCCACACCACCACACCTGTCCCTAACTTTACCCTTAAACTTACCCACACCACCACACCTGTCCCTAACTTTACCCTTAAACTTACTCATACCACCACACCTGTCCCTAACTTTACCCTTAAACTGACCCACACCACCACACCTGTCCCTAACTTTACCCTTAAACTTAACCACACCACCACACCTGTCCCTAACTTTACCTTTAAACTTAACCACACCACCACACCTGTCCCTAACTTTACCCTTAAACATACCCACACCACCACACCTGTCCTTAACTTTACCCTTAAACTTAACCACACCACCACACCTGTCCACGAAACAAAACAGCAAGTTATCCTGAATGGTCAGCTCATCTCTCATTGAAAAGAACACACGCAAGGAATACGGAAGTTCTTTTGAGGTAGCTCTCTAATCATATCAGAAAGCTGTTGGTATGTGACATCCTTTTGCACCATAACAGCCCTGAGTTCATCTATTCGAAGGGAAGATAGTACCTCAAGCAGGTCATCAGTGAGTTGTGGGTCAGACGTGGGGAGGTGGGCCCGGGACAAGGCATCAGCCACAAATAGCTCCTTACCATGTTTGAAGATCACATCTAGGTGATAACGATGTAGTTTCATCCTCATACCCTGTAAGGGGGGTAAGGCTGGGTTGAGTGGCTTTTTTAATATGGTTATCAAGGGCTGTTGATCAGTTTCTACTGTGACAGGGTGGCCATAGATAAAATCATGGAATTTTTTTGTTGCAAACACGAGTGCCAGCATTTCCTTTTCAATTTGAGTGTAACAGGACTCAGTGGGCATGAGGGCCCATGATGCAAATGCCACAGGGCGTCCTCGTTGTAGGCAAACTGCACCAAGGCCATGTTGGGAGGCATCTGCAGAGAGAATCACTGCTATGGACGTATCAAAATACTGCAAAACTGGGGGATTTGTCAGGGCTTGTTTCAGTCTAGTAAAGGCCTCGTCATGCGTCTTATGCCAGCACCACTCCGAATCCTGATGAAGCAATTGTCTTAAAGGACCAGTGATGTCACTGTACTGGGGAATGAATTTGGATAAGTAGTTTGTCATACCCAAGAACTGCTGCAGAGCTCGTTTTTCCTGAGGTGTTGGCATGTCACATACCGCTTTGGTTTTTTTCAGGGTCAGGTTTGACACCACCAGCAGTTAGCAGGTGACCCACATACTGGACCGAATTGACTGAACCTGTATTTGTCCAGGTTGAGTTTCATGTTAATTACACAAATTCTTTTCAGTACCTGTCTCAAAAACGATCATTGTGTTCCTCCTGCGTCAGGCTCCAGATGAGAATATCGCCAACTACAATTTCACACTTTAGCACCAGGCATAGCTGCAATGATCTAAGGTTGTTTTTAGGGGATGCCGTGGTCTAAGGAAGCACTTTGTTAAGATGAACTAGATCTATGCAAATCCTCACTGATCCATCTTTTTTTTTTTTTGCTGCAACCATGGCTGATACCCACTCCGTTGCCCTCTGTTACGGGTGTTACCACACCCAGCTCAGTCATGTGATTCAGTTCAGCTTTGACTTTTTCTTTCATGGCTACTGGTATCTTGCATGATGCACAGACTACAAGAGTCACTGTGTGGTCCAGTCTCATATGATATACAACTGGCAAGTTGCCAATGACATCACAATCAAACAGATCTCTATATTCACATACCTCTGGTGCTTCATGATGCAGCATGTGTACATCAGGTCTCAGGTGGATAAGTCCCATAACGATGCTGTCCTGTAGACCGAGTAGGGGTTTTACATCATGGTCCACAGGGTGTTGTTCCCTGTGTTAATTATCTCTCCTCCATAAGCCACCAGATTGTCTTTCTCTGCTCTGTTGACAGGGATAGTGTAATCCAAACTAGTCAGCATTCGTTTTGATATTACATTACATTTGGCACCTGTATCGACCTTTACTTTCAGTTGGCCCTTTCCATTTGTCAATTTCAGCGTTGTGAAGATCTCACCCTTCTGACTGGTGAGCTCAACAGGGTCACAGAAAAAAGTGTCTTGCATGTTATCATCAGGTTGTGCATCCAACTCATGTATTCTATCCCTCTGCTGGGTCCTAGACTGGTAGAATAGATCACCTAACTTTACTTGCTGTGTTGGTGCAGACCTGCAGCATCTCTCAAAGTGGTTTAGTTTGCCACAGTTGTTTCAGCGTTTGTTGTATGCATAGCACTTGTTTTTTATGAAGAATGTTGCCCATTACAGTTTGAGCAACGTGTTTTTTGCAAAGCACATATCTCCGTGTTTTTTCTCAGCTCTCTCATACTTCTCTCGGACTGATCATGCAGCAAACATGTTAATAGCCAAATCTAGTGTGAGGTTTTTTTCACGGAGCAACTGTTTGCGAATGTCATTTTCTATACCGCAAACTATGCGGTCTCTACGAGTTCATCTTGCAGTGAACTAAACTCACATTTCTTTGCCAGGATTTTCAAAGTGGAGACGCATCTTTGCACATATTCACCTGGTTTTTGAACAGTGGTATTAAACACGTGTCTATCCATGATGGCAGAATTCAGACCTGCTGAGCATTTGCAAATCACAGAGGTGACGTGAATCTCGTCTGATGTCACAGGGACAGATGAACACACGTGTGTGTTTGAGCAGATAATAACACAGAGGTGACGTGAATCTCGTCTGATGTCACAGGGACAGATGAACACGCGTGTGTGTTTGAGCTCATAAATCACAGAGGTGACGTGAATCTCGCCTGATGTTACAGGGACAGATGAACACTGCGTGTGTGTTTGAGCAGATAATAACACAGAGGTGACGTGAATCTCGTCTGATGTCACAGGGACAGATGAACACACGTGTGTGGGCTCATAAATCACAGAGGTGACTGAATCTCGTCTGATGTCACAGATGAACACACGTGTGTGTTTGAGCAGATAATTTGACGCTCGCCTGATGTCACAGGGACAGATGAACACACGTGTGTGTTTGAGCACATAAATCACAGAGGTGACGTGAATCTCGTCTGATGTTACAGGGACAGATGAACACACGTGTGTGTTTGAGCAGATAATAACACAGAGGTGACGTGAATCTCGTCTGATGTCACAGGGACAGATGAACACGCGTGTGTGTTTGAGCTCATAAATCACAGAGGTGACGTGAATCTCGTCTGATGTCACAGGGACAGATGAACACGCGTGTGTGTTTGAGCTCATAAATCACAGAGGTGACGTGAATCTCGTCTGATGTTACAGGGACAGATGAACACACGTGTGTGTTTGAGCAGATAATAACACAGAGGTGACGTGAATCTCGTCTGATGTCACAGGGACAGATGAACACGCGTGTGTGTTTGAGCTCATAAATCACAGAGGTGACGTGAATCTCGTCTGATGTCACAGGGACAGATGAACACGCGTGTGTGTTTGAGCTCATAAATCACAGAGGTGACGTGAATCTCGTCTGATGTTACAGGGACAGATGAACACGCGTGTGTGTTTGAGCAGATAATAACACAGATGTGACGTGGAATCTTGTCTGATGTCACAGGGACAGATGAACACGCGTGTGTGTTTGAGCTCATAAATCACAGAGGTGACGTGAATCTCGTCTGATGTCACAGGGACAGATGAACACGCGTGTGTGTTTGAGCAGATAATAACACAGATGTGACGTGAATCTTGTCTGATGTCACAGGGACAGATGAACACGCGTGTGTGTTTGAGCTCATAAATCACAGAGGTGAGCGCGCTGATGTGTGTTTGGAATCTTACGAATCTCGTCTGATGTTACAGGGACAGATGAACACGCGTGTGTGTTTGAGCAGATAATAACACAGATGTGACGTGAATCTTGTCTGATGTCACAGGGACAGATGAACACGCGTGTGTGTTTGAGCTCATAAATCACAGAGGTGACGTGAATCTCGTCTGATGTCACAGGGACAGATGAACACGCGTGTGTGTTTGAGCAGATAATAACACAGAGGTGACGTGAATCTCGTCTGATGTCACAGGGACAGATGAACACGCGTGTGTGTTTGAGCAGATAATAACACAGAGGTGACGTGAATCTCGTCGGATGTTACAGGGACAGATGAGCATGCGTGTGTGTTTGAGCTCATAAATCTCAGAGGTGACGTGAATCTCGTCTGATGTCACAGGGACAGATGAGCATGCGTGTGTGTTTGAGCTCATAAATCACAGAGGTGACGTGAATCTCGTCTGATGTCACAGGGACAGATGAGCATGCGTGTGTGTTTGAGCTCATAAATCACAGAGGTGACGTGAATCTCGTCTGATGTCACAGGGACAGATGGACACGCGTGTGTGTTTGAGCACATAAATCACAGAGGTGACGTGAATCTCGTCTGATGTTACAGGGACAGATGAACACGCGTGTGTTTGAGCTCATAAATCACAGAGGTGACGTGAATCTCGTCTGATGTCACAGGGACGGATGGACACGCGTGTGTGTTTGAGCACATAAATCACAGAGGTGACGTGAATCTCGTCTGATGTCACAGGGACAGATGAGCATGCGTGTGTGTTTGAGCTCATAAATCACAGAGGTGACGTGAATCTCGTCTGATGTCACAGGGACAGATGAACACGCGTGTGTGTTTGAGCTCATAAATCACAGAGGTGACGTGAATCTCGTCTGATGTCACAGGGACGGATGGACACGCGTGTGTGTTTGAGCACATAAATCACAGAGGTGACGTGAATCTCGTCTGATGTCACAGGGACGGATGAACACGCGCGTGTGTTTGAGCACATAAATCACAGAGGTGACGCGGAATCTCGTCTGATGTCACAGGGACGGATGAACACGCGCGTGTGTGTTTGAGCACATAAATCACAGAGGTGGCGTGAATCTCGTCTGATGTCACAGGGACGGATGAACGCGTGTGTGTTTGAGCTCATAAATCACAGAGGTGACGTGAATCTCGCCTGATGTCACAGGGACGGATGAACACGCTGCGGTGTGTTTGAGCTCATAAATCTCAGAGGTGACGTGAATCTCGTCTGATGTCACAGGGACGGATGAACACGCGTGTGTGTTTGAGCTCATAAATCTCAGAGGTGACGTGAATCTTGTCGGATGTCACAGGGACAGATGAACACGCGTGTGTTTGAGCAGATAATAACACAGAGGTGACGTGAATCTCGTCGGATGTTACAGGGACAGATGAACACGCGTGTGTGTTTGAGCTCATAAATCTCAGAGGTGACGTGAATCTCGTCTGATGTCACAGGGACAGATGAGCATGCGTGTGTGTTTGAGCTCATAAATCACAGAGGTGACGTGAATCTCGTCTGATGTCACAGGGACAGATGAACACGCGTGTGTGTTTGAGCACATAAATCACAGAGGTGACGTGAATCTCGTCTGATGTCACAGGGACAGATGAACACGCGTGTGTTTGAGCTCATAAATCACAGAGGTGACGTGACTCTCGTCTGATGTCACAGGGACGGATGGACACGCTGCGTGTGTGTTTGAGCTCATAAATCACAGAGGTGACGTGAATCTCGTCTGATGTTACAGGGACAGATGAACACGCGTGTGTGTTTGAGCACATAAATCACAGAGGTGACGTGAATCTCGTCTGATGTCACAGGGACAGATGAACACGCGTGTGTGTTTGAGCACATAAATCACAGAGGTGACGTGAATCTCGTCTGATGTCACAGGGACGGATGAACACGCGTGTGTGTTTGAGCTCATAAATCTCAGAGGTGACGTGAATCTTGTCGGATGTCACAGGGACAGATGAGCACGCGTGTGTGTTTGAGCAGATAAATCACAGAGGTGATGTGAATCTCGTCTGATGTTACAGGGACAGATGAACACGCGTGTGTGTTTGAGCACATAAATCACAGAGGTAACGTGAATCTCGTCTGATGTTACAGGGACAGATGAACACGCGTGTGTGTTTGAGCAGATAATAACAGAGAGGTGACGTGACTCTTGTCTGATGTTACAGGGACAGATGAACACGCGTGTGTGTTTGAGCTCATAAATCACAGAGGTAACGTGAATCTCGTCTGATGTTACAGGGACAGATGAACACGCGTGTGTGTTTGAGCACATAAATCACAGAGGTAACGTGAATCTCGTCTGATGTTACAGGGACAGATGAGCACGTGTGTGTTTGAGCTCATAAATCACAGAGGTGACGTGAATCTCGTCTGATGTTACAGGGACAGATGAACACGCGTGTGTGTTTGAGCTCATAAATCACAGAGGTGACGTGCGTGACTCGTCTGATGTCACAGGGACAGATGGACACGTGTGTGTTTGAGCACATAAATCACAGAGGTGACGTGAATCTCGTCTGATGTCACAGGGACAGATGAACACGCGTGTGTTTGAGCACATAAATCACAGAGGTGACGTGAATCTCGTCTGATGTCACAGGGACGGATGAACGCGTGTGTGTTTGAGCACATAAATCACAGAGGTGACGTGAATCTCGTCTGATGTCACAGGGACAGATGAACACGCGTGTGTTTGAGCTCATAAATCACAGAGGTGACGTGACTCTCGTCTGATGTCACAGGGACGGATGGACACGCGTGTGTGTTTGAGCACATAAATCACAGAGGTGACGTGAATCTCGTCTGATGTCACAGGGACGGATGAACAGCGTGTGTGTTTGAGCTCATAAATCTCAGAGGTGACGTGAATCTCGTCTGATGTCACAGGGACAGATGAGCACGCGTGTGTGTTTGAGCAGATAAATCACAGAGGTGACGTGAATCTCGTCTGATGTCACAGGGACAGATGAACACGCGTGTGTGTTTGAGCACATAAATCACAGAGGTGACGTGAATCTCGTCTGATGTCACAGGGACAGATGAACACGCGCGTGTGTTTGAGCACATAAATCACAGAGGTGACGTGAATCTGCGTCTGATGTCACAGGGACGGATGATGTCACAGGGCGTGTGTGTTTGAGCACATAAATCACAGAGGTGACGTGAATCTCGTCTGATGTTACAGGGACAGATGAACACGCGTGTGTGTTTGAGCACATAAATCACAGAGGTGGCGTGAATCTCGTCTGATGTTACAGGGACAGATGAACACGCGTGTGTGTTTGAGCTCATAAATCACAGAGGTGACGTGAATCTCGTCTGATGTCACAGGGACAGAGGAGCACGCGTGTGTGTTTGAGCACATAAATCACAGAGGTGACGTGAATCTCTCGTTCTGATGTTACAGGGACAGATGAACACAGATGAACACGCGTGTGTGTTTGAGCA